>JAPPVO010000016.1:7687788-7935832 GCA_030407325.1 Camellia japonica
TATTTTCTCGAAAACTACTTCATTTTTCAAAATTGGACCATGTTTGGACCCAAAAGGAGAATTTTCAGTGCTCACAGCCTGACTTGTATGATGTTCAAATCAGAAAATCGAACAAGTATGCTAATCTGACTCTCATTCTTGATCAAAACTGTTTTAGAAAACAAAAAAATGGTCAAAGTGACAAACTAGGGGCACAATTGAGTCAGGTCTTCTGTCTTCCCCCCGCCAACTTACCTGCCAGAAAGGCACTCTATCCACCGGAAGGAAATAGCAGTGAGCTAACAATGCTGGACGTGAACCTACGACTTCCTATTCATCCATCAATCACCCTGGGGAGGGATGAAAAATGAGAGAATAAAGAATAGAGAGTGAGTTGAGAGAAAGTAAGAAAAGGGTTTGAGAGAAAAACCAAGCATACGGGCCGAGTGATGTGAGTATCACAAATCAGAAAGGATGGGAAATAATACCCAGAGGAATTGGCTCCTCGAGATTCGAGGTCTCTCCTTGTGTAAACATGTCTGTGTGTCGTGTCTTTTGATTTG
The DNA here is from genome assembly GCA_030407325.1 of Camellia japonica. NCBI lineage: Eukaryota > Viridiplantae > Streptophyta > Magnoliopsida > Ericales > Theaceae > Camellia > Camellia japonica. Next base: position 7,688,331 of record JAPPVO010000016.1, read on the forward strand.
TCGGCCTCGATTTTGGCTTTGAGTCTTTTCCGAGTGTGTCTCGTTGTGTTCAGGTCGTGTGCCTTTTGTTTCTCTGTTTGAGTCTGTCTCGCTGTGTTCTGTGGTAGGCTCGATACCCCGGTTGTGAAACCCCTTTTCCAAAGAATAATCGTTTGTGCTCAGAATGCTGTGCCATTCTCTACATTCATACGAAGCAAAAGAAGAAAAGGGAAAATTTGGGACATCCGAGTGTGTTTCAACTGCAACCGTGTCAGTTTTGTGATCCGTCTTGTCAGATTGGGTTATTTGTTCAGGGTTTGCTGTGTGCAGAATGAACCAAGTGCTGTGTTATGGGCGGTATGCAGATCAATCCCCAGTAGAGTATGGGCTGTATTATGCAGTCTGAGTAGTGCTTTGTATGAGTTGTTTGCTGTTAGTTGGTTGGTTACCCGATTATCATAGTGCAAGTGCTCAATTTACAAGTATTCACTTTTCAGACAACAGATCGATATCATTTACATTTGAGGTGTAATATGATGCAATACAGTGCAAGGTATGAAATATACACAAATGTAAACACTCTTTTAGACAAAAGTTTGTTTCATTTCATATCATCCTTTCAAGTACATAAGTTTTGGAAACAAAATCTGCCTGCGGCAGTACAAAGTACCCTAACAACTAACAAAAGGGGAAAATGCAAAAAAGAAGAAAAACAGTAAAAATCTGTATCCAATGTCAAAATGCCTCCGGGGCCATCAATCTGTCCTGGTCCTCTTCCTGGACGAGGGTCCAGGAGCGTCATCACCAGGAGCATCACCAGGGGCATCGCCGTCTGAGCTCGAGTCCGAGCCATCATCGGTCTCCTCCGCCTCTGTCTCTGCCTCAGACTCATCATCCGGAACCGGAGCCCGCGAGCTGCTCCCGACATGAGTACGCGCCCCCTCTGGTGCGGGATATGCTCTGCCATCCCGGTAGAAATGGGAGGTCCAGCTGGAGCGTCGCCCACCGGGGGAATCTGGAAGGGAGTCTGAAAAAGCATGAAAGGCAAATGCATCAGAATACTGTGAGCAGTAAATCAGTATAGAATACAGTGTATGAGTACAGTGTGTGGATGCCGTGAGCAGTAAATCAGTGCAAAATGCAGTGTATGAGTACAGTCTGTGAATACTGTGAGCAGTAAATCAGTGCAGAATGCAGTGTATGAGTACAGTATGTGAATGCCGTGAGCAGTGAATCAGTGCAGAATGCAGCATATGAATACAGTATGTGAATACTGTAAGCAGTGGATCAGTGCAGAATACAGTATGTATGTGAATGCCGTGAGCGGTGACTCAGTGCAGAATGCAATGTGTGAGTACAGTGTGCAGATGCCGCGAGCAGTTTATCAGATGTTGTGTTATGCATCAGATTAGGTAAAGCAGTTTGTGTATGGTTTGAGGCTGTGGTCAGGAAGAACATACCGGAATGCTGTAGAGGGCTAGGAGGTCGAATGTCCGCTGGAGCATCCCCATCATGGAGGCATTCATCTCCAATGACTGCCGGGTGTATCCAGAAGACGCCTGCAAAAGTATCAGATGCATCAATGTTCTGTGGAATATCAAATAAACTGAAATGAAATAACAGTGCAAGATGAAGAATGAAGTAATACATACCGGGGGTAAGTCGGGGACACCGACAAACTCGTGGTCGGCTGGTGGAGGAGCAAAGGGGATTTGATAGGTCGCCCCACCCTGCCCTCTGAAAGTCAATGCAGCGGGCAGAGCAGGCCAACCGGTCCCACCCCCTCGCTAAACTCCGCCCCTGCCACGGACTCGAGCCCTCCTCGGCGCTCCTGCTCCTACTCCGGCCGCTGGCGCCGCAGGTCTCTCCCTCTCTGCTCGGCGGCCGCCGCTCAGAGGTCGCATGATGAAGGTCCGGACGTACTCCAAGTAATCGCCCTCGCCTCTGAAGTGGTCTGCCTCCCAGCCAATGGTGTAGTCTGCCATCTGCTCGGCAGTGAACCTCTCCGTGTCCCGCATGTGCTCAGGAGGGTGCACCGGGACTATCTGCTCAGGCAGGCCTAGGGTCTGGCGCAAGAAACGCTCACCCAGGTACCAAGCCCGACAGACCGGACCCTCGAGCAGAATCCGGAAACGCGAGGTATCAACGCCCGGCAAACCGATCCCGTGCCACGGCTGACAAAGGAGCCCAAGGCTGCCAGACGATCTGAAAATGAAATACAGTTTGTTACGTACTGTTATTGAAATATACAGTGGAAGGGCGAAGCTTGACTACACTGCAAGTAAAACATACCTCCGCGGGGGTGATGGTGTCGAAGTAGCGGCGGGAAGAAACTGAAGGTCTCTCGGGGCCTCCGGGTGCATCTCCCGTCAAAGCGGCGTGAAAAAGGGACGACCAGAGGGGTCTCTGCATCGGGTACAGGAGCGAGCCTAGGAAAGTAGGCGTAAACCCACAACTGCAAGATAAATACCAGTGCATTTATCAGATAAAGCAGAATACAGAATAGAAAGGCAGAAAATAGCAGAGTCGTGTGTTGTGCAGTGTATTGTGCAGAGTGTATAGTGTGAGCAGTGTACAGTCAATGTAAAGTAGAGTATGTGTGTGCCGTGTGTACAGTATACAGCAAGTGTAAAGCAGACTACAGTGTGTGCAGTGTGCAGAGTACAGAAAATAAAGAACGGAAATGAAAGGCAGAAAAAGAAATGTACCTCCCAAGCACGCTAGTAACCCCCGAGCACCTGTCCGTTGCCGCGGGAGGCTGAGCTCATATATCCATAAAGGGTGGCCAGAGTGGCACCACCCCAGTCATAATGCAAAATGTCTCTGACATCCACCAGCGCGTTGAGCAGACAGAGAGGCACTGTGATCGCCCGGTCGGCGAAAAGGGTCGTCCCGAACAAGAACATGAGGAAGCCGCGTGCATATCTCTCTACGGCCTCTGGGGTCATCGGAACTGCATCGACGAGGAGGGGCTGGACCCGGAACTGCACCTCGAACCAGGAGTACCGGACGAAGCCGGGACGCGCGAGAGGCGGTGTCGTGCCAAGCAAGTAGACCTGAGCCGCAGTCCACTCATCCATGTCAATATCAAAGGGGATCGGATCACCCCCTACCTCGATGCCTGTGAGCACCGAGAAATCCTAAGGGGTCATCGTCATATCCCCGGTCGCAGAAAAGTGAAATGAATCGGTGGTGTCCCACCACCTCTCTACTAGAGCGGCAAGGAGAGGTCTGCATGTCGTAAGCTGGGAGAGTCCCCTGCAGAACGCGCCAAAGCCGGCCTGGTCCACAATATGGTGAACCGCGTCGGGAAGCTCGGCGTACCACACGCGAGCGACAGTGTTCCCATACCCGCGGATGGTATGGGAATCTCCCTGTTTTCAAACAAATTATTGCGAAGCAATATAAAATGTACAGTTTTGAGGAAACAGTAAATCAGTACAAATTTGGCATGCGTGCAAGTTTATCAGATTCAAACAGATACCGGGTGCCGGTGTGTTTACAGTGAACTACAACGTGTGATGTGTCAACGTGTTTGAGTGGTTCAGTACGAATTTGGCATGTGTGCAAGTTTATCAGATTCAAACAGATACCGGGTGCCAGTGTGTTTACAGTGAACTACAACGTGTGATGCGTTAGCGTGTTTGAGTGGTTCAGTGCAAATTTGGCATGCGTGCAAGTATATTCAGATTCAAACAGATACCGGGTGCCGGTGTGCTTACGGTGAACTACAACATATGATGCGTCAGCATGTTTGTGTGGCTCGGTGCAAATGTGGCATGCGTGCAAGTTTTTCAGATTCAAACGGGTATCGGGCAACGGTGTTTGCAGTGAAATACGGTGTGTGCCGTGGTTTGAGTGGTTCAAGGCTAGTGCAGTGTGTGCGCATGTGAGTCTTAAACAGATAATCAGTTGCAAACGCGTTTGTAATCAAACTACAATATACAGTGTATCAGTGTGTTGGCACTAAGCAGTTAAAGACTATAACTAGCTATGGCAATTGGCATTCAAAATTTCTACTTTGCAGAAAGTAAAACAGAGAAAGAAAGTTACCTCGGAAGCGCCGGAGGATAGGTGGGAGCAGGCTCGCGTAGCAGCAGCTCGGGTCCAACGCCATGTCGAAGCTCCTGAACTGGCGCAGTCCGTCGGGTGGTAGAACGTGAATCGCCGGCCGGTAGGTCGCCGGGTCAAACGGGCGCTCGCTCAACGGGAGGAGCTCGACCTCGGGATCCATCTCGTGATCCGAGGGAGTCCCACCGCGCGGAATGTCGTCGGCCATGTCAAGAGAGATGAGAAAATGGTCGAGGAATGAAAACCGGGTCGGAATACGAAGAGTCAACTGAAAAGTCAACCCCCGGGAGGGTGGAAAATAGCCGGAAAGGTCGGGATGTGAAAAGGCACGGAAATGAAGAGGAAATCGAGGGAAACAAGTCCCAAAAAGGTGAAAATCGCAAAAGGAGTGTCGAAACGAAGTTTCAATTGGTCCAAAATGTTCGAAACGCGATGAACTTCGTGAATCAGACGACGAAAAAGGCGCGAGAACGCGAAGAAATGAGGAAATGAGGAGAGAAAGAGGCTCTAGAGAGAGAGAGGTGGTTTTCGGCAGAAGGGAGATAAGAAAATAGGGTTTAGAAACCCTATTTTAAAACACCCGAAGCGAAAAGTCGAATCTGCCCCGACTCAGCAACTTTTTGCCGGTCGGCAACATTTTGTGCCGGCCGGCATAATATTGTGCCGATGGAATTATTTTGTAGCCGATGGACAGCCGGTGGCTCCCCCTCCCGGCCGGTGATGTTCCCACAGCCTTGTTTAGGCAATATGAGTGGTTTTTGGTCTTCATAGCTCAAGAAAGTGTATCTCCGATGCTCAACCGGCCTCCATTTTGACCTCGGACTGCGTCTTCTGTACATGACACTCAAATTCGTGCAAAGTTGTATCCTTTTGTATCCTTTTGCCTTTTACAAGATTCAAAAGTTGCCCCTCGTGCGTTGCATGCATTCATCATGTTGTCTGGTGCGTTATGTCGCACCGTCATGTACATCCCTCATGCATTGTCATGCATTTTATTACAAGCATTGTTATGCATTGTCACGCACCTCAATACATACATTGCTTCGCACATCATTTGTGTTGTCGTGCATCTCCTTGTTTGCATTATCATGCATTTCAAACAAAAACGTGCGTTGTCGCGCGCTCGAGTTCACTTGCATTGTTTTACATTCCGTGTGGCATGCGTGTCACACTTGCATCATTTTGCATTGCGTGTGGCATGTGTGTCACACTTGCATCATTTTGCATCCTTTGAGGCACGCGTACCTCACTGGCATCATTTTGCATGCATTCACTGCATTCCCGGTCCAGGAGACCTTAAATCCTTGGGAGGTGCAAGACCTTCATTCGCATTGCCGAAAGCACCGCGCTGTGCTGCGCATCTCATTGCATTGGGCATGCATTCCATCGCGCAATCCTACACATCGCACTGTCTTGTGCACCGCATCTCAATTCATGCATTGCCCCTCGGGTCTGGCGAGACCTTAAGCACGCACGGTCTAGGAGACCTTAAATCCTTGAAAGGTGCAAGACCTTCGGTGCATTGGTGTGCACGGCTCACTTGCATTGCCATGCATTTCAAAAGCCGCGCGTTGTCGCGCATTTCGAGGTCATACATCTCCATGCCTTCCACGGTCTAGGAGACCTTAAATCCTCAGGAGGTGCAAGACCTTCGGTGCATTAAGGTGCACACCTCATTGCATTTGGCATGCATCTCAAAAGCCGCGCGTTGGCGCGCATTTCGAAAACTTCATGTGTCAGTCGCATTCCAAAAAAAAAACATCATGCATCATCTGCATTCAAAAAGAAAACATGCATTGTCATGCATTGCATCCCGGTCTAGGAGACCTTAAATCCTCTGAAGGTGCAATTCCTTTGGTGTTTGTCGTGCCCGAACGACTTCCGGTGGTCTGGTAAAGCCACCAGCCTGTGTTTGCGGTGAGTTCCTAGGAGACCAATGGGGACGGTGAAAACTAGAGTTTGAACGGCTCATGCCTAGAACGCAAAGGTTCGGGATTTCTGAGACTAAAGTCTGGTTTAAATACCCAGGGGTATATCCTCGGCTTGAAATCTGTATGGAAGCCCCATAGGTTGAGGCGGCGTGTCTACGCCTCAGTTCTGGATACTGAACCAACCTAGTGTATCGCCCTGTTGGGAGAATAGGGAAAACTGCAATCGCAGCCATTGCATCATACTGCATATGTCATGCATCATTATGTCATGCATCATTATAATATCGCATATGTCATGCATCATTGTAAATAAGCTTACATATGTCATGCATCATTGTAAATAAATCTTGCATATGTCATGCATTTCAAAAAAAAAAAACAAAACAAAAAAAAAAAAACAAAAAAAAACATGCATATGTCATGCATTTCGTTGTAATATAGTGCATATGTCATGCATTTTCTGTAAACATCCATCTATATTGCATTATAGTTTGCATGCACCCACTGCATTATCCACCCGCATTGTCGTGCATTCTTCACTTGCGTTGACGCGCATGTTTCGCTTCCACCCGCATTGTCGTGCATTCTTCACTTGCGTTGATGCGCATGTTTCGCTTCCACCCGCATTGTCATGCATTCTTCACTTGCGTTGACGCGCATGTTTCGCCTTCACTTATCCATTGTAAATATCCATTCCATTGCATATTGCATATATTGCATTTTAGTTACATGCATCCACTGCATTCCCCTCCATCTATGGCTTGCGCCTTTCCTTGTTGAGCTTGGTCTGGTATGTGTCCATACTTTTCACGTCAAAGCACAGTTCTGCACGCGTACAGTTCTGTGATTAGATGCGGCTTGTATGCGTGCATCCCCTTCCTAAGCAAGATACGGTTTGGCTACATGCCATATCCATTGTATATATTGCATTGTAGTGTAATTATTGCGTCCGGCATTAGGATCATTGTTCTTTCCTCAGCGGGTCGTTACCCCACTTATGTCATTCCACCCAATACTCGTCCTTGTGTCCGCCTACATCACTCATAGTTCAGACATCGTTCTATGGTAGACAGACGTGTTACTTCCATCAATCTATTTGACATATGTGTGGTTTCGAACCGCTCATGATTGAATCATGATTCAATTGCCTTGCATTTAGTTTGCATTGTTTCAATTACATTACATTATCATTTGCATCGTTTATGCATTGTTTTGTATATATTGCATATCATTTTGCATTCATCATTGCATTATCATGCATGTTGCTAACAACATGTACCTGTTAAGTTGTTTTCTTTTCAGGCACGATATTGTATGTACGGCTCATATTTGAGGCCGGTGCAACCGACGAGCTGCACAGGTATTGTATCCTCCGCAGTGAGACTTTTGAGAATTTGCATAATTCTCTTACATCCTTTTTGCATTGTGGTATAGATTGGCGTATGTTAGCTATAACTGTCGCAATGCGTGCTTCATTACAGCTCTCTTTGCATGATCATAAGTTATGCTCGGCCTCTTGCATTGTCTTGCATTTGCCCCCCTGCCTTCGGGCGCATACCTTGTTTGTCTTGCATGTTTGTCCAAGTCTTCGGCCTTGTCAAAAATGGGTCGTCTCTGGGCTTTGACATTCACTCCCGTCATTGTTATGACTTTCGAGTTCTGTCAAAGAGGGGCAACTGTAGACACCCCATTTTTGACCGTCCTCAAGACTTGGACGTCACCGTTTGAACACTCGGTGATTATCCATGTTTGTGTTCGTTTGGAGTTCCCGGAGTTCTCGGCTACGCGCCTTGTCTCAGGATCTCCGAACTCGACTGTTTTGTGTCTGGTTTTGCACCAAACACTTGTGTTTTGCCTTGGAGGGGCAGGGAATGCCTTGGGAGGCATCCCCACACACCACCGGCAGTGGCTAAAGGCCACCGGCTGGTTTTTGATGCCACCGGCAGTGTATATTGCCGGTCGGCACTCTTTGTTGCCGGTCGGCAGTCATTTTTGTCAAAATGACACTTTTGGCTAGCCGATTACTGTTCAGCTGCTTTAGAAGATATTTTATTACAGCTGTATTGCATTGGCTTCCCCTCCATACACGTGTATGAAGGGATGCCCTCTTGATTGCTTAACTTGTAAGCATTACAAGTTTGGCTCCTCTATAAGAGGAGCCCTTCCCCCTTGGCTTTAGGGTTGGATTTTTAGTGAGAAAACAACTCAGAGCAAGCTCTGGTTTTAGGGTTTGAGTTCCATTCATATCCTATCTCTATATCTCCCTTGTGTGTGTTCTAGGTGCTTTTGTCTTACTATTGCACACAAACACCTAGTCTTTCACTATTTTCTTGGTTTCTTCAAGGACCAGAGCTTGTTCTTGAGGTCTTTGGTTGGATTTGAGCTCAAAGAGCAACAATATCAACATTTGTGAAGAAGTTCAACAAGGGTAAGAAACTAGTCATTTATTCCCCATTTTTGCATCCTATTTCTACCTATCTTAGAGCTGTTTTTGTGCTTAGTGTATAACATAAAAAGTTCTGTTTTTTAAGCCCTCTTGATAGTTTATTAAGAGTGTTTTGTGCTTTGGGGAAGTTTGACCACCCTTAGGCCTTGAAAGGCCCTATTTTGTGCTATTTTGTGCAAGTTTCGAGACTTTGGTGTTTGGGCCTCTTCACCAAGGGATTTCAGTGGTGGAGATGGCGCCTTGAAGTCTCCAAAAGGAAAGGGCCACCCCCTCTCCTTGTTGTCCTTAAAAGGGACCATTTTTGGCCTCTTGAGGGAGCCTATGTTAGAGTGTGTGTTGATCATGTCTAGGCTGCATTTCATGCTTATTATGCCATAATATAATCATGTTGTGTGTTGGTTTTGGTACACCATGCATGCTTAGCATACCTACCATGTAATGCCTTGTAATTGCCTTAATATGCCTTAGGTTGTTAACCTTTGTTCGAGCATGTTTTAGGCTTAGCCTTGTGAATGTTTTGTGCTTATTTTGCCATGCTTTAGGTCTGTCCATAGTTGTTTTGGATCGATTTTGGCATGCTTAGTATAGCTCCTTTGCATTTGTGGCTTGCCGGGCTTGTATGCCTCAAGTATGTGGATGTGTAGCATGTGTTGATTGCATCATTTTGGTGGTTTGGAACCACCCAACATGTTATTTCAGTCCCTTTGGCATGCTCATATGCTTGCCTTGGATGCCTCTTTGTTGCCTTGAAGCATGTGTTGATTATGTCTTGACCATTGTGCATGCCTTTGAATTCAAACCATTTAGATGCCATCTAAGTGGTCCTTTGGGCTTGATTTTGTGTGCTAAAACTCTGATTTTAGTTGCTTAAGTCTTGCCATGTTAGGTCTTGCTAAGTGTAGTTCAATGCATCTTGGCTTGCCTCAAGTACTTGGGCCATTTGCATGCTTTTGTTGTCTTGTTTGAGTTGGTTGGCACCTCTTCTAACATGATTTCAGAGCTTAACTTGCATGCTAATTGTTCATATTTGTGCCCTTTTAAATGTGTTTAAAAGTTGCCCATTATGCTTTAAGTATTGGACCATGAGTGCTCGCATGTGTGTGTGCATTTTGGCCTTCATTTCCTTGGTTTTGGCTACTGATTTTGGGCCTATTTGGAGTTGCCTAAGTCATGTTTAAGTCCACCCCTTTGTTTGGTTCGCATGCTTGCCTTGTATGTGTGTTTGCATACTAGCATTCTTGTTTGCATCCCATGTTGCATACTAATTGACATGCTTATGATTGCACACATAGACATGCATGCCTTGTTCCTTGATCTAGTGATAGGAATTGGGCCCCTTTACTTGTTTGGTTTGCATGCATTTGAAATTGAAAGTGCACACTTGATTCTTTGGGCCATCATGCATGGAAATGCGTGATTGGTGGCCCGAGAATCGAGGCACATCCTCCCTTGAGTCATTAACATGATAGGGAGTGTGATTGGTGCATAAATAGCTTGAATTGTATTGCCATGCAAGTTTTGCCCTCTGCTGCTGTGAGTTGCAGGTTCTGCAGGAACTTATTGCCGGCCGGCAGTATTTAGTGCCGACCGGCAGTCAATTGATGGCCGGTGGATCTATTTTGTGCCGATGACCACAAATTCACTGCCGGTGATCATTCTACTTGGCCGGTGATGATTCCCAGTATCCAGAGAGGCATCCTTGGGACTTTGGCAGTTTTCAGAGGAGCAAAGCAGGGAAAACAGAGGCAGGCTAGGCATGGCAGTGCAATTCCGAGCGGAATCCGAGCGTGCATGCATTGAGCCCTCGCCCCGAGGTGGTTTACTGTTTCTCTTAGATTAATTAATTTGTTAATTAATTAGGCATTTTGTAATATTTAATTAGCTTGCGTAGTTAATTAATTTGTATATTTATTCGGTCGCTCCGAGTGAGGGCGTATTTGTAATAAGTGTGCGTGAGTGGTGTGTATGTCTTCCACCCCCCCCACTTCTTTCTTCCCTTTTATTTACCTGCTTACGATGGTAGATTAGGGCACGTTTATTTTAGCATACCTTATGCAATGCATGCGTGCATCCATGCATTTGTTTACATGCACCGGGCTCGGTACATCATACAAACTGCATTGTATTTCAATTTCCAAATTGAATACGTGATAATTGTAGCATTTCACATGCCATTTTAGGGTTAACCGAGCCTACTCTAAACTGCATCTCTGTATGTGTTGCATTAGCCATTTTAACATGAACTAGGACATGCATGTTTGCTAACTAGTTTATTATTTTGGCACGGAGTACGATGTAAGTATTTACGCTTTAGCATCTCGCATGCGTGTGAATGTTAACATGACAGCATGATTACCATGTGGCTAAATGCTTATGTGAGATAAACTGTTTGAATGCCTATGGGTGGAGGTTGGATTGCTTGAGTTGGAAAATCTCGTTGAAATCCGTGTTTTAGCCTACTTGCGAGTAGCAAATTCCGAAACGCTTTTCAAAACGAACGAATATGCAATGCTTATTTCCAAATTATGGCAATCTAGTCTATACTTGTTTGCTGTGCGCATAACGTAGTAATTCTAGGCTAATAATTGGTATAAGAATACATAACGCTTTCAAAATTGGATATCACGGTTAGTAGAGGCCGGTCTTCGGACCGGGCGAAAGGGGGTGCTCATAGCTGACCTTCCCCGATCGTACCCAAGCTCCCGAGCCAAGACATTTGGTGATGACGGACACGTGGCCTTCGGCACCGAGTCAGGGTTTCCTAAATTTCCCATTTTAAAATATTTAGGTGGCGACTCTGTATCTGGCAAAGCAGTCCATGTTTGGCACTTCTTTTCAAAAATCTGTTTTTCTTCAAAATGATTTGCCGGATTTGGACTCTTTGGTTCAAGATTAAGAACCGTGACAATTTGAGTCCGAACTGTAGTGAACCCAATATGAACGGAACGGGACTTAACCCTCCGGGGCGTTCGGGGACGTCTACAGTCACACACACACTTTTATCATGGGATCTATGCTTTTCACATAATGCATCACTTTCTTTTATGAGAAATTTTCTAGATGTTGTGCACATTGTGTTTTCAAGTAATTGTGCTTCTTGGATAGTCTTGTGTGTTTTAAGGTACAAATCTGAAATTCCCTGCTTGCTCCACCATATTATCGTTTGTCGTTTTCTTCTTGTTCTTTGTTTTTAGTGAGCGGAGTTTGGTTTATCATTACAAGAGTTTGTTAGCATGATCACTTTGATTTGTTTGGTAAGGGGGATTGGCTTTAGTTGTTTTACATGTTGCTATGCACTATTTGCTTATTATTTCCTTCTTGCATGCTCCTGATATTTACATCATCATATCATTGCTTGTGTGGTTTATGATCTTGCTTTAGTTGTTTGAGCTTCCTTTGTCAATTTGTGACAAAAAGGGGGAGATTGTTTCGCCGAGTGCATGTGTCTTAGTATTCATCTATTCATGCTACATGTTCTTAAAAACTCCAAGTCGCATCTATTCATGTTTTCCATCTCATGCTTAAAGATAATCTAGCCATATGTTTATTGCTTTTTCATATACTCTTGTCGAACTAATAGTTGTTCTGGAGATTGTGGCACTAATAGCTGTTTTGTAGATCATGATTTTGAGAAAGAAGTTTGCGTTTGTTGGCTGTAATGGGTTGGGATGATTAGTATTTTATTTGTTAGGTGTGTTTTGTCAAGGCATTGCCAAAGGGGGAGATTGTTAGGTTTTTATTCTTGGCAATCCCATTTGACAAAATTCCTTTCAGTTGTACTTGTTTTCGCACTTTTATTTTAGTGAGACTATGAGTGTTTAGATACGAATCCAACCTGAATTGTGCCTTGCAAAGAAGTTTGTGATGTTAATGCTTTCAAGATTGCCACTTCGCTGATTATGACGGGGATCGAGCTACCCGGTCAGCTTGCGGGGGTCTAGGGGGCAGTGCCCCTTGGCGGGTCCGGGGCAGCGCCATGGCGGGGTCGAGGGGCAGTGCCCCGAAGCAAAATGCAAAAATGCATTCAAAATTGCCTGTCTGCTTGAGCGGATATTCCCCCGCTCGAGTGGAGAATCCTTGGTCTCAGAAGTTTGATCGCCTGCAAAAATACTGGATGTTGTTTTTTCCCGCTCGAGCGGAACTTTCCGCGCTCGAGCGTAGGTCCGCTCGAGCGGCCAATCTGACGCTCGAGCGGAGATTGCGGGACAGTTTTCTATAAATATGTGTTTCAATCCAAATCTAGGATTATGCCTCCAGATCTTCTTTTTGGGTTCTAGGTTTATATCTGGGGCTATTTTGCTAGTTTTCTTTGATGTTTAATTGAGTATTCAACTCATGGTTTAATAAGGATACATCAAAGGTTTGTTTTCTTATTCAACATAAGAGAGAAAGAGTTGTTCTTCGGTGGATTCCGAAGAATTCGAGCCTGAAACTTTGGTGGATTCTAGAGTGACTCATCGTCAAGACAATTCTGAGGTGAAGACGGGGTTGGAAGAGGCACGTAGGGGTTGGTTCAATTTGGGCATGGATTCGCTAGGTAATTGAGAGTATACCTGTGTAATTCCTTTATATCTTCTTAGTGGATTATTTTGTGCCTGTTATCCGTGGTTTTTTTATCACAATTGGAAGTGTTCCAATTGTCGTTTTTCCACGTTAAAATCGTTGTGTCGATTTGTCTTGATTGTTTGATTGGGATTGTTTTATTGCTAAAATTGTTACATAATCACAAATCAATATCTAGCGGATTTCTAGATTTTTCAAACGATAATTTTAATATATATATATATATATATATTTAGGTGTATTTAATATTTTATTTATATACTCACTACAAATCTTTCATTAAATAGATGTGCCTAACTTTGGATCCTTGCAATAATTATAACGAAACCCTTCTGCATAGTTCTTAATTGCAAATATATAATTGCTACATACGTATAACTTTTTTTTTAACTAAGATAATAATTCAATTTCACATAACTATTTTTTTTAATAATTCAATCAATTTAAAAAAAATGGTACAAAATTTCAATTGAACCTAACACATAACTATTCTTGATGATTCTTAATGAAAAATATTCAATCGCCACATATGCATAACTTTTTCTTAATTAAGATAATAGTTCACATTATTATATTGCATAAATGTGATTATCACTATATAATCAATTTGAAAAAGGTACAAATTTCAATTGAACCTAAGACACAACCATTCTAGATGATTCTTGTGCAAACGCCACATATGTAAAACTTTTATTGACTAAGATAATAATTCACATTATTATAGTAAAAAAATGTGATCTAATTATAATTAATTAATTTAAAAAATGATACAAATTCCAATTGAACCCAACACATATTTGTTTGTGTAGGGTACAGGTGTCATAGAAATTAGAAAGATAGATCATAGTTTAGAGATTTTAGCTTAATTTAAAAAAAGAATCACAATTCATTGCTATCAAACTTTTCAAAGGGGCGAAATGAAAATGAGACTATCAGCCATTTCTACATAAACAAATGGCTCCCATCTAAGAGATAGGGCCTGCTGCTCCGCACGTGACATCAATTTGTTTTTTTCCTTAATGGACACACCATCATTGATAATTTTTTTTAATAAATATTTTGAGTTTCCTAACACTTGTGTAACATAAATTCATATTTTCCTAGCCAGCTCATATTTTGAAGAGGTCCACCTATGATGGAAAAATGAGCATGACCTTTTTAAAATTGAGAATTATAGAACACAGATTTGAGATTAATATCAAGGTGTCACTGTCACCATCCATCCACATTCAAACTTCTTGTAACACTCCAAAGTTCTGAGGCTGCTGCTGCTAGTGTGGACTGAAGTATGAGTGCTGCTAGTGTGGACTGTAGCAGCTAGATGATGAAAAGATGATTTGAGCACAAATCTCAGTAGGAGCTTGCTGGGAGGCTGCAAATCTGCTGGAGTCCTGGATCATGCTGAGTTGCTATCTGGGCTGAGTTGCTAACAGGATTGTGGTTTGTATTAAGTTCAAGTTTGCTGCTGTGTATTGAGCTAGAGGGATGTACCATGCTCTTTATTTTTATTTTCTTTCCTCTGTCTCTTGCTTTCTCTGGATTGGTTTCTCACCAATCCTGGGTCAAGTGCTAGCAGATGATATTGCTTCCTTAGCGGTGCCAACCTAGTTGGGATTGTTAAGGCAGTGGTGATGCTTTTCGCACTTCCCCCTTTATTGATGTAAGTTTATGCTTGTAATGCTTTCTTCATCAATAAAGTTCCTTTTGCTTATCAAAAAAAAATAAAATAATGTTGTTGTGATGCAAAAGCATAAATTTGTTGTTAGAAAATGCTAAAATTATGGTCTGAAGCAAGATTTCAAACTCTATAAATTCTTCTACAATCACTCAACCGATATTCTGCATTAGGATTTTTAAACTCGTGTAACTCTTACTCAATGATTACTTCCACATCTTTTTCATGTATTAGACAGTTATTCTGATGTTGGATTTCATACTCAAACAATTTCCTGACAATTTGCTTGAATATAAAATCCAACATCAGTCGCATATACTTCAATAAGAAACATTATGTTACGGGTTCATCAATCGCATACATTTGAATTTTTTTTACTCTATCAAGATTTACTTGCAGTGTTTTTTTTTTTTTTTTTTTTTTTTTTTTTTTTTTTTTGCGAGAGACTTTGTGTAAGCCCCCCAACATTAATTCAACCAAGAGAATCCATCCGTACATTGTCGTCCACCGGGAAAATGATAATTCCAATATTTTTGCCTAATTTTTAGGTGGATTTGATCTCTTATTTATATACTCACTATAAATCTTTCATAATGATGTGCCTAACTTGTAATGCTTGCAATAATTATAGTAAAATCTCTTCCACATAAATATGTAATCGCCATATATTTACAATTTCTTTTTTTTTTTTTTACAAATTAAGATGACAATTCACATTATTATATTACATAAACATGATTAACGTTATATAATCAGTTTGAGCTAGTTTGCCACTGCTACAGGTTAGCAGCTTGGGATGAAGGGATGTGGAAGTGAATTTTAGTTGTTGCTGCTGATTGGTGTAGTGTTTCCATCAGTTGTGGTTGTCTGTTTTGCTTGTGAACTCATCTTGTGATTTGTTGTTTGTTTAGCTAATTTGTTTTTGTTTGTTTGTTTGTTTGTTTTTTTTTTGGCATCTCCCCAATTTTTGGCTTGAGCTAGCATATAATTGGGCGTTCTTTTTAATGTCAACCTAATTGAAATTAGGGAGCAATGTTATGATGCTCCTTACTCTTCCATCTTCTTTATTGATGTAGTGTCATATATATGCAATGTATGTTCATTTCATCAATAAAATTTTTCTTTTTGCTGATCAAAAAGAAAAATAAAAAAGGTACAAAAATTCAATTGAAGCTAACACATAGCCCTTCTCGATGATTCTTAATCACAAATATGCAATAGCCACATATGTATAACATTCTCTTAACTAAGACAAAATTTACATTATTATAGTCCACAAACATGATTAATGCTATATGATCAATTTGAAAAATGGTGTAAAAATCAATTGAACTCAGCATACAACTATTCTAGATTATTCTTAATCGCAAATGTGCAATTGCCATAGATGTATAATTTTTTTTATTAACTACAATAATAATTCACATTATTATAGTTGTAGAAGGCAGAAAGATTCTCCACAGGGAATGCAAGACGAGATGCTTACTCTGTAAAGAGAAACCAACTAGTCAGTGATCACTCCCGACCAAGTATGGTCGGAAGGACTCTCCGACGATCAAGTCAGAAATATGATCAGCCATATAATATTTGTTTAGGAAGAAAGATTTTATTTTCTTCTTTATTTTTCCTTATTCTTTCTTTTATTGTATTATTGTCCTGGCCTTGACTGTTGGATTAGGATCTTCATCTAAGGGCTCTGGTTACTGCCAGACTTTGGTCGGGCAAGTGGTCAGATTGCTTTGATCCTTTGCCGTTGGATTATCTTACTGTGTGCGGTTCAGATTATGTCAGGCGTTTAGTGGCCAACTTGTTGATTGCTCCATCCGTCCGATTAGGTTCATCGGATGGTTGTGTTGTTTATGTTGGTCAGGCCTATGCTCCTATTTCTGAAGATTCTGTAGATCTTATTCGAGAATGTGATTTTACTCAGGCTTTGGTCACATGACGCTATCAGACCTATCAATGATTTGGGCTTTTCCTTTGATTCGGGTTGCTTGGCTGGACTTTGAATTGGAGCCTTGGGCCAACACTTCTAGGTTTTGGGTCAATATTTTACCCCTCCACAATAGTCAACAAAAATGTGATTCTAATTATAATTAATTTAAAAGATAATACAAATTTTAATTGTACCTAACACATATTTGTTTGTTTATGGAACAGGTGTCATAGAAATTAGAAAGATAAATCGTATTATAGAAATTTGAGTTTAATTTGGGAAGGGAGTCACCATCATATTTTGCTATCAACCTTTTCATGAAAACTAGTTGGTCCGCACGTGGGGTCGCATCACCGTTGATTCAAGATAATATAACAAATATTTTGAATATATTTTATTAAAATTATTATGATGAAATCATTTACATCTATGTGGAAAATAATACCATATTCCAAAAATATCATGTGTTTATACTCTATCATCATTCACCATTCATTATATCTCGTGTTTCTCAATCGCTAAATACAAATAATTAATACTCTACTTTCTCAACCAGTCATACTATAACAAAGTACCACGTGACCGTACTTCACTACAAGAAATGTCACTTTTAGCTACCAAAATATTGGTTGCCAAAAGTCACATTTTTTGTCGCCGAAACCATTTAGCGACCATAACATTTTGTCGCCAAGCTAGTCGTCTTTAACCTGTCGGCGATAGTATTGGCGACTAAAAGTCTTTTGGTCGCCGAAAGTCACTACATTTCGCTACTAATATATATGTAGTCGGCAAAAGGCATCTAATCAGCGACTAATATATTAGTCGCCGAATGTGGCTGTTCGGCTACCAACCTGTTTTGGTCGGGGAAGGCAGAACTTTTAGCCACTATGTGATTCGTCGCTGAAAGTAGACATCTGGCTACTATATGTATGTAGTCGGCAAAAAGGCACTTTCCGCGACTAATATATTAGTCGCCGAATGTGGCTGTTCGGCTACCAACCTGTTTTGGTCGGGGAAGGCAGAACTTTTAGCCACTATGTGATTCGTCGCTGAAAGTAGACATTTGGCTACTATATGTATGTAGTCGGCAAAAAGGCACTTTCCGCGACTAATATATTAGTCGCCGAATGTGGCTGTTCGGCTACCAACCTGTTTTGGTCGGGGAAGGCAGAACTTTTAGCCACTATGTGATTCGTCGTTGAAAGTAGACATCTGGCTACTATATGTTTGTAGTCGGCAAAGTCATCTTTCCGCGACTAATATATTAGTCGCTGAATGTGAATGTTTGGCTACCAACCTGTTCTGGTCGGGGAAGGCAGAACTTTTAGCTACTAAATAATTCGTCACTGAAAGTAGACATTTGGCTACTAATTTGTCTGTAGTCGGCAAAAGGCAACTTTAGGCTACAAAAATATTTAGTGGCCAAACATTTTAACATCTTTTTTTTTTTTTTTTTTTAAAATAAAATTTTCTAAACCACCTATATCCATTATTAATACAACCTGTACCCTGTATAAACAATATAATCCATCAACAGTAAATATGTTATCAAGCATTCAACGTGCACACATTTCATTTCCAACCATCCAAAAAATTAATACTAAACGTCCACTTATATATATATATTACAAATTTCATACAAACCATGTCTAATCCCACGTCAATAATTTAATTCCATACATAATACTGGAATAACCAAATTTACCTGTACACCTAGAACTTCTGTACCACAACAAAAATTATATTTTGTACTGCCACAAATTAGCTGATATTTACTCTACATCCAAAAATATTTTGTACAAACCACTATATATACGGGTAGAGATATAAATACAATGTCCTCCCGTACTTGTCAACAAAAACATATCCACATTTGTATGTCCAAAAACATCTGCAAAAAAGGGGAAAAACATCATTAGACAAAGAGGGAAATAAAATTGACAGAAATAAAACAAAAATAAACCATAAATATTTCACTCCACTTCAATCCTGCTACTGTTTAGCGCTATTTTGACCTTGACGAAACTAAATTACAATGCTCGCACCAAGAAAGGAAACTTATCATCATTTGCACTTTACTAGAACCAATAATAGGTTTCAGAAATATATACATGATGATTATTGAGACTTAGTCATTGAACCCACCTATTTCATGTTTCACTCTTTACTATCGCAATTGGTGAGATCTCCATGTCATTTCAAACCTTTCACAAACAATTTATTTCTTTCTGCAAAACTTGAACATAAAAAATAAAATAAAATAAATAGAAAAAAAAATATTACATTTCAGCTAACCCACCGAAACTTTAACCAAGCTTTTAGACCAGATTCTTTCACATATACTCCTCAATTGGAGTTCAATAGAAGGCAGTTACATTTCAGTAGTGTTCAATGAATGGGTTAAGGCCACTAAAACATTTTCATACATTTAGTATAAATGCAGATCCTAATATTGCTACCAAAAGCTATGTTCAAGCTACATACAAAATCAATGAAGAGGCTGTGTCGGATATTTTCAGATTTACACACCATAATTTTGAAAGTAATTAAATAAGATATAGCTGAAGATGTTTCTCAACCTAATTTAAATTATCAAGCAAAATAAACAATCCAGCAAAACGAAATAATTTTCATATAAGTTCCCATCCAAGAGCTCAGGTCAATATATAAATCTTTGAATGAGAATATAATGTAAGTATAAGCTCTTTCACATTGCATAAGAAGCAATATTTCTCTTATGCAATAAATGGTTAAGTTAAACACAAAAGTTCCCTGGTTAAAAGGCATATGGGCCCAGTTATATTATAATGCCTACAAAATCAAAGACCAAACATGGCATATGCAATCAAAGTCATGATCAAACAAACAAGTCATAATATATATATCCTCATTCTCTATCGAGAAGTCACCATATTTTGAGATATCAAGCTGAAAACCACCCTCACAAATCCGTAGGTAATAGATTTCTTTATCAAGTACAATTTCAATATCAGCTAATAACTGAGTTGTATGTAACCATTCACATGCAGTGGATCAATATCGCTAAAAGTGCATTTTCTTGTAGTGGATCGATAAATCGAAAGAGAGCTCAATAAATAAAGAAGACAGATAATTCAAAACTCTTTTCAAAACTTAATTCAAATCAATTTTTTAAATATTTTAAATATTTAAATATTTTTAAAATATTTTAATTTTGTGAGAGACAGATAAAGAAGAGAGATAGATAGAGAGACAGAGATAGAGTGATGAGCGAGAGCGAGAGACAGACAAAGTGGTTGCTAAAAGTGTATTTTCTTATAGTGGATCGATAAATCGAGAAGGAGCTCGATAAATAGAGAAGATGGGAGTAAGAGAGTGAGCAAGGCGAACATTGTGAGGGAGAAATAGACAAATAGACAAGTAGACAGAGAGAGAGAAGATTGATGAGTGGAAGAGAGATAGGGAGAGAGAGATAGATAGAAAAAGAGATAGAGAGAGATAGAGGGAGAGATAAAAAGAGAGAGAGAGAAACAAGAGATGAGCGAGAGATAGATAAAAAGAGAGAGAAATAAAGCGAAAAGAGATGAGTGAGAGAGAGACACAGAAAAAGAGAGAGACAGAGAGAGAAGAGAAATGGACGAGAGAGATCGAGAGAGATAGAAAGATATTTAAATAAAATTCAGTGGGTAAAAAATATTTAAAAGTAACAAAAAAATTCAAATAAAAGTAACAAATATATTAAAATGATATTTAAATAAAAATATAAGTAATAAAATTATAAATTATCTTAAATATTTGTCCTAATATTTTTTTATTGAAAAATATAATCACAAATTGAGCTTTTAATTTTATATTCTTATATTTTATATATAAGAAAATAAGAAAGAAAATTAAAAAAAAATAAGGAAAAAATTTTTAAAAAAAATTCTGAGTCAGCTCAACCCGTTAATTAATTTTTTTGATGTAATATTTTATTTAATTTCATTATTTAAATTCTGCCACAAAATATTTAAATTTTGTTGATGTTTTATTTTATTTAATTTCATTATTTAATTATTAATATTTTTAAAAATAAATTTAATTAAAATTTTAATTAAAAAATAACATATATTTTTATTGATATTTTATTTATTTAATTTAAAAAAATAGATTTATTAAATTGTGTAAAAAATAAATAAAATAAACAAAAATTAATTTTTTATTAAAACATTTGCTGACTAACGGATTTGGTAGCCAAATGTATATTTACAGCGACTAAAATAATGTTGTCGCTGAAAATCATGTTTTCCCGACTAAATGTTTAGTCGCTAAACACAAAAATTAATATTTTATTAAAACATTTGCCGACCAACGGATTTGGTAGCCAAATGTGTACCAACAGCGACTAAAAGAATTTTTGTCGCTGAAAATCATGTTTTCCCGACTAAATTCTTAGTCGCCAAAGACAAAAAATAATTTTTTATTAAAACATTTGCCGACCAACGGATTTGGTAGCCAAATTCATACCTACGGTGACTAAAAAAAATTTTTGTTGCCAATTTCTGCCATTTTTGCCGACTAAATTTATTTTAGTCGCCAATTGTGATATCTTTAGCTACTAAATTTTTTTTAGTCGCCAATAATCAATATTCCCCGACTAAAAATAATTAGTAGCTAAAAATTTGACTTTTGCCGACTAAATTTATTTTTGGTAGCCAAATCCGTAACTTTTGGCGACTAAATTTGTTTTAGTCGCCAAAAGTGGTCGCTGTAGGTGTCTTTTCCTGTAGTGCTTCTAAAATACCAAATAATCACCCTTCAATTAGCAGTCTAAAATTTTATGAAGATCAAATTATGAATTTATTGACTATTGAGTGACATAAAAAAATAAAAAAATAAAAATCTGTTTAACATTTACACAAAGTTGACCGACAAAATTGCGAATAATTTTGTTAACACGGTCAAAAATCAGTTTTTGGCTTGTTGATATTTTTAGGTCACATAACTTCTCTATTTTTTTGCACGTTTTTTTCAAAATAAGTCAAAAAAAATTTTAAAAGACAACTTTTAATCTATTTTCCAAAATGTAAGTAAAAGCATGCCTACATTTCTTAAGAACATTGACCTACAACATGCAAATATTCTTTATGTGATTAGCGAACTTTTTTTAAATGTATTTGATATTAGTCTAATCCACTGTGCAAGTCACTCGAGGACAATGACAAAATTGCATTTTTTAATAGAAAGAGGATTTCGAACATTAGGTCACAAATTTATGTGATTCTAGCATTGTAGGAGCACAGATTTTTCTTTTGTTCAAGGAAAATATCCAATGTTTTTGTAATATCTGATGTTTTTGTTCTGATACTATAAAATCATATTAATTGCCCTTGCAATGAACTCAATTTTTTGATATAGTAGCTACTTAAAATTTTTTAAAATCTTAAATTGAATATCACAATGAGCCTCAATTTTCTGAATAATTTTTTGAGTAAAAATATGAATTTATAGTAGAGAAATTCTAAAATACGCACCACTCAAAAAGTTGTGTATGCTACTTTATTTATTTATTTTTGAACTATTGTACCATATGTACTTTTTTTTTTTTTTTGATCATCAAAGAAAAAGGGAAACTTTATTGATGAAAACACACAAGTACAAGCATCAATTTACATCAATAAAAGAGGGAAGTGCAAAAAGCATCATAGCTAACACACCACGATCCCAACTAAGTTGGCACCAAGGAGGAAGCACAATCATCTGTTAGCATTAAACCCACAGATTGGCGAGACACCAATCCACAAACAAAGATACATAAAAGAAAAGGAAAAAAAAAAAAAAAAAAAATAGAAAGACCAACCAGCCACACAACAAGGACATTCTCATATCAGGACTAATACACCAGCACACTCCTCCATTGGCTTACAAATAATTTCTGACCTGCTTCAGATTAGCAACAATATCATGCACTGAGTATTTAATACCCTTCATATTAGACTTAACCCATAAAGCAATTCTAACTTTCACCAACTCTCCTAATCCTATAAGATCATCATGCCCTTCCTTAAATAGACAGTTGTTCCTTAGTTTCCACATAGACCACAACATAGCCAAAGGGACAACCTTCCAAATCTCCAACTTCTTCTTCCTCCATTTCATTCCAGACCACCAGTGCAACAAAGTCTCCACAGAACCTGGTGTTGCCCATCTTACATCCCACCAATTCACCAAGACAGACCATACATTCCAGATCAAAGGGCATAACAGCAACACATGATCAGCTGTTTCCACCTTTGCCTTGCAAAATACAAAAAAAGAACTAACATTATCATTTAATACTCCAATCTTATGCATTAACTCTGTAGACTTTATTCTCCCTCTCCAAGCTAACCAACTAAAAACCTGAACCTTTGGAGGTGCTGATTTTTTCCACAGAACCTTTGAAATGCTGAGCATTGGCCATTTAGCTGCCTCCACCCTTTGCCATACCGAAGCCACAGAGAACTCTCCTAAATTGCTTGCCAGCCATAAACAAGAATCCTCAGCAGTAGGATTTAAAATAGGTGCCTCTGATAACAATTTAGTATATCTTTGAACCTTATTTTCCTCCCAAGCTAAGAGGGATCTTCTAAACTCCAGTTTCCAATCTCTGCCCTACCCTTTCATGTGATAGAAAAACTGCAATGTACCTTCCTTATCCATTGAAAGACTGAACAATCTAGGAAAATCATTTCGGACTTCTACCATTACACCACCTATCATTCCAAAACTGTATCCTCTCCCCATGTCCTACAATAAGTTTAAAATTGTGTGTAAACAACTAAACCACAACAATATTTGATGAAACAGATGATACAATCCCCTTCCATACGGATGATACCATAGCAGATTCCACTATTGTTGGAATCCACCTGCCCCCAAATCCACCATATTTACTGTACACCACTTGTTTCCATAATGACTGCTGCTCTTTACCATACCTCCACCACAATTTTAATAATAAGCAAACATTAACATCAGTCAGATGTCTCACACCAAACCCACCTTGGGCTTTACTTTTACATACCTCCTTCCAACTTACCATATAAATTTTCCTCCTAGTCTCAAAATCACCCCACAAGAAACTTGTAAATTGTTTTAGCAACACCCACAGGCATTTTAAACAATGATAGAAAGAACATAGGTAGTCTTGACAAGACTGATCTAATCAGGGTCAATTTACCAACAAAGGACAAGAACTTCCTCTTCCATGATGCTAATTTCTTCTTAAAATTTTCCACCACAGGCTGCCATGTACTTCTACTCCTTGTATTTGCACCTAAAGGTAGTCCAAGATAAGTAAGAGGTAATTTCTGACTAAGGCAATTTAGTTTTTGGACAAACTCCATGACCCTCATCTCCTCCACACCAATCCCACATACAATACTTTTATGAAAATTAATCTTTAACCTTGACATTACTTCAAAGAACATCAGTATTCTTTTAATCATAATGATTTCCTCCTATTTAGCTTTGCAAAAAATGATTGTGTCATTCGCAAATTGCAAATGAGAAATCTTCAACTCTTTTGGACCAACTGAAGCACCTCTTATCAGCCCCTTTTCTTTTGCTTTATCCAGTAAAAGGTTTAACCCTTCAGCCACAATATTAAAGAGGAAAGGAGAGAGTAAATCACCTTGTCTTAATCCCTTTTGAGGAGAAAATTCTGCAGTGGGTGACCTATTAACAAGCATTGATATCCTTGATGTAGAAATACATGACTTAATCCACCCCACCCATTTCTCACCAAAACCAAAATTCGCCATCATTGATAATAGGAACTCCCAATTTACTGAATCATAAACCTTCTCGAAGTCTAATTTAAGGATGATTCCTTTTTTCTTTGATTTCCTCCACCAGTCCACCACTTCATTTGCAATTAACACCCCATCAAGAATACATCTTCCTCTAAGAAAAGCAGTCTGAACTTCTCTTATAAGTTTAGGTAGCACTTGTCTTAGCCTTGTACATAGCACTTTAGCCAACACTTTGTAAACGGAGCTAACCAAACTAATAGGTCTATATTCACTCAAATCAGAAGGGTTCTCCTTTTTAGGAATCAAAGTGATGAAAGAACTATTTACCCCTTTAGCCATCTTCCCATTACTGTGAAACTCCTTAAAAAATTGATGAAACTCACCTTTCATGATAGACCAGCATTTTTGTATACAAGACAGATTGAACCCATCA
This sequence comes from Camellia japonica, assembly GCA_030407325.1. Classification (NCBI taxonomy): domain Eukaryota; kingdom Viridiplantae; phylum Streptophyta; class Magnoliopsida; order Ericales; family Theaceae; genus Camellia; species Camellia japonica. The sequence goes on from JAPPVO010000016.1 coordinate 7,713,119, forward strand.
GGCCCAGGTGTCACGACCCGCTCCCCGTACCCAAGGGTTAAGCATTGTGATGGCCAGTAACTGAAGTTACCTCCGGCCAATTCTTAAACCAATTAATAAATGCGAGCGGAAGAAATATTTAAATGAGGGTACCAAAATAATCATCGGAGCTTCTATTTTTATTACAAAATGTATTGACCAAAAATGCCAATATTTACATAGAAAAATATCATAAAAGTGTTGTGTGTGTCTATTTCGCAGCCTCGCATCTAAGACTTTCCAAAAGCTATTTCTGAATTGCATTATTCCCTAAAAATTGGTAAACAACTATAAGCACATGGCAGAGTGAGAAATATTATACCAAGAGTATAAGGGACATGAAATAACCGTGGATAGTTAGTTAGGCCAAAACATTTAGGATAACTTAGTCGAAACAAATAATCCTTGAAGTAGCAAAACTGAGATTATGTAAATAAATCATTTAGGTGGCAGAAACTGAAATATAGATTTTATGTAAATATATAACCATAACCACGGTACAGAACAGAACAGAACAGAGGTTACAGAAGTGACAGTCAGAACAGAGGTACGGATTCAAGACGTGGCTCGTACGAATTCTAGAGGTGGCTCCCACAATAGTGTAGCACTTAGCTCCGCACAGCACTTTGGTTCGCACAAAATAGAGGTACGGATTCAAGAGGCGGCTCGTACGGATTCTAGAGGTGGCTCCCACAATAATGTAGCACTTAGCTCCGCACAGAACAGAGGTCAATGAATCAGAGGGCCACAAAGTAACCAAACAGAGGCCAATGGTTATTTAAGTCTCCCAAGGCGTGGGAGTCCTGTGGTGGTACTTACAAAACATAACTGTATTTAAGGTCATAGCCAAATATTCTTTAAAAGTAAAACAAACATATCCACGGGTTTCCTTTTAAGCAAATAGGGTTCAGAAATAAAACCACGTAACTGAAACCTTTATAAAACATAACTTTTATTAATATACTAATAAAACATAACTTGTGTAAAACAGATTTTGGTAAGTCAAAACATATGTAAAATATATTATGGTGCGTCAAGGTATAATATAACTCACCTTAACTTTAATACCTTACTCTTTCTTCCCACTATCACAGACCCTTTCAGCTTCCACTATTTTTCCCTTTCTTTCCTTTCCTTTCCTTTCTTCCTTCTTTCTTTTCTTTCCTTTCTTTTCTTCTTTCTTTCCCAGGTGAAACGCCTTCTCCCTTTTATAGGGAGGAGAGACGCGTACGTGGCCTCCACGTGGCTAGACGTCGCCTTCGCTCAGATTTAATTCATAATTATATAGATTCATTCTTATCCTTAATAGATATTTAAGATAATTACCCTTTGATCCAATTTTTTAATATAATTATATAAATAATTTAATTTCTAATTAAATTACACTTTATCGTATACCAACAGAAAATTAATTATTCATTTAACTACCACACCCATTATTATTATTATTATTATTATTATTATTATTATTATTATTATTATTATTATTATTATTATTATTATTATTATTATTATTATCATTATTTATATTTTGACCATAAACTTTTAATAATTATATTGTTTTACAAAATTACACATAATAATATATAATAAATTATATATTTTTGGAACTGAGATTAAATAATATTAGTATAAATTCTACAGAATAATTAAAAATCTAGGTTGTTACAATCTTCCCTCCTTTCAAAATTTCGTCCTGGAAATTTGTCGTATGTAAGCTATCCGCTGCGCACTCTAATAAATATATATTAGATGATTAATCTGATAGAAAATACTATCTCAAAAAAAAAAACTTTACCAAAAATAACCCACTGTCTAGTTGTCAAAAATGGTTTTGGGCCAAAATAAGAAATAAGGAGCGACTTTAAAAACTCTTCACTCGTTTTGTTTACGACAAAAATAGATAATAATGAGAACACAATAACAGAATTATATGCAAGAATTGAAAATTTTGAGATGAACTTTTCATTGATTGGAAATAGTTTCAAAATTAGTATCTTTATAATTGGAACCCACTTTTAAAAAAAAAACATCAAAATAAATTTTTTTTGAATACTGAACTGAAACTTATATGTATTTAATTATATTATAATTTTTGTGGGTGTTTGAACCCGACATCCTCTATTTCTTTCCTTCTTTTACTATAACAAATATAAATTATATCCAATATCCTTCACAAATTAGGCACACTAAAAAAAAAATTTATATATATATAATCATATAAAATTATAATATAATTAAATCGACGAATAAAATATAATATTTAGGTACTAATTACCCGCTATCCTACTTCTTAAATGTGCGTGTGTCCTATGCTCCAATGATGATTTTTTTTTTTTATTTTATAAACCATTGCTCTGATACCACTTGTCACGACCCGCTCCCCGTACCCAAGGGTTAAGCATCATGATATCCAGTAACTGAAGTTACTTCCGGCTAATTCTTAAACCAATTAATAAATGGGAGCGGAAGAAATATTTAAATGATGGTACCAAAATAATCATCGGAGCTTCTATTTTTATTACAAAATGTATTGACCAAAAAGGCCAATATTTATATAGAAAAATATCATAAAAGTGCTGTGTGTGTCTATTTCCCAGCCCCGCATCTAAGACTTTCCAAAAGTTATTTCTGAATTGCATTATTCCCTGAAAATTGGTAAACAACTATAAGCACATGGCAGAGTGAGAAATATTATACGAAGAGTATAAGGGATACGAAATAACCATGGATAGTTAGTTAGGCTAAAACATTTAGGATAACTTAGTCGGAACAAATAATCCTTTAAGTAGCAAAACTGAGATTATGTAAATAAATCATTTAGGTGGCAGAAACTGAAATATAGATTTTATGTAAATATATAACCATAACCACGGTACAGAACAAAACAGAACAGATGTCACAGAAGTGACAGTCAGAACAGAGGTACGGATTCAAGAGGTGGCTCGTACGGATTCTAGAGGTGGCTCCCATAATAGTGTAGCACTTAGTTCCACACAGCACTTTGGTCCGCACAAAACAGAGGTACAGATTCAAGAGGTGACTCGTACGGATTCTAGAGGTGGCTCCCACAATAGTGTAGCACTTAGCTCCGCACAGCACTTTGCTCTGCACAAAACAGAGGTCAATGAATCAGAGGGCCACAAAATAACCAAACAGAGGCCAATGGTTATTTAAGTCCCCCAAGGCGTGTGACTCCCGTGGTGGTACTTACAAAACATAACTGTATATAAGGTCATAGCCAAATATTCTTTAAAAGTAAAACAAACATATCCATGGGTTTCCTTTCAAGCAAATAGGGTTCAGAAATAAAACCACGTAACTGAAATCTTTATAAAATATAACTTTTATTAATATACTAATAAAACATAACTTGTGTAAAACAGATTTTGGTAAGTCAAAACATACGTAAAATATATTATGGTGCCTCAAGGTATAATATAACTCACCTTAACTTTAATACCTTATTCTTTCTTCCCACTATCAGAGACCCTTTCAGCTTCTACTATTTTTCCCTTTCTTTCCTTTCCTTTCCTTTCTTTTCTTCCTTTTTTCTTTTCTTTCCTTTCTTTTCTTCTTTCTTTTCCAAGTGAAACGCCTTCCCCCTTTTATAGGGAGGAGAGACGCGTACGTGGCCTCCACGTGGCTAGACGTCGCCTTCGTTCAGATTTAATTCATAATTATATAGATTCATTCTTATCCTTAATAGATATTTAAGATAATTACCCTTTGATCCAATATTTTAATATAATTATATAAATAATTTAATTTCTAATTAAATTACACTTTATCGTATACCAACAGAAAATTAATTATTCATTTAACTACCACACCCATTATTATTATTATTATTATTATTATTATTATTATTATTATCATTATTTATATTTTGACCAATAAACTTTTAATAATTATATTGCTTTACAAAATTACACATAATAATATATAATAAATTATATATTTTCCAAACTGAGATTAAATAATATTAGTATAAATTCTACAGAATAATTAAAAATCTGGGTTGTTACAATCTTCCCTCCTTTTAAAATTTCGTCCTCGAAATTTGTCGTATGTAAGCTATCCGCTGCGCACTCTGATAAATATATATTAGATGATTAATCTGATAGAAAATATTATCTCAAAAAAAACTTTACCAAAAATAACCCACTGTCTAGTTGTCAAAAATGGTTTTGGGCCAAAATAAGAAATAAGGAGCGACTTTAAAAACTCTTCACTCATTTTGTTTACGATAAAAATAGATAAAAATGAGAACACAGTAACAGAATTATATGCAAGAATTGAAAATTTTGAGATGAACTTTTCATTGATGGGAAATAGTTTTAAAATTAGTATCTTTATAATTGGAACCCACTTTTAAAAAAAACATCAAAATAATTTTTTTTTTTAATACTGAACTGAAAATTATATGTATTTAATTATATTATAATTTTTGTGGGTGTTTGAACCCGACATCCTTCATTTCTTTTCTTTCTTTTATTATAACAAATATAAATTTTATCCAATATCCTTCACAAATTAGGCACACTAAAAAAAAAATTTATTATATACATATAATCATATAAAATTATAATATAATTAAATCGACGAATAAAATATAATATTTAGGTACTAAGTACCCGCTATCCTACTTTTTAAATGTGCGTGTGTCTTATGCTCCAATGATGATTTTTTTTTTTATTTTATAAACCATTGCTCTGATACCACTTGTCACGACTCGCTCCCCGTACCCAAGGGTTAAGCATCATGATGGCCAGTAACTGAAGTTACCTCCGGCCAATTCTTAAACCAATTAATAAACGCGAGCGGAAGAAATATTTAAATGAGGGTACCGAAATAATCATCGGAGTTTCTATTTTTATTACAAAATGTATTGACCAAAAAGGCCAATATTTACATAGAAAAATATCATAAAAGTGCTGTGTGTGTCTATTTCGCAGCCTCGCATCTAAGACTTTCCAAAAGTTATTTCTAAATTGCATTATTCCCTGAAAATTGGTAAACAACTATAAGCACATGGCAGAGTGAGAAATATTATACGAAGAGTATAAGGGACACGAAATAACCATGGATAGTTAGTTAGGCTAAAACATTTAGGATAACTTAGTCGGAACAAATAATCCTTTAAGTAGCAAAACTGAGATTATGTAAATAAATCATTTAGGTGGCAGAAACTGAAATATAGATTATGTAAATATATAACCATAACCACGGTACATAACAGAACAGAACAGAACAGAGGTCACAGAAGTGACAGTCAGAACAGAGGTACGGATTCAAGACGTGGCTCGTACGGATTCTAGATGTGACTCCCACAATAGTGTAGCACTTAGCTCCGCACAGCACTTTGGTCCGCACAAAACAGAGGTACGGATTCAAGAGGTGGCTCGTACGGATTCTAGAGGTGGCTTCCACAATAGTGTAGCACTTAGCTCCGCACGTCACTTTGCTCCGCACAAAACAGAGGTCAATGAATTAGAGGGCCACAAAGTTACCAAACAGAGGCCAATGGTTATTTAAGTCCCCCAAGGCGTGGGAGTCCCGTGGTGGTACTTACAAAACATAACTGTATATAAGGTCATAGCCAAATATTCTTTAAAAGTAAAACAAACATATCCATGGGTTTCCTTTTAAGCAAATAGGGTTCAGAAATAAAACCATGTAACGGAAATCTTTATAAAACATAACTTTTATTAATATACTAATAAAACATAACTTGTGTAAAACAGATTTTGGTAAGTCAAAACATACGTAAAATATATTATGGTGCCTCAAGGTATAATATAACTCACCTTAACTTTAATACCTTACTCTTTCTTCCCACTATCACAGACCCTTTCAGCTTCTACTATTTTTCCCTTTCTTTCCTTTCATTCTTTCTTTCTTTCCTTTCTTCCTTCTTTCTTTTCTTTCCTTTCTTTTCTTCTTTCTTTCCCAGGTGAAACGCCTTCTCCCTTTTATAGCGTGGAGAGACGCGTACGTGGCCTCCACGTGGCTAGACGTCGCTTTCGCTCAGATTCAATTCATAATTATATAGATTCATTCTTATCCTTAATAGATATTTAAGATAATTAACCTTTGACCCAATATTTTAATATAATTATATAAATAATTTAATTTCTAATTAAATTACACTTTATCGTATACCAATAGAAAATTAATTATTTATTTTACTACCACATCCATTATTATTATTATTATTATTATTATTATTATTATTATTATTATTATTATTATTATTATTATTATTATTTTGACCCATAAACTTTTAATAATTATATTGTTTTACAAAATTACACATAATAATATATAATAAATTATATATTTTCTGAACTGAGATTAAATAATATTAGTATAAATTCTACAGAATAATTAAAAATCTAGATTGTTACACCAGGGGCCTTATTACCATCGTAATCTTTAATGGCTACCCAAATCTCTGCCTCACTAAACTCTGCCTCCAAAACATCCTTTGAATTAGTCAGACTAATGGATAAAAATGGACCTGACAATTTAGGCCTAGACTTTTAATTTCAATAAACACACTTGCAAAATGATTCACAACTACTTGTCTCACTATAGTTGGATCTTCAAACTCAACAACATTCACCTTCACTGAGCCCAATAAGTTTTTCCTCTGCCTTCTACTTGCCATCAAGTGAAACAATCGAGTATTTTTATCATCATTTTGTGCCCATGTCAATCTTGACTTTTGTAACCATATCCTCTCCTTATATCTACTGAGCTTCCACACTTTACTTCTAATCTCTCTTCTTCTTTCCAATTCTGTCTCCAATAGAGACCTGACTTCAGCTTTCAAATCCCACTCATGCAATTCATCTTCATCTTTCTTGAGTTGATCTTCAATATTCCCGAATACATCCCTATTCCACTTTCCCAATTGTGATCTCAACATCCTCAATTTATACATGATTCGAAAGCTGGCCAATCCCAAAATCTTAGACTCCTCCCAAGATTTCTTCACTTCTATCTTGAATTTTGGATGAAGTGCCCAAGCATTGATAAATTAAAAATGTTTTGGACCCCCATCCCTTTCATCCTCTATTAGCAGAACTGGGCAGTGATCAGATATACATCTGGATAATCCCCATTGTTTCAATTGAAACCTCTCCAGCCACACATGGTAAACTAGAAACCTATCAATCCTACTCCACTTGTCTCCTTTCATTGCATTACACCAAGCGAATGATCTTCCTTGCATAAGTAAATCACTTAATTCCAATCTATTAATAAAATCATTAAAGTCTTTCACCCCCATATCCTTTCTTAAACATCCCTTCCTTTCACTTATAGATCTAATTTCATTAAAATCACCTCCTAAACACCACGGGTTGGGGTAAGAAGATTTAAGCTAGATAATACTCTCCCAAAGGTGTCTCCTTTTCAATACATCATTCGGTGCATAGATATTAATAATAACACAATGGAAATTTTTGGAAGCAATACCTGACAGAAGAATGAAATTCCTAGAGCTACAATAGTCAATCAGCTCAAAAATTTCTAGATTCCAAATACAAATTAGACCACCTGCACTGCCCTGAGCATCGACCTTTACAAAACCCATTTCCTTTAATGGCCACAGTGATAGTACAAAACTATCATCCACACTTCCTCTCTTCGACTCTTAAATCAACAAAACATCTACTTTCCTTTCCTTTACCACAGCTTTAATCTTACCCCTTTTTTCAGGTCTTTTAAGACCCCTTACATTCCATGACAGCAGCTTCATGAAACCCACATCACATTTTCAAACCTCTTTTTTGCTTTCGACAGCTTAAGTCACCACACCCCTCCCTACAACTCTGTCTAAATATTTTTCCTCCAAGTTAATTATTCTTTCCACCACTTCATCATCCTTCCCTTCACAGTTTAACCCCAGAAGTTTGCCTACTTTCATCGTGGCTTGAGCTTTAGTACGTAATTTTATTCTTTTGCTTGAATTACTACTCTGGGAAACTGATAGAGAGATAGCAGCAACTGCTGCTCTAAAAATTGCCCCATTTTTTGAACAATTCTTGGACAGGAGTCCCATCTGGTTTAGCTAGGCACCATTCCTCCTTCTTTCTTTTCACTGATCATCTTCCTTTCCCTTTGTAGTAGCTTGGCTTCTTAAGACAGCTCTAGCCCTCTTTGATGGAGCACTTTTCTCTTTTTTCTCCCTTTGGGGTGAATTTACCTCTACATTCAAAGGTACAGATTGGGCTACATAATCATGAAGAGTTGAATTAGGCTCCAATCTTGGCCTATTAGCCATAGGCATTATTTGGGCACCATTTAAAACAACTTCTAAGTTAATATTGGGCCGAACACAGTCCAGCCCATTTAAACTTTTCATGAATCCAGGAGTACAAACCTTATCATCTACCCTTTGAACTGTCCTATCCACCACTTGTCTTGAGCTACTCACCTGTACCACCCCCTCCTCATTATAACAGCCCCCACCGTTTGAGTTTCCTATAGCACACAGATTCTTTAACAACTGTATCTGACATACAATTACTACCTCTTTCTACATCATTTGCCTCCCTTTCCACTGTGTTGTTTCCTTTGCTGGACACCTTATCACTTGTATCCACATCATTATCATCATCTTCTTCCTTTGCTGATTCACTGCCTTTCTCTTCATCCCCATCTTCAGTAGCCTCTGCATTTACCTCCTTCCTAGTTTTATCTTCCACTCTATTTGCAGAAGCCTTGCCTTCACCTTCCTCAATGCCCCCATTTTTGGAACACTAGTCAACCTCTTTTTGCATGTTGGATTCCGTTATGGCATTTTCCTGGCAACTATAATCACCTTTGCACTGGCAAATACTAGGTAGGAATTATTCATACACTTGCATTGGATAAGTGCTCTCATTTCCTTCAAGATTAATCACTGTATTTATGAACTTCATCTTCATTGTGATGATCCTTACTCTTCCAAACATAAAATGCTTGCACCCAATTGTGTCTTCATCATTCTGGACCACCTCACGCCAGACATTTTCTATATCTCTAAAAGTTTTAACACTCTAAAGACTGGGAGGGACACCCACACAAGTGATCCAGACACACCTTTCTTGATTCATGAATTTCCTTTCTTCCCATTCCGAAACCTGGTCACTCCATTCAGATAACCACTCCTGCATACTTGCTCTTCCTTCTTTCAGCTGTTGTTTTGACTGAAAGGTTAAAATGGCTAACCTCCCTTCCCCTTCTCTAGTAACCACCTCATTTCCCTTCCTCTTCTGTAACTCCTTTCTAAATTCATGAAAAGAACAAAACGCTTTAAGCTTTACCAATAAACTATCATACAACCATCCATTGCCATCCTCGAAAGCTCTTATAGACACTTTTCCTTTGTCACACATTCCTCCATTTTGAACTACCTCTGCATATGTTTTACCTTTGTGTATGGGATTCCATTACATCTTTTTCACCATACTTCCATCCCTTTTGCTTACTTACATCTTCTTATTCTGCTCCGATTTCCTATACTCTACCAGTTTTACTTTCAATACGCTATTATCACACCATAAACCACCTGCTTTCTGCACTGCCACCTCTGCTACCACCTTGCAATCATACCTTAGAAACCCAAATCTTGTCCTTGTTGCTTTCCTTCTTTTCATTGGAATGAATACATCCTTGACAACACCAAACTTATTGAAATATTAAACAAACCTTTAGGATTCATGGATTCTAGTATTTGATCCACAAACAGAGTAACCAACTTCTTCTCCTTGAATCAACCAGCTTGATTACCCAACTTTCTTCTTCTAAGAACAGGAGTCCACCCTCTCTATGATTTAAGTTATCTCCTTAGATTTCAGTTAAGAGGGAAAGGGATCATGAACATAAGAAAACAAGTATGAACCCTACAAAGAAAGGATTATTGTACCATATGTACTTGTTATGTATTTTTATAGTGTATGTTATGTATTTTTGTGGTAAATATTATTGTTAGCACCACAAATAAATAATTTTATTATTAGTCATTATCTATATAATTGTAGGACATGTGGCACTCTCTTACTCATTTGGAGGTTATGAGAAGTTATGAATCATTAAACACACGTAAAAAGATGATGGAGGACAAAGTGAAGAACATGGAGCATGAATTGGAAGTTAAAGGAAGTTATGGAGAAATAGAGATGAAATGAAAGATCATGGAGTGTGAAGTGTGAGAGATGGAAGAATATGGTAGTTATTAGGTAGTTTTTTTCCTACAAATGTTTGCCTATAAATAGCCATTCATGGTTACATTGTAAAAGGGATCAAACTCAAATTAAAGGCCATTGACTTCTATTTTTTCTTGTCATTTATATTTCCTGCACTTTATTTTCAACACTTCCTTTTCGAAGGATAGGAGTAGAAGTAATTTTATGAACTATTCCTTTTCAAGGCATAGGAGTATAGGTAATTAATTGTTACTTTGATTGTTCACTCAATCACCCCGATTGTTCACTCAATCATCTTTCTTCGTCTCCCTCATTCTTCTTTTAATTTTTCTTTTCCCTACACTTGGCAATTTTAAAGTCCTCTTTATTGAGGCAAAAGAATCGTTAACACAATTGCTTGATAATTGGCTTGAATTTAATCTATAATGATTTTTCAATCCTTGTTGGCACGCTCACATTTATGATATTTTCCTTCATAGGAAAAATAAGTGTAGACACCCCATTTTTGACCGTCCTCAAGACTTGGACGTCACCGTTGGAACACTCGGTGATTATCCATGTTTGTGTTCGTTTGGAGTTCCCGGAGTTCTCGGCTGCACGCGCCTTGCCTCAGGACCTCTGAACTCGACCGTTATGTGCTTGGTTTTGCACCAAACACTTGTGTTTTGCCTTGGAAGGGCAGGGAATGCTTTGTGAGGCATCCCCACACACCACCGGCACTAGCCAGAGGCCACCAGCTGGCTGGTGTTGCCATCGGCACTTTATTGTGCCGACCGGCACTCTTTTGTGCCGACCGGCACTAAGTTTTGCCAAAATGGCACTCTTTGCCGGCCGGGCACTGTACAGCTGCTTTATCAGATATTTTCTTACAGCTGTATAGCTTTTTGCTCCCTTCCATACACGTGTATGGAGGGATGAACCTTTGGTTTGCTTAGCTTGTAAGCTTTGCTTGCCTATAAGAGAGAGGCTTCTTCTCTTGGCTCAAGGTTAGAATTTTGGAGGGCAAAAACCAGAGCTTATACATATATATCTCTGTTATATATCCATATATACATATATCTCCATCTCTCTCCTCTTGTGTGTGTGTTTTTGGACCAAAAAGTGTGGTTTTACCTTACTTTTGCACCATTACACACACTACTACACCTTAGCTCGAGATTGGGAGGCTTGGAGGGTTGTTTTGTGTGATCTTGGACTGGTTTTGATCACTAAAAGAGGGCTGGACCTTTTGTTCTTCAAAGGATCTTCAAGGGTAAGAACATCACTTTAGATTCCCCATTTTTGCAACAACATTCTACCCTTTTTGCTTTGTGTTTTTGGATTTGTGTTTAACATAAAAAAGACTTGTTTTTCCTTGCTTAAGAACTTTCATCAAGGTCACCTTTTGATTTGAGTGGAAGATCATTCTTTTAGGCCTTGTTTTGGTCCTTTTGTGCCTTTACTTTGAGCATTGTTTAACTTCAGTGTTTTTGGTCTTCTCACCACTGAAAACCAGTGGGTTTTCAGTGGTGAGGGAGGTGCTTTCAAGTCTCAAATAGGGGAGGGATACCCCTCTCCCCTTTGTCCCTCTTTGGCCTCCATTTTTGGCTCATGAGGTAGCATGTGTGCATGTTTGCATTTAGCTTCATTTCAGAATTTTTTTGAGTGTTTTAGGTCATGTTTGATCTCTGTCTAAGGTCGGATTTGTGGCCTCTAACATGCCTCTCATACTTGCTTTGAAATGCTCTCTTATGCCTAAAAGCATGCCATGCATTTAGGCCATGTTCTTTGCATATTTTAGCTTGGTTCCATGAGGGTATTAGCATCATATTACCATGTATAAGGGTTGTGAGCCACTGATTTTGCCATGTATAGTGTGCTTGACATGGTCGTTTTGTATTTTGGGCTTGTAAGTCTCATGCATTTTGGCCCCTAGTATGTTCTACATTGATCACCCTCGTGATTTGGCATCATTTGTGACCTTATTTCAGTCCATAAATCATGTTTGTATGTATGCATATGTAGCCTATTTCATGCTTTAAGGGTGTGCTCTTATATGTTTAGGAATTGGTATTGTGTATGCTTGCATACTTGGTGCATTTTGGGGCTGCCATGTGAGGGGATTTGGGTGTTGTAGACACCCCATTTTTGACCGACCTTAAGACTCAGACGTCACCGATTGAGCGCTCGGTGATATTGCATACTGTGCTCATTCAGAAGTCTCAGAGTCGCGGCCGTGCGCCCTGCCTCCGAACTTCCGAATCCTCTTCTGTGCCTTGTCTCGGTTTGCGAACCAGGCTCGGTTTTCTCTGTTTTCTTTCCTGAGGGAAGGGAGTAGTCCTGTAGACTATCTCTCGGTGGCCGTGCGCTACATTTTGTGGCCGTAGGCCATTTTGCCCATTTCGGAGCCCGGTTCCCGGTTTCCGGAGCCGTCAGGTCGTGTGCCTCGGTTCGGGATCGCCCAACCGTCTCCGATTCCTCCGGTTCTTGGCAGGCACCTCTGTTTTGTCATAACAGAGCACACTGGGGCCCCTGATGCCCACTTCGTGGCCGTATGCCACTTTCGGTGCCTATAGCCGGTTTTCGGGCCCCGAACCTCGCGGTTTGGCCCCCGAGCATTCATTTCGCATCGGTTTTCTCCGGTTCTTGGCAGGTACCTCTGTTTTATCATTTTAAGAAACCCTGGGGCCTCTGATACCCACTTCGCTGCTGAACACCACTTCCGGTGCCTACAGCCCATTTTCGGGACCCCGAACTGCGCGGTTTGGGCCCCGAGCGTTCATTTCTCATTAGTTTTTGTTCAATTTTGGCAGGTACCTCTGTTTCAACATTAGGAAGATCACTGGAGGGTAGGAGGCCAGCAATTATCCCAGATAACCAGTTTCGCTCCTCCGGCGCCCGTTTTGCTCACTTCGGGCTAATGTTGAACACCCTAGGCCCATTTTCTTCCAACCAAAGCTACATATCTATGATCAGGGCACATGGGAGGACCCTAAAAGAGCATGGTCAGCCAGCAATTCAAAGTCTCATTTTTGAGCCCCTCCTTCAAGCTCTATGTTGTGGCTCCTGCTTCAGTGTTGCCAATTTCCGACCTTGGAACCTTGTTCTACACATCTGGGAGGACCCTAAAAGTTGGTGGTCGGCCAGAAATTGTTGTTTTCATTTTTGAGCCTCTCCTTCAAGTCCTATGTTGTGACTCCTGCTTCAGAGTTGCCAGATTCCGACCTTGGGGCCTTATTCTACACATCTGGGAGGACACCATTGCATGGTGGTCGGCCAGAAAATTTGTCACTTCATTTTTGGGCCATGGCCGGCCGGCCAGGGTGAGTGGCTGGCCGACCAGGTGGGGTGGCCGGCCGGCCACCTCCTAGAAATTTACCTGGCCGGCCAGCTTTCTGCTTTCCAGCCCTTTCCAGCTGTCCGGATATTTTTCAAAATATCCCGGGCATCCGGGGGATATTTTGGGAGGGAATGCTTGGATGCAATTCCCTCCCCTTTTACACCTTTTCTTCCCTATTTGAAGGCATAGCCTCCTCCTTTGTTGAGGTTAGAAGATTTCATCTCAAGACTCTCTCTTCAAAAGCCTCCATTTTCACTTCCAAAACCCTCAAAGTTCTTCAAGCTTCCTAGCTCAATCCTTCATCAACCCTAAGCTCCACCTTCACCACTTCCATTCCAGCAGCAAGGGGGTGTTCCTCAGAGGCTTAGAAGCAACTTTCATCAAGGCAAGAGGAAGCAAAAGTTGGATCTTCAAGGGTAAGTCTCAAAATCCCCTTTTCTAGCATAATTTTCCATCAATTCTTTACCCTTTTTGCTCACTGTTTTGAGCTCTGACCACTACTGAAAGTGGTCCTCTTTTGAGCTATTCTTGATGTTTGTTTAAGGGCTCAACCCTGTTTGAGCCCTCTATCCTATACTTGCTTCAATATCACTCTTTATGCCATTAAATTGCATGCTTTGTTTGGATTATGTGTGATCTGTTTTCTAGCATTACATTAACTGTGAGTAGGCTTATTTTGAGCCCCTATTCAACATTGAAGAAGGGCTCCATCATGTTTGGTGGCTCTAGCATACACTTCCTTTGAAATTCTTCCATTTTACCGTAAACTTGCATGCTACTTTTAGCCTATATGCATTTATTTTTGGAGCATGCCATTAACTGAGCTTGAGTTTATTTTAGGTCCCTCTACAACATTTTAGAAGGGATAAAATTGGTTTGAGGCCTCCATGTTGTACCTCTCTTTATACCTCTCTTTGGCCCCATCTTGAATGCTTTTTTGAGCTTATTTGGCCACGGATTTCAGCCTTCATCAGGCCTAGACAGAGCCTTATTTTTACCTATTCTTCATGTTTTGTTAAGGGCCTTAGGCCATTTGATGACTGGTTTTGGTACCTCATGTTGTATCCTCCATATTTTCCGTAAAATTGCATGCTTTGTTAGGCTTTCTTAGCTACTGATTTGAGCCTTCATCAGGCTTAGAAAGTGTCTTAAAATGACCTATTCTTCAAGTTTTGTTAAGGGTTCAAAGTTGTTTGGTGATTGCTTATGGTACCTCATGTTGTAGCCCTTTGAAGGCTCATTTTTGCATGCCATTTTAAGCATGTCTACACACTGAATTGGAGGATCTCATCTACTGTAAATATGCATTTTTTTGGCCCCTCTTCAATTTTGTAGAACTGATTTTTCTGGTTTGAGCATTGTATATACTACTTGCTTTGTAATTCCTCTCTTTTTCCCCGTTTTTGCAAGCTATTTTTGCCATACTTGTGGTTGTTGTTTAGCCTTGCTTTGTACTGAAAAAATGCCATATTTGGGGCTGCCTTGCTACTGGTTTGCATGTCATGGTCATGTTGTGCGTGTTTAGTATGGCTATAGGCCATTTCGGGTACTTAAAATCACATTTCGGGATGATTTCATGCATTGGTTGTCATTTCGTACCATTTCGGGGCTGTTTTCCCCTTTATTTAGGTGTTGAAATTTGGTTTGCATGCTTGCATATCATTTCCCGTGCCAGTTCATGCCTTCGGGCCATGCCTCGGTTTGCGTGCCCGCGGGCACGTACTTCGAGACACCTCTGTTTTATCCAACGGCATCTGATGTGAGTGTGGCTGAGGTCCACTCATGTTAGTATAAGCCCAATTTGCATTTCCGTCTCATTTTATCATTGCCTCGGTTTGCGTGCCCGTGTGCACGCATTTCGAGGCACTTCATTCTTATCCGACGGCCTCCTATGTGAGTGAGCTGAGGCTCTCCCATGTTGGTGTAAGCCCATCGTGGCATTCCGTATGCCATTTCATTCCATTTTGTCATCGCCTCGATGTGCGTGCCTGTGGGCACACATTTCGAGGCACTTCGGTTTTATCCGATTTCCACTTCATATCATCGCCTCGATGTGCGTGCCTGTGGGCACACATTTCGAGGCACTTCGGTTTTATCCGATTTCCACTTCATATCATCGCCTCGGTGTGCGTGCCTGTGGGCACACATTTCGAGGCACTTCGGTTTTATCCGACTTCCACTTCACATCATTGCCTCGGTATGAGCGCCTGCGGGCACACATTTCGAGGCACTTCGGTTTTATCCGATTTGCATTTCACATCATCGCCTCGGTTTGCGTGCCCGCGTGCACGCTTTTCGAGGCGTCTCATTTTCATCTCATTTTCATCTCATAGTGCATACCAGGTTGTATCTTAGATCGCATTCATGTATTTTCTCGGTTTGCGTGCCCGTGTGCACGCATTTCGAGACGTCTCATTTTCATAACATTGAGCATGCTAGACTGTATCTTAGTTGCATTTCATGCATATCATGCATATTGCATCGTGTTCGGGATAGGAGTAAGCCCGGGCACGGGAAACGAGGCACGTTTCGTACTCCGAGTGACGGAACGGGTCTCAATTCCCAGTCACCGACACTCCGGATAACCCATGATGGAGTTAGGTTTTGTTGTAGCATTCATCTGCATTGCACCCTATATTAAGTTGTGCAATCCGATTCCTCGGCCATCATGCATCGATATGCGTGATTGGTGGCACGAGGATCGAGACATGCATATATTTGTGAAATACATTGCTATGCCCTTTTCCTGCTCTCTGTTGCAGCAAAATGAGGAATCAACAACTTTTCGGGGTCTGGCGCGTATTTCGAGAAACGTTGCAAACAGAGGCTAAATTGGGCATCCCAGTGGATTTCCGCGCAAGGCAGCCCAACATGCAATATTCATCAGAAGCGAGGCAGCCCCTGGCTTGCAAGCCAGTTTACCGCTTTCTTAGTTTAAATTGTTAATTACTTAGAAATCTGTATTATTCTTTTATCATGTCGGACTGTATTATTATTTATTCGGACCCTCTGCGCGAGGGCATAACTGTAATAAGTGTGGGTGAGTGTGATGTATGTCTTCCAACCCCACGTCTTTCTCCCTTTTATTTACCCGCTTACGATGGTTAGATATAGGGCATATTTCAATTAGCATACAGTATGATAGCATGTTTGCATCATTCATCTGTTTTGCACGCACCGGGCTCGGCGCATCATACAAACTGCATTTGTATTTCAATTCCAAATTGAATACATGTTAGTTGTAGCATTCCACATGCCATGTTTAGAATAGCCGAGCCTGCTATAGTTGCATTATTGCATGTGTTGCATTAGGCATTCTGTATAATTAGGATCATGCATGATTTCTAATCAGTTTTCTGTTTTGGCTTGGAGTACTCGGTAGTTTTATGCTTTAGCATCCTTGCATGCGTGTGAGTGTTGCCATGATAGCATGCTTACCATGAGGCTATGTGCTTATGTGATATAACTGCCTTGAATGCCTGTGGGTGGAGGTTGAGTTATTTGAATTGGGACAATCATTGACTGTTTGTTTTAAGCCCACTAGATAGTGGCAAAATCATGTTTTCTAAGCCCACCTGAGGGTGGCAAATCCGCGTCTTAGCCTACCTGCGGGTAGCACCATCAAACCATTTTCAAACAAACAAACATGAAATGTTTTGTTCCAATTCAGGCGGCCCAGTCTATACTTGTTTGCTGCGAGCATCACATAGTAACCTAGGCTAATAACCGGAATAAGAGCATACAATGTTTTCAAAAACAGATATCATGGTTAGTAGAGGCCGGTCTTTGACCGGGCGAGCGGGGGTGCTCACGATGTGACCTTCCCCAATCGTACCCAAGTTCCCGAGCCAACTTTGGTGATGACGGACACGTGGCCTTTGGCACCGAGTCAGGGTTTCCTAAATTTCCCATTTAAAAAATATTTAGGTGGCGACTCTGTTATCTGGCAAAGCAGTCCATGTTTGGCACTTCTTTCAAAAAATCTGTTTTTCAAAACGATTTGCCGGATTTGGACTCTTTGGTTCAAGATTAAGAACCGTGACATTTGAGTCCTTGAACTGTAGTGACCCCAATATGAACAGAACGGGACTTAACACCTCCCGGGGCGTTCGGGGACGTCTACAGTTTCTGGCGACTCTGCTGGGGATTTAGAGAACTTGACTCGAACTCATGATATCTGGTTTTGACTACACTTGTGTGTTTCTTTGCATTGCATTTGCATTGGTGCGCCTAGGAACACTGTGTTTGCCATATGCCATTCCCGAACGATTTGCCGGAGGCTTGTCTTGTCAAGTCATGTCCGTAAGGCTGATCGGCTCTGGGCTCTGACAGCATGGGAACACAAACCCCGGTTTTACCGGGGCACCCTTTTTGACCATTCGACCTAGTGCATATTCGGATCCATAGTGACCATTCCAAACTAGGACAGGTTGCTTACCCGTTTATAGGTTGTTTGAAACCGCTGCGTGCGTAGTGAAACCCCTAGCTCCTGACAAAATAGGACAGGGAAACCCTACCCCAACATAGGGGTGTTTTGGCTCTCACTTATCTGCTATGTGCTTTAGAGTGCGTCTCTACAGGAATGCATGTATCAGTTATGAGTTTGGGCATCAGGCCTGCGGGCATCAGTTTGTGAGTTCGGACATCAGGCCTGCGGGCATCAGTTCATCAGTTTTGAGCAGTAGGCCTGCGGGCATCACGCCTGCGGGCATCAGTCAGTTATTTGAGAAATCAGGTATCTGCGGGTATCAGGATTCAGTTTTGAGGACAGTGATACAGGAATATTGACCAGTGTTTGAGGACAGTGTATAGCCAGCTTACCAACTGTGTGTTGTTGTATACCCGACTGTGTGTGGTGTATTCAATTTAAGCTGTTATGCTGCCCGTTTTTCTGGTTATTTATTTCCTTTTTGCTTTATTATCTTTTTGCTAGGGCAGTTTGTGGCACAATTGCTTCCGAACCCGTAGATCTCCCCCAAGCACTTTGGACACGAGGTCGCCGACTCAGCCGATCCGAGGATCTCGTTGACGGACATCCAGTGTTCCACTCTCTACCCCCAATTGTTAGAAGAAAGAGGAGAAAGCCCAGGGAACGCAGTGTATCAGAACAGAGGCTGTCAGAACCGTGGGTTACTGCATCAGAAGACATACCTGTCAACCAGATGGAACCACAGAATACATCAGCTATGGAGGCGATGGTCCGCCAGATGAATGAGAGCATGAAACAAATGCAAGACGATGCTATCCGCCAGGCGGAATTTTCTAAACAGCAGGCCGCTGTCATGGCCCAGCAGTCTGAGCTGATCACCAGATTACAACAGCAGAATGCTGCATCTGCTTCACACCAGGTCCCTCCTCCACTAGGGGCGCATCAGGTTCCTCCTCCTCCAGGGGCTCCACTACCTGAACAGATACCCACTGGCCAAAATGCTCCTCCACATCCCCAGAATGCCCAGAACACCCAGAATACCCTCCCAAATCCACAGAACGCTCTGCCAAACTTCCAAAACACTCAAGAGGACACGAGTCTTCCAACGGGGCTGGCTCCGCCCCCGCTTCCGCCGCAACTGTCCAAGAATCTTACACCTAATCACCCGGAATCTCCATTCGAGTTCGAGGTGGATCATACAGCTCTGAAATTGAGCAAGTTGGAGAAGCTCTTCAAAAAGTCGCAAGGGGTGAAGGCCATCCCAGATATTGAAGACGGCTATACTGACGTGGCCGTGACATTGCCGGACAGATTTAAAATGCCCCAGATCGATCGCTTTGATGGATCCGGGGACCCCATGGTCCACCTCCGGCTATTTTCCGACATCTTAAGGCCGATGGGCTTGACCCGATCACAGAAGCTTTCTTTGTTCGGCAGAACCTTGTCAGGGATTGCGGCCATCTGGTACGCAAAATTAGAAGATGATGTGAAGAGGAATTGGGATGAGCTAGCCGAGGCCTTCGTTGCACAATATTCATATAATACTCAGATCGAGATTACAACACGTGATCTCGAGACAACGAGGCAAGAACAGAAAGAGACCTTCTCTGACTTTGTCACTCGGTGGAGAGCCAAGGCATCGATGATGACCTTGAGGCCAACTGATAAAGATCAAATCCGGATGATTGTGCGCAATCTCCAACCCAAGCTAATGCAGAAAATGATCGTACTCCCTTTCCCCACATTCTCAGATTTACACGAGATGGGGGTACAGATCGAGGACGCAATGAAGCAAGGATTGATTGATCAGGACCGGGAGCAGCCCCGAAGAACGTTCAACCGAAATAACAATGCGGGCCCGAGTGGCTCTGCCAATACAAGGACTCCAGAGGTCGGTATGGTCACCACCACTCCCCCTCCCCAACCAAGGCCCGCAGCGGCCACACCTTTTTCTGATGCATCTGGGAGCAGTAACCAAGCCTCAAGATACCAACCCAGAGGCCAACGAACCTTCTCCCCACTATATATGCCTTTGTCTAAAGTCCTCGGGGTTCTAGTCAGAAAGGGGCATCTGAAACCCCTGGAACCGAGGCCCCTACCAAACCCACTTCCCCCTTCCCACAACCCAGCCAAATATTGCACATACCACCAGCAGCATGGTCATGACACAGACCAGTGTTACCGGCTGCGTCATGAGATTCAGGACCTCATTGACAAAAATATCATTCTACCCCCCGAGGGACCCAATGTCACAAACAACCCACTCCCCAAACACAACCAAGATCCACCCAAAAGAGTCAACCTCATCCAAACTGGGGGCGTGTCTTACGACCCTAGTATCTATATAACTCCCTCCCACCTACCTAAGCCGGAGGTGATCCTTCCTGACAGCACTGACTTGTGCGTGTTGGACACCTTCACAACCCCATCCGAGCCAAAGGTGGTGACCACCGAAAATGAAATGGGGCAGGCCTCCGAGAGAGCAAAACTGTAGAGTTTGGAATGGAGCAATCTGAGAGTCCAGCTGGAAGAGCTTATGATCCGAGTGAATATATCTTGACAATGGGCCAGCCTAAGCTGAGTGTGGGGCTACCGGAGAAGACTGAACTGTGTATGATCCGGGGGGACAAACTTGAATCAGCAGGGGATGATCTGACAACGGTGGAGGAGGACTTCGCCAACCTTCAGTTTTTCAACGAGCAAGAACCAGCAGATGCTGCAATCAACTGGTATGACTATGAGGAGACGGCAGAAGTCACCGGGTGGTTAGATGATCAGCCGGACATTGTAGAATTTCAACAGGGCCCGGAAGGGGCGAGAGTATCATTGATGGCCGGAAGGGCCGAGGGTCAGAATCAACCGCCGGAGAGCGCCGGCGTTAATAATTTCGTTCAGAATCCGGGGATTGTGAATACAGGGAACGTTGAACAACCGGCTGTACTGATGCAGTCGGAACAACAAAAGTTTGACGATTCCGAGAGAATTCGAAAAGCGAAGGCCCATGTAGGGGTCGAAAGTGCTGCGTGCACAGGAACGGGAGATGCTGCGGGCATCAAAGTTGAAAGTGCTGTGAGCACGAAAGCAGGACATGCTGTGAGCATGAGGGAGGAAAAGACCGAGAGTACAAACATGCCGGAACCAGACAGGTGTCTGGTAGATGCTAATGGGATGTGGTGGGAAGACGACGACTTATGTCTTGCCCACACGGATGAAGATTGGGCAGGTACTCAACCAGATGATACTTGGTACCTCGATGAGGTGGACCACATGACCAGAAGTGGGCGGTATTTCAAGCCCCCACACCTTGATCAACCTGAGGCATCCGGGAAAGATAAAGAGGCAGAGAAACAGAGAGAGAAGCAAATTGAAGAAGAGGCTGTACTGAGACAGTTAAAGAAAATACAAGCAGACATCTCCATCTGGGGACTGCTTATGGCTTCAAGGGTACACAGACAGGCTGTCCTCTCTGCTATGGACAAAGCCAAACTTTCCATCGATACTACACCAGAGCAGCTGGTCGGCCTGGTCTTTCCGGGAGGGGGTTCCCCGGCATTAACCTTTACAGACAGAGAATTGCCGCCTGAGGGCGTGAACCATAACAAACCTCTCTACATCTCTGTTGAGTGTAGAGACAAGTGGATACCGGTGGTACTTGTTGATACCGGATCTGCTATTAATGTCTGCCCAGTCAGAACGGCATATGCAATCGGGTTAAAGCCCGCGGACTTCACGCCAACAACTCAGGTGATCAAGGCTTATGATAACACGAGTAGAGAAGTGATGGGGATTGTCAAGATCCAAACTAAGGTTGGTCCAGGACAACACGATGTCGAATTTCACGTCTTGGACGTTCCCGCAACCTTCAACTTGCTCTTGGGGCGGCCGTGGCTGCACCAAGTAAAGGCAGTCTCCTCAACTCTACATCAGATGGTGAAATACCCCTATGGAAAGGGAGTAGCCACTGTATTCGGGAATTCATCATCCACCCACCTCCGGAGGTATCTACGCCGGTCCTGGATATTGAGCATGGCACAGAAGATGTCTTCTTATCAGGATTCACTTTGGCCGAGGCCCGGGTAGTACAGAACATTATGGCTGTGAATGAAGGTGTGTACGTCAGTGCCCAATCAGTCTACCTCATGAACAAGCTACAACATATTCCCGGGATGGGATTAGGAAGAAGCGGCAGGAAAGGGTCGCAGCGTTGGCCGAAGTGCCACACAATCCGCATACCTTTGGACTGGGTTATCTGCCCACCAAAGAAGACTGGGTGAGGAAAGGAAAGGAAATGGCCGGCAGAGCCAGGGCGAAGCAGGCTGGGAAGCCGTTTGACTTAATGCACAGGCCCATTTGGGGTACCCTGAACGGACGCTTTGTCCGGGAGGGGGAAGATTTTCCATTTTGCGGCTTCCCAGAGCCATGGATAAACGCGGAGAGGAAGCGCGTACCAGGCTTTGAAATCTTCTTCGATTTGCAACTATCCGGGGATGACGTTGCCACAGAGCAGACAGACCCAACAACTGAGGCTGAGCAGAATAAAGCAGGGGATCCGGAGGTCACAGAATTTGAAATGGGGGTAGCACTGGCATGTCTCCTCTCTGATCCTCCGATCGACCAAGAGTGCTTGGGGGATAACTTCGAGGTGTCCATGATTGGGAATGAAACGGCTGCGAGCCGACCAGCAGCTATCTTGGATGCATCAATCGCACCCTCTCTCACTTGGCAGTACGAGGAGGGATTTCTATCCAGCAGTTCCGGGTCAGGTAGTGAGCCGGAATCTGATTCCACCGAGTCCTGTGAGTCGGAATCAGGTTCCAGCTCGACTGAGTCTGAGTCTGGTACTCCTGGGGATGTTAACCCGGATGCCACAGTCCTGTCCAGGTCGTCTTTTTCCTTTTCTTTTGAGTCTGTTGTAACAGAAGAATTGGACGATTTGGATGTACTTAATGAGAATGAACTATCTGTGGTTTCCGATTACTTTTCTGTGCCCCTAATTTATTGCATTGATTCAGACTTTCAAAATTTTGATCAAAACGACGAGGACGAAGTTCCTCCGGTTTTACAACGTTTAATTGAGCATGAGCAAGAGAGATTTGTTAAGCCCTTAATGGACGAAATCATTTCCGTGAACATTGGTACTGAGGAGGACCCGCGGCTGGTCCAGATCGGGTCCACGTTGTCTTCTGAGGAACGCGAGCGCTTAGTCGCTTTATTAAAAGATTTCAAAGATGTTTTCGCGTGGTCCTACGAAGACATGCCTGGAATCGATCCTGAGATTGTACAGCATCGGATCCCCCTTGACCCCGAGGCCCGACCTGTCAAGCAGAAACTCAGAAGGATCCGCCCGGATTGGGCTCTCAAGATTAAAGAAGAGGTCACCAAGCAAATTGACGCAGGCTTCCTGCTGGTATCTGAATATCCAACTTGGTTGGCCAATATTGTTCCGGTGCCGAAGAAAGACGGCAGGATCCGGGTGTGTGTAGACTTCAGGGATTTGAACAAGGCTAGTCCGAAGGACGACTTCCCCTTACCGCACATCGATGAGTTGGTAGACTTCACAGCAGGGCATGCATTGCTCTCATTCATGGATGGCTTCTCAGGCTATAATCAGATAGTAATGGCACCAGAAGATCGGGAAAAGACTGCATTCACCACCCCGTGGGGGACATACTGCTACCGGGTAATGCCGTTTGGGTTGAAGAACGCTGGAGCTACTTATCAACGGGCCGCGACCACAATACTACATGATATGATCCACAAAGAGGTTGAGGTGTATGTGGACGACATGATTGTCAAGTCCAAGGAAAGAGAGGGCCACTACACCGCCTTGCACAAGTTTTTCCAAAGGATCAGGGAATTCCGGTTGCGGCTAAACCCTCAGAAATGTACATTTGGTGTTACAGCGGGAAAAATGCTGGGGTTTCTGATTACACAAAGAGGCATCGAGGTCGATCCTTCCAAAATCAAGGCCATCTTAGAAATGCCACCACCAAGGACTGAAAAGGAGGTGCGAGGCTTTCTGGGTAAAGTGCAATTCATAAGACGGTTTATCTCAAAATTAACCTTGACTTGTGAACCACTTTTTGGTCTCCTGAAGAAAGGCAAGAAGTTCCAATGGGACGGCCGATGCCAAGCTGCATTTGAACAGATTAAAGAATATCTACAGAACCCACCCGTTTTGTCACCACCAGAACCAGGGAAACCGTTGATTTTGTATCTATCAGTGACTGAAACTACAATGGGCTGCATGCTTGCGCAAGAATCAGAAGATAAGGTGGAGAGAGCCATCTACTATCTCAGCAAGAAGATGCTGGAGTATGAAACCCGGTATACACCGCTGGAAAAGGCTTGCTTAGCTTTGGTATGGGCTACCAGGAAGCTGCGGCACTACCTGTTAGCTCACTCTGTAATGTTGGTTTCACGACTTGATCCCATCAAATATCTTTTCGAGAAACCAGCACTTACGGGTAGGCTAGCTCGTTGGTTGCTGTTGCTCTCCGAATTTGATCTCACATACGTGACGCGCAAGTCAGTGAAGGGCAGAGCAGTGGCAGAGTTCCTTGCCGACCACCCGGTTGAGGGGGATGAAGCAGTTGAGTACCTATTCCCAGATGAATCAATTCTGCATATCGACGATGAAGCTTGGACGATGTACTTTGACGGAGCGTCAAATCAACATGGGTATGGGATCGGAGTGTTGCTGATAGCACCCGATGATTCCCGTATCCCTCTAGCCTTCAAACTCCGATTCAAAGTCTCGAACAACGAAGCAGAATACGAGGCGTGTATCGCTGGCTTAGAAGCAGCCCTGGAACTAGGGGCAAGACGGTTGGACGTCATTGGGGACTCGAACCTTGTTGTGTCTCAAGCTAAAGGAGACTGGAAAGTGAAAGAGGAAAAGATGATGATGTATCACCAAACCTTGGATTTGCTGATTCCTCGGTTTGAGAAGCTAAGTTTTACTCATCTACAAAGAGAGAACAACAGGTTTGCAGATTCTTTAGCAACTCTATCTTCTATGATAGACATCCCGCGTGGAGTCCGAATGCGTCCAGTCATCATTGACCAGAAATTTGCCCGCCTATGAGTCGATTGCAGCCATAGATGAAGTTCAGGACGAACACCCCTGGTACTACGACATCTGGAATTTCTTGGAGAAAGAAGCATACCCGCCAGGGGTAAATGCCAAAGACAAGAGGGCAATCAGAAGAATGGCAATTCAGTTCATCATCTGCGGGGGTAAACTGTATAAACGAGGTCATCTGGGAATGCATAAACTGTGTGTTGATGCCGAAGAGTCGAAGCGTCTGATGGAAGCCATCCACGGGGGTGAATGTGGTGCACACATGAATGGGGTAATGTTGGCACGGAAGATTCTCAGACAGGGTTATTATTGGTCCACCATGGAGGAGGATTGTATTAGTTTCGTCCGGCGATGCCACAAATGTCAGATTCATGCAAATCGCATGAACATCCCGCCGTCAAAGCTGTACAACATGACTTCGCCATGGCCGTTTTCAGTCTGGGGAATTGATGTGATCGGAGCAGTTACGCCGAAGGGGTCAAATGGGCATGAGTTCATCCTGGTAGCGATAGACTACTTTACAAAATGGGTTGAGGCCCAATCTTACGCGGTGTTGAAGGCTTCGCATGTAGCAAAGTTTATCAGAAACAACATCATCTGTCGCTACGGAGTCCCGAACGAAATCGTTTCAGACAATGGTTCCCACTTCAAGAAGGAGGTGATTGATTTGTTGGAGAAATACAATGTGGCTTTTCATAAGTCATCTACCTATCGGCCACAAACCAATGGAGCAGTTGAGGCCGCCAACAAGAATATCAAGCGCATACTACAGAAGATGGTGGAAACCTATCGGGACTGGCCAGATAAGCTGCCGTTTGCTCTGTGGGGCTACAGAACTTCAATCAGAACTTCTACTGGGGCGACTCCGTACTCGTTGGTTTATGGGATGGAGGCCGTTCTACCTATTGAGATTGAGGTTCCGTCATTACGAGTATTGGCCGAGTGTCAAATAGCCGAGGCAGACTGGCAACAAAGCAGATTTGAGGAACTCATGCTTTTCGATGAAAGAAGGTTGAAAGCACTGTACCACATCCAAGGTTATCAACGCAGAATTGCCCGGGCTTTTAACAAGAAGGTTAAGTCCAGGAATTTGAAGAAGGAGATTTGGTGCTCAAAGACAACCGAGCTCCCATCCACGACCCAAGGGGCAAGTTCAGACCTAATTGGACTGGTCCCTACATCATCAAGTCAATCTGGTCAGGTGGAGCTGTGGTTCTGATGGATCTAGATGGCTTGGAGTTTTCCCAACCGATCAACATGGACAAGTTGAAGAAATACTACCCCTGAGAGGCTCGCTAGGCCGAAAACCCGAAAGGGCGACCTAGGCAAAACTCAGAGCACAGAAAATTTGAAATTATAAAAACTGAGCTCGCAAGGTTGAAAACCCGCAAAGGGCGGCCTTGGCAAAAGTTAGAGCGCAAAAGGAGAGTGAAAATACCCGAGCGAACCTGAGCCTGAACTACGTAAGGCTTGATTCCCATCTTTGGGATACGTAGGCAACTTCATCTTGAAGTTCAGCCACAATCTTTTCCCCGATCAACTTTGTCCATTTGATCATCTCAGTCATCTCTATTCATCAGCATTTATCGTGATCTCCGGTACAGTGCTATTCAGACTAGGGGCAACTTTCCGTTGCAATGAAGTGCTGCGGTACCATTCAAACTAGGGGCAACTTTCCAGTTGCTAGGATCCGGGGTTGTGCATCTCAGTGACAGATCTCAGGCGTGTCCAGTTCTGATCCATATCGAAAATAGTTTTGAAAAGTTTTAATAAAAGTTGACTTTGTTCAAATTAATCTTTTCACAACTAAGACCATTTTTGGACCAAAACGGAGAATTTTCAGTACCACAACCTTCAATTTCATTGATTTCAAAACAGAGTTCTCTTGCTCTTGCATACAATTGAAGTTGCTTTTTATTACACTCAGGAAGAAAACTTGAAAGTACTAGTAAAGCAATAAATCCGGGGCATAGTCAAGTCAGGTGTCCCTGCGCCCCCTTCCAGAGCTAGTTGAAGCCTCTGATGCCAACCTAGGCCCAACCTGTGCTTCTTCGTTGAGCCAATCCCAGCACTCATCAGACAAAGTGCAACTGAAAGTGGGAGCGGGGCCAGAAGTTCTCTAACTCTCCACGCTGCGGCCTGCCGAGCCAGCTGTGCGCCTCGAACTGGAAATGTAGCCGGATACTCTATCCCCTCTGGTGGGCAAGTTGATCATGGCCAAACTGGCGCAGAATGCGGAATGGGAAATAGAATACACAGTGAGTCAAGCCAATCAGCGAATCCCAACCTGCCGAGACATGCTGTAGCTCATCGCCGGGAGATTGAGCCAAGGGCAGCGCCAAGCAATGCGTTCGGCTGACAAATTGCACATCCATTCAAACCACCAGCTCTCATCAGGGGCATTGACTAGGCGTTGCCGAAAGAAGTAGCCGCGGCTGAGTATGCAGGGCAAGAGTCCACAACTTGCAATTTGTCCATCAACCATATCTGGGGAGGGATGAAAAATGAGAGAATAAAGAATAGAGAGATGTACGATGAGAGAAAAGTAAGAAAAGGGTTTTGTGAGAAAATCGAGCCTGAGGGCCGAGTGATGTGAGCAAATACATGTGAGATCGGGTGGGAAACATTACCTGCAGCAGTAGTGGACTCCCTGCAAACCTGGTTGTCTCCCTACGGTAGAAGGCATCCAGACCCATCAATGTCTCGGCCAAAGTCATGGCAATGCAACTCTTTCCCTCTTTCAAACCCTGGGCTACCTCAATCAAACGGACGCTGGATCCTCCGGAGCCCGAGACAAACAGAAAGTGAGATAGTAGGCACAAGCAGAGGGCGTGCTGCCGGAAGCCTTGCCAATGATGGTCGCCGCGGTCACCAGCATCAGAGAATCGGTAAACCAAGCTTGGGATATCCAACATTCCGTTACCAATCAAGGATCGAGCATCATGCGCGTTGAGTCCTCACATCCGCCCTAAGGCCTGGGCATAGCCAAAATTGAGCTGGGGCAAGATTTCCTCGCCTCGCTCGGATTCCATCAAGGCTTGAAAATCTTCAAAAGTAGGACATACCTCTTGCCCTCCAAAGCTGAAGACATGCGTCACCGGGTTCCAAAACCTTGCCGCGGCATGGAGGAAAGGAAGATGTAGCGGAGTCCGGCGCAGCGTGAATAGTGCATTCAAGCCAAAACCCCGGAAGTTCAACTTTTCCGAGCCATCTAGAGAAGAAATCCAAGATGTGAGGTTTTCTACAAGGAATCCCTCCATTTTTGTGAGAAATGAGGATGAAATGAACAAGTTCCAAGGGTGGGGCTTTTATAGAGGGGCAAAACACTATTCAAGGGACACGTGTCAACTTTCTGAAGGTTGCGGGAGAGGTGGCCGGCCGGCCACCTATTCTAGTAGGCCGGCCACCCTCTAACCCAAATGCAAAATGTTTTCGGCCGCGTGTTGGTCCTGTTTTGCCCTCCGGAACGAAGTTTGAGGCACTTTCATGCATCGGGAATGTCGAAGGCCTCCATTTCTCTCAGTTTCGGATGCGTTCCATCATCCAGATCGTCCGTCCGAAGTACACTTTGTTGTGTTTTTGCTTATCGAGTTGTTGTTTTGTTTATCGAGTTGTAAGTTTTGTCGAGCTGTCGCTTTTGTGTTTTGAGTTGTTACCTTTTGTTTACACAATTTTGTTAAGTCTTGTTTATTGAGTCGTTAACATTGTTGTACTTTGCTTATCGAGTTGTAAACTTGCTAAGATTCTGTTATTTCTTAGTGAGTCGGTTTGTTTTATTTGTTGCGTCGGTTCATTACCTGACCTGGTAAATACAAAGCACATTTCCATTCAATTCCATTTTTGTGCAAATGATGCGATGCGATGCTAAGAATTTCAAATACAAACATCTTTTCAAAAGCTGTTTCATTCCATCATGTTTTACAACATAAAGGTACAAGTTTTACAGAATATAAAACTGCCTAACAATGTGCAAAGTGCTACAAAACTACTAGCTAAAAAGTAAAATAAAGCAGGAAATAGCATCAGTATCCTCGGGAACGGGAAGGAGGAGGCCCTCTCATCCTCTTCTGTGGGATGACCTCTGCACCATCATCACCATCCGAATCAGAGCTGTCGTCCTCCGGATCCCCCTCGGCCTCGCCTCCACTCCCAGAACCAAGACCGGAGCCTCCCTCCCCAGGAGATGTCTCTGACACTCGGTCTGCAACCTCCTCCTCCTCATCCTCGACAATGGGTGCCCTGCGTCTGCGAGACGACCCTGCTCCTCGAGCTCCTCGGTAAGGCCTGGATGGCCCAGCTCCTCGAGTCCCTACACCTCGGGCAGGTCTAGCACCTCGACCTCTCTGAGATTGCCCTGATGGCCCGCCCCGTGGCTGCGCATATACGGGAGGCATCTGAAAATGAAAGTGCAATACATCAGTTCAAAAATGAAAAGCAGGTGCAAGTACAGTATGTGAGTAGGGTGTGTGCCAGATGCGTTCTACACAGTCTATCAGTGCAGCAGAATGCTCAAAACCAGCATGTTAACAGAAATATGATAAATGCAAGAGAGATGAAGGGTACCTGGAAGCCCATGATGGACATCTGCGCCTCTCTACGCAGGACCATCCCCTCAAGTGAGGCCACCATCTCGAGCACCTGATCCGTGTACTCCCGAGGTGGCTGCAGATACAAGCTCAAGTCATCAATAAATAAGCAACTGCCAAAATGTCTGTGTGATAAATGGAAAATGGTGGAACATACCGGTGGTGAGTCAGGATCACTGACATATCTGTGACCAGGCGCGGAGGCTCTATAGGGATCAGAGTCGGAGAAGTAGTCCCGTACTGCCAACTCATCAACTCGGTCGGCATGTCTGGCCATCCGGGATGATAAGGGGACGGAGGGATCGGAGGGATAGAACTGCCTCTCCCCCTAGAAGCACCAGCCCTACTGGAAGAAGGGATGTCTGCAGCACGGGCGCGACTCGAAGATGCTGCGCCAGTGGGCCTCAGTGGCGGAGCCCGCACTCCCGTCAAAGGGGACATCAGATATATGCGGCGATAGGTGGCGTAGTCCCCCTCAACGAAATATAACAAAGCATCAGTGCCCTGCATATCCCTAATGACCTCCTCGGCAGATAGCCTGTCGGCAGTCCGCATAGTGGGTGGAGGCACAGCAGGGGGTCCTGAGAATTATACCCCCACACCTGACGCTGAAAGCGCTCCCCCAGAAACCAGGCCCTACCGACTGGTCCCTCGAGCAGGAACCTATACTGGGAACCACTCGACCCTCCGGGGTACTGATTTTGCACATCATCAAAGACTGCCCAGGGCTGCCAGGTAATCTGCGGATAACCAGGATACAAATCAATCAGAAATCAGGAATATGCAAAGCAGATCAAAGATGAAAATGAAAAGGACTGAGAGTTCTGAAATACCTCTGTCGCCCTCACAGTGTCGAAGTACTGTCGCAGAGAGAAGAGAGTCTCTCGAGGCCTCGACAGGTGTTCGCCCTCAAACATCAATGAAAACGGGGTCATAGGAGGTCCTGCCACCTCCATCTCCGGGGCTAATGTGGGGAAATATGCATATACCCATAGCTGAGAAAAGCAGTGCGGAATGTGAATGTAAAGTGCTAAAGGCAGAATACAGAATGCAAAGTGCGCCGTGTGTGCAATGAACAAGTAATGAGGAGCAAAATGTAAATCAAGAGGACAGAATGTACCTCCCAGGCTCTCCAGTAGCCGCCGAGTAAGTCCCCCCGCCCACGAGAGACTGCGCTCATGTAACAATAAAGGGTAGCCAGGCCAGCGCCGCCCCAATCATACTGAACGACCTGTGATAGGTCTACCAGAGCACTCAGTAGATACAATCCGACCATGTTCCCTCTATCGGCAAACAGAGTGGTGCCAAAGAGGAACATGAGGAAACCACGGGCATACTGCTCGACCTCCTCGGGAGACTCAGGCTCCATCTGTGGCCGCCGGAAATGGGAAGAGAACCAAGTATACCGGACTCTCCCGTACCTCTGTCTACGGGTGGGCGAGCCCCCAATAGATAAATCCAAGCAGCCTCCCACTCACTCATATCCTCGTCGTAGGGAATGGGTCCACCGCCTACGTCTAGGCCGGTGAGTACAGCGAAGTCCAGTGGGGTCATAGTCATATCTCCAGTAGCAGAAAAATGGAATGAATTGGTGGTGTCCCACCATCTCTCCGCCAGAGCGGCAAACAATGTCCTGCTGATAAGACAATGAGATAACCCTCTGCAGAATGGTCCGAATCCTGCAAAGTCAACCAAGTCCCGGACAGCTTCCGGAAGCTCAGCATACCACTCCCTCGCGGCAGTGGAGCCGTATCCTCGCACAGTGCGAGAGCCAACCTGCATTTAGAATGAATGCATATATCAGCAAATGAAGTGAAAATGAGCTGTGTGCAAATGAAGTGAAAATGAGCTGTGTGCAAATGAAGTGAAAATGAGCTGTGTGCAAATGAAGTGAAAATGAGCTGTGTGCAAATGAAGTGAATGATGTGTCAGCAAATGAAGTGAAAATGGGCTGTGTGCAAATTGAAAATGGGCTGTGTGCAAATGAAGTGAAAATGGCTGTGTGCTAATCAGTGAAAGTGGGCTGTGTGTTCACGTCAAATCTGGGCTGTGTGTTCAGTAAATCAGAGTTTGGGACTGTGTGTTCTACTCTTAATCAGTGGGCTGCGTGTTCACCTCAAATCTGGGCTGCGTGTTCAGTAAATTGGTGTTTTGGGCTGTGTGTTCAATCTTAATCAGTGGGCTGTGTGTTCAAATTCAGAATCAGTGGGCTGCGTGTTCACTTTAATCTGGGCTGTGTGTTCAGTAAATCAGAGTTTGGGACTGTGTGTTCTACTCTTAATCAGTGGGCTGTGTGTTCACGTCAAATCTGGGCTGTGTGTTCAGTAAATCAGAGTTTGGGACTGTGTGTTCTACTCTTAATCAGTGGGCTGTGTGTTCACGTCAAATCTGGGCTGTGTGTTCAGTAAATCAGAGTTTAGGACTGTGTGTTCTACTCTTAATCAGTGGGCTGTGTGTTCACGTCAAATCTGGGCTGTGTGTTCAGTAAATCAGAGTTTGGGACTGTGTGTTCTACTCTTAATCAGTGGGCTGTGTGTTCACTTCAAATCTGGGCTGCGTGTTCAGTAAATCTATGTTTTGGGCCGTGTGTTCAATCCTAATCAGTGTGGGCTGTGTGTTCATCATCAACTTGGACTGTGTGTTCAGAAAATCAGAGTTTGGGACTGTGTGTTCTACTCGTGGTCAGTGTGTGCTGTGTGTTCACCTTCAGATTCGAGCCGTGTGTTCAACAATTCAAGTGTTTTAACTACGTGTTCAAAGTGCAAACAAAGTACTATGTCGTAAGCTACAACTGTATGTTTAAGCATGGCAAAGCTACAAAATGCACAAGAATACGAAAAGTAAAGTAAAATACCTCTCGCGCATCATGAGAGAGGTGCTGCTCCGGCTCTCGTAGAAGCAGATCCCCGGGAACCCGATCGTTGAAATCGGTGAAATGACGGAAAACAGCTCGCGGAAGCCTATGTACCGCTGGAGCGTATCGATCGGGGAAGAAAGGCCGGACCCTCGGGGGGAGTGCCATAATGTCAAAATCGTCTCCGGCCCCTGGAAAACCTCCGCCGTGGGGGAAATTGCCGGCCATTTCGAGAAATCTGCAAAAAGGAGCAAAAATGAGCAAAAATGAGCCAAAATTGGAAAAAGTCAACAAAAGTCAACTCTCGGGAAATAAAAAGTCAACAAAAGTCAACCCCCGGGAAAATATTCCAAATATTGAGACAAACTTACCTCAGGTGGTGAAAATGAGAAGAGAAGCTCCGAAATCAAATTTTAGTAGGCTCAAAGTGCTTAAATCTGAAGGATTTCGCAGAAACAACTTGCGTGGGAGGCCGAGGGGCGCGTATAAAATGCAGATCTGAGCAAGAAAATGGCTTAGAGAGCAAGAGGAGAGAATTCACACTTGGGGGTGTGATTTCGGAGGCAATGGGCAAGCATATATATAGAAATCCTCAAAATGACCAAAATGCCCCTCTTTTTGCCAGGTGGCCGGCCGGCCCCTTTCCTGGCTGGCCGGCCATTCACTTTTTCCCCCTGGCCGACAGCCTCTCCTAGGGCCAAGAGCTGGCCGACCATGTCCCCCACCCCTCCCCTACCTCTCTGCAAATTTTGAGGAATTTTGGAGTTCCCGGGACCTGAAAAAGTTCAAGAAAAGTGCACTTTCTGGCGCGAAATTGCTCCGTTGGAACTTTAGCTGCAATTTCTGACATGTGTCTTGTCATTATTCATCAAAATCAAGGTGTATCCTTTTTGAACATGTTATAACCTCTCCGGGAGGTGAATCAGAGGCCGCGATCGAGTTGTCGTCGCCGAAATGCGCGCTTTCTTGTTTATTATTTCGCAACAAACGGGCACTCTGATTTGCGCTCGTTTTGCATTTTTGGCTCATAATTTGCATTCTCATGAATATTTTGCATTGTCATGCATGTTTACCATACCTCTATGCTTGAGTATGCGTTGTCACGCATTATCTTTTCTCGCATTGCGATGTGTTTACCCGCCGGCACTGCGTGTGTCAGACTTTTGGAATCTTAGGAATCACATTGAATATATGTTGTTGGCATATTGTTCTTGTTGAATTTCTCTATTTTGCAGGCACGATATTGTATGTACGGTTCATTTGAGGCTGGTGCGACCAGACGAATCGCGCAGGTATCGTATCTTCTCCGTGTGAGACGCGACGAGAATCGAATGATTCTCCGCATTCCTAACTGCATGAAATGTAGTTGTTGCTTTGCATTCTTGCTTAAAACTGTTGCATCTATTTGTCAATACTTGCTTCATTACAGCTTGCTGCACTTGCATGATCACCTGGCTCTGTGCATATCACTTTGCATTTTGCCCCCTGCCTGCGGGCACGCCTGCGGGCACACATATTTCTGTTCATCTTGTATGATTGTCTAAGTCTTCGGCCTTGTCAAAAATGGGTCGTCTCTGGGCTTTGACATTCACTCCCGTCACTTGTGACTTCCGAGTTCTGTCAAAGAGGGGCAACTGTAGACACCCCATTTTTGACCGACCTTAAGACTCAGACGTCACCGATTGAGCGCTCGGTGATGTTGCATACTGTGCTCGTTCAGAAGTCTCAGAGTCGCGGCCGTGCGCCCTGCCTCCGAACTTCCGAATCCTCTTCTGTGCCTTGTCTCGGTTTGCGAACCAGACTCGGTTTTCTCTGTTTTCTTTCCTGAGGGAAGGGAGTAGTCCTGTAGACTATCTCTCGGTGGCCGTGCGCTACTTTTCGTGGCCGTAGGCCATTTTGCCCATTTCGGAGCCCGGTTCCCGGTTTTCGGAGCCGTCAGGCCGTGTGCCTCGGTTCGGGACCGCCCAACCGTCTCCGATTCCTCCGGTTCTTGGCAGTACCTCTGTTTTATCATAACAGAGCACACTGGGGCCCCTGATGCCCACTTCGTGGCCGTATGCCACTTTCGGTGCTTATAGCCGGTTTTCGGGCCCCGAACCTCGCGGTTTGGCCCCCGAGCATTCATTTCGCATCGGTTTTCTCCGGTTTTTGGCAGGTACCTCTGTTTTATCATTCCGAAAACCCTGGGGCCTCTGATACCCACTTCGCTGCTGAACACCACTTCCGGTGCCTACAGCCCATTTTCGGGACCCCGAACTGCGCGGTTTGGGCCCCGAGCGTTCATTTCTCATTAGTTTTTGTTCAATTTTGGCAGGTACCTCTGTTTCAACATTAGGAAGATCACTGGAGGGTAGGAGGCCAGCAATTATCCCAGATAACCAGTTTCGCTCCTCCGGCGCCCGTTTTGCTCACTTCCGGGCTAATGTTGAACACCCTAGGCCCATTTTCTTCCAACCAAAGCTACATATCTGTGATCAGGGCACATGGGAGGACCCTAAAAGACATGGTCGGCCAGCAATTCAAAGTTTCATTTTTGAGCCCCTCCTTCAAGCTCTATGTTGTGGCTCCTGCTTCAGTGTTGCCAATTTCCGACCTTGGAACCTTGTTCTACACATCTGGGAGGACCCTAAAAGTTGGTGGTCGGCCAGAATTGTTGTTTTCATTTTTGAGCCTCTCCTTCAAGTCTATGTTGTGACTCCTGCTTCAGAGTTGCCAGATTCCGACCTTGGGGCCTTATTCTACACATCTGGGAGGACACCATTGCATGGTGGTCGGCCAGAAAATTTGCACTTCATTTTTGGGCCATGGCCGGCCGGCCAGGGTGAGTGGCTGGCCGACCAGGTGGGGTGGCCGGCCGGCCACCTCCCAGAAATTTACCTGGCCGGCCAGCTTTCTGCTTTCCAGCCCTTTCCAGCTGTCCGGATATTTTTCAAAATATCCCGGGCATCCGGGGGATATTTTGGGAGGGAATGCTTGGATGCAATTCCCTCCCCTTTTACACCTTTTCTTCCCTATTTGAAGGCATAGCCTCCTCCTTTGTTGAGGTTAGAATTTCATCTCAAGACTCTCTCTTCAAAACCTCCATTTTCACTTCCAAAACCCTAAAAATTCTTCAAGCTTCCTAGCTCATCCTTCATCAACCCTAAGCTCCACCTTCACCACTTCCATTCCAGCAGCAAGGGGGTGTTCCTCAGAGGCTTAGAAGCAACTTTCATCAAGGCAAGAGGAAGCAAAAGTTGATCTTCAAGGGTAAGTCTCAAATCCCTTTTCTAGCATAATTTTCTTCAGCACCCTTTTGCTCA
This sequence comes from Camellia japonica, assembly GCA_030407325.1. NCBI lineage: Eukaryota > Viridiplantae > Streptophyta > Magnoliopsida > Ericales > Theaceae > Camellia > Camellia japonica. The sequence goes on from JAPPVO010000016.1 coordinate 7,748,910, forward strand.
CTGTTTTGAGCTCTGACCACTACTGGTGGTCCTATTTTGAGCCCCTCTTGATTTGTTTAAGGGCTCAACCCTGTTTGAGCCCTCTATCCTATACTTGCTTCAATATCACTCTTTATGCCATTAAATTGCATGCTTTGTTTGGATTATGTGTGATCTGTTTTCGAGCATGACATTAACTGTGAGTGGGCTTATTTTGAGCCCCTCTTCAACATTGAAGAAGGGCTCCATCATGTTTGGCTCTAGAATGCACTTCCTTTGAAATTCTTCCATTTTACCGTAAACTTGCATGCTACTTTTAGCCTATATGCATTTATTTTGGAGCATTCCATTAACTGAGTTGAGTTTATTTTAGGTCCCTCTACAACATTGTAGAAGGGATCAAATTGGTTTGAGGCCTCCATGTTGTACCTCTCTTTATACCTCTCTTTGGCCCCATCTTGAATGCTTTTTTGAGCTTATTTGGCCACGGATTTCAGCCTTCATCAGGCCTAGACAGAGCCTTATTTTTACCTATCTTCATGTTTTGTTAAGGGCCTTAGGCCATTTGATGACTGGTTTTGGTACTCATGTTGTATCCTCCATATTTTCCGTAAAATTGCATGCTTTTTTAGGCTTGCTTAGCTACTGATTTGAGCCTTCATCAGGCTTAGAAAGTGTCTTAAAATGACCTATTCTTCAAGTTTTGTTAAGGGTTAAAAGTTGTTTGGTGATTGGTTATGGTACCTCATGTTGTAGCCCTTTGTAGGCTCATTTTTGCATGCCATTTTAAGCATGTCTACACACTGAATTGGAGGATCTCATCTACTGTAAATATGCATGTTTTTGGCCCCTCTTCAATTTTGTAGAACTGATTTTTCTGGTTTGAGCATTGTATATACTACTTGCTTTGTAATTCCTCTCTTTTTCCCCGTTTTTGCAAGCTATTTTTGCCATGCTTGTGGTTGTTGTTAGCCTTTTTTGTACTGAAAAAATGCCATATTTGGGGCTGCCTTGCTACTGGTTTGCATGTCATGGTCATGTTGTGCGTGTTTAGTATGGCTATAGGCCATTTCGGGTACTTAAAATCACATTTCGGGATGATTTCATGCATTGGTTGTCATTTCGTATCATTTCGGGGCTGTTTTCCCCTTCATTTAGGTGCTGAAATTTGGTTTGCATGCTTGCATATCATTTCCCGTGCCATTTCATGCCTTCGGGCCATGCCTCGGTTTGCGTGCCCGTGGGCACGCACTTCGAGGCACCTCTGTTTTATCCGACGGCATCTGATGTGAGTGTGGCTGAGGTCCACTCATGTTAGTATAAGCCCAATTTGCATTCCGTCTCATTTTATCATTGCCTCGGTTTGCGTGCCCTGTGTGCACGCATTTCGAGGCACTTCATTTCTTATCCGACGGCCTCCTATGTGAGTGAGCTGAGGCTCTCCCATGTTGTGGTGTAAGCCCATCGTGGCATTCCGTATTGCCATTCATTTCATTTGTCATCGCCTCGATGTGCGTGCCTGTGGGCACACATTTCGAGGCACTTCGGTTTTATCCGATTCCACTTCATATCATCGCCTCATGTGCGTGCCGCTGTGGGCACACATTTCGAGGCACTTCGGTTTTATCCGATTTCCACTTCATATCATCGCCTCGGTGTGCGTGCCTGTGGGCACACATTTCGAGGCATTCGGTTTTATCCGATTTGCATTTCACATCATCGCCTCGGTTTGCGTGCCCGCGTGCACGCTTTTCGAGCGTCTCATTTTCATCTCATTTTCATCTCATAGTGCATCACCAGGTTGTATCTTAATCGCTTCATGTATTTTTCATATTTTTTCTCGGTTTGCGTGCCCGTGTGCACGCATTTCGAGACGTCTCATTTCATAACATTTAGCATGCTAGACTGTATCTTAGTTGCATTTCATGCATATCATGCATATTGCATCGTGTTCGGGATAGGAGTTAGCCCGGCACGGGAAACGAGGCACGTTTCGTACTCCGAGTGACGGAACGGGTCTCAATTCTCCAGTCACCGACACTCGGATAACCCATGATGGAGTTAGGTTTTTGTCGTAGCATTCATCTGCATTGCACCCTATATTGAGTTGTGCAATCCGATTCCTCGGCCATCATGCATCGATATGCGTGATTGGTGGCACGAGGATCGAGGCATGCATATATTTGTGAAATACATTGCTATGCCCTTTTCCTGCTCTCTGTTGCAGCAAAATGAGAATCAACAACTTTTCGGAGTCTGGCGCGTATTTCGAGAAACGTTGCAAACAGAGGCTAAATTGGGCATCCCAGTGCATTTCCGCGGGAAGGCAGCCCAACATGCAATATTCATCAGAAGCGAGGCAGCCCCCGGCTTGCAAGCCAGTCTACTACGCTTTCTTAGTTTAAATTGTTAATTACTTAGAAATCTGTATTATTCTTTTATCATGTCGGACTGTATTATTATTTATTCGGACCCTCTGCGCGAGGGCATAACTGTAATAAGTGTGGGTGTGTGTGATGTATGTCTTCCAACCCCACGTCTTTCTCTCCTTTTTATTTACCTGCTTATGATGGTTAGATATAGGGCATATTTCAATTAGCATACAGTATGATAGCATGTTTGCATTCATTCATCTGTTTTGCACGCACCGGGCTCGGCGCATCATACAAACTGCATTTGTATTTCAATTCCAAATTGAATACATGTTAGTTGTAGCATCCCACATACCATGTTTAGAATAGCCGAGCCTGCTATAGTTGCATTATTGCATGCGCTGCATCAGGCATTCTGTATAATTAGGATCATGCATTGATTTCTAATCAGTTTTCGTTTTGGCTTGGAGTACTCGGTAAGTACTTATGTTTTAGCATCCTTGCATGCGTGTGAGTGTTGCCATGATAGCATGCTTACCATGAGGCTATGTGCTTATGTGATATAACTGCCTTGAATGCCTGTGGGTGGAGGTTGAGTTATTTGAATTGGGACGAATCATTGACTGTTTGTTTTAAGCCCACGAGATAGTGGCAAAATCATGTTTTTCTAAGCCCACCTGAGGGTGGCAAATCCGCGTCTTAGCCTACCTACGGGTAGCACCATCAAACCATTTTCAAACAAACAAACATGAAATGTTTTGTTCCAATTCAGGCGGCCCAGTCTATACTTGTTTGCTGCGAGCATCACATAGTAACCTAGGCTAATAACCGGAATAAGAGCATACAATGTTTTCAAAAAACAGATATCATGGTTAGTAGAGGCCGGTCTTTGACCGGGCGAGCGGGGGTGCTCACGATGTGACCTTCCCCAATCGTACCCAAGTTCCCGAGCCAACTTTGGTGATGACGGACACGTGGCCTTTGGCACCGAGTCAGGGTTTCCTAAATTTCCCATTTAAAAAATATTTAGGTGGCGACTCTGTTATCTGGCAAAGCAGTCCATGTTTGGCGCTTCTTTCAAAAAATCTGTTTTTCTCAAAAACGATCTGCCGGATTTGGACTCTTTGGTTCAAGATTAAGAACTGTGACATTTGAGTCCTTGAACTGTAGTGACCCCAATATGAACAGAACGGGACTTAACCCTCCCGGGGCGTTCGGGGACGTCTACAGGTGTCATTTTGCATGCTAATGCTCTGTTTTTGGTGGCCTAATTCATGTCATGAGTGGCCTCGGTAATGATGGAAAGATACTCTCTTTGATGCCTTAAGTTTAGGCTCATTAATTTGCATAATTTGTATAGCATTTTGGTCACCATTTTGGGCATGTTTCGCCACTGTTTTGGGGAGGCTTGAGGGCTGCCCCATTGTGGCTAAGTCCCTCATTGCATGTTTGTTATATGCTTGTTGCATGTTTGCCCCATTAGATGTTATAGCATGGTGGTCTTGTGCTTGATTGGCCCATATTGGCATGATGATAGCATCTTGTACACTCTAGCATTTTGCATGACTAAATGTGTTAGTGGTGTGATACTTAGTGTGCTAGCATCCTAATTTCCATAATGCGTGTTTGCATGTTTGCATGTTTACATGAGTTGCATTTCATTACTCGGTTTGGGGTGTCAAACCAAGTGTGGGAAATGAGGGGTGTTTGTACTCCAAGTGACGAAACACACCTCAATTCCCATGTCACTAAGGTCCTTGATATTGGCATGATAGGGACTTAGTTATCATTGTTGTGTTGCATGCATTTTTACATCAAAGTGCAACCTTGGTTCTTTAGGCTATCATGCACCAAAGGTGCACAATTGATGGCCCTAGAACCAAGAGCCATGCTTCCTTGAGTTCCATTCATGATAGGAAGCATTGGCCATGCATAAATATGCCCAAAATCCAATACCATGCACTGCTGCCTGCCTGCTTGCTGTCAAACTGTCCCCTGCAGGAATTTATAGCCGACCGGCAGCAAAGAGTGCCGACCGGCACTGCTTTTCTGGCCGATAGCTTATTTTGCAGCCGGTGGTCACCACAAGCAGCCGGTGGAAATTTCCTTCAGCCGGTGGCATTTAGCAGCATGCAAGGAAGGTGTTCTGGGACTTTGGTAATTTTTGGAGAGGCAGAGCAGTAGAAACAGAGGCAGCAGTGGTGCGGTGTGGGGCTTTCCGGGCAAGTTGGATCGAGCATGCATCATTCGCCCATCCCGAGGCAGGGCTGAGGCCCCATTTCTTTTATTTATTTGATTTATTTTTAATAATTAGAATTTTGTAATAATTTATTCATTTATTCTTTTGGACTGTATTATTATTCGGTCCCTCCGAGTGAGGGCGTGTTTGTAATAAGTGTGTGTGAGTGGGTGTATGTCTCCCAATCCCCATTTCTTTCTTCCCTTTTATTTACCTGCTTACGATGGTAGATTAAGGCACGTTTATTTTAGCATACCTTATGCAATGCATGCGTGCATTCATGCATTTGTTTACATGCACCGGGCTCGGTACATCATGCAAACTGCATTGCAATTTTCGATTCCAAATTGAATATGCGCTATTTATCGCATTTCACATGCCATGCCTAGGATAGCCGAGCCTGTCTAATTACATTCTGTATGTGATACATTAGTCATTTAACATGACCTAGGGACATGCATGTCTGCTAACTAGTTTCTTGTTTTGGCACGGAGTACGATGTAAGTATTTTACGCTTTAGCATATCGCATGCGTGTGAATGTTGCCATGACAGTATGCTTACCATGCGGCTAAGTGCTTATGTGAGATAAACTGTTTGAATGCCTGTGGGTGGAGGTTGGGTTGCTTGAGTTGGAAAACTCATTGAAATCCGTATTTTAGCCTACTTGCGAGTAACAAATTCCGAAACATTTTCAAAACGAACGGATATGCAATGTTTGTTTCCAAATTAGGCAATCCAGTCTATACTTGTTTGCTGCGCGCATAACATAGTAAATTCTAGGCTAATAATTGGAATAAGGGCATGTAATGTTTTCAAAATCAGATATCACGGTTAGTAGAGGCCAGTCTTCGGACCGGGCGAAAGGGGGTGCTCATAGCTGACCTTCCCCGATCGTACCCAAGCTCCCGAGCCAAGGACATTTGGTGATGACGGACATGTGGCCTTCGGCACCGAGTCAGGGTTTCCTAAATTCCCCCATTAAAAATATTTAGGTGGCGACTCTGTAATCTGGCAAAGCAGTCCATGTTTGGCACTACTTTTCAAACAAATCTGTTTTTTTTCAAAAACGATTTGCCAGAGTTGGACTCTTTGGTTCAGATTTAGAACCGCAACAAAACAAAAAGGAGAGTCCGAGCTGTAGCGAGGTCCCCCGCGCGGCATGTTACAATAAGCCAACAATTTTTTGGCACACCCAGTAGGATGTTAAGTGTAAGAATGAAAAATGAATTGGATTCATCTATTCCAAATAGCTTAGATGGAATCTTTTGGCGTAAACAAAAAATTTTGGATCTTCAAGAAGAGATCAATTTTCTTGATGAATTAACAAACTTCCATACATTACAGTATTATTTGGTGAAAGAAAAAGGAAATGATTTAATTGGAGAAATTCATGAACTTGATAAGGAAGTTCGTCAATGGAATGATGAGTTGTCAACTCTCACTACCAAGTCTTTAACCGAGGCTTTAATGGCCGGAATTGGTGAACTTTTTTAGAATTCTTGAATTGTTGAAAATGGCAAAAGGAAAGAATTGATTTCATCAATGACTCGGGGGATTAAAACCCATTTTTAAAGAGCTAACTTATGAAAATAACATGGCTAAAAACTTGTTGTTGAGCCAAACATGGTTAAAAAAGATGTTCCATATAAGGCTCGAGGGTTGAAAAACTCATTTTTAGAAAGTCCAGCCATGGAAATAACATGTCTATGGAGGATTTTTATAAGCCATTAATGGCTAAAATTTAAAAAAAAAAAAAGAAAAAAAAAAAAAAGAAGCCCAATTTGTCAATGAATGATAAAAGTTATTTAGCCAAAGAACATGTTCTTAGACCAAACGTGATTAAAGATGGTGATCAACCCATTGTTGATGGATTTAAAATATTTGACATTGTTGAAAATGTGAAAGCATTTGAGTTTCCAAGGTTTTATTATGCCATGATTTTCTGTGTTCAAAACCTATTTTGGATTTGTGGGCTACATCAAAATTTAATTTTGGTGAAATGGCTAATAAAACAATAATCTTTAAACATTGTTCTTTTAAAGCTTCTAAAATATGTTGTGAGCACTTTCGAAGCAAGGTTTTGGTTATTTATTTATTTATTTATATAACAAAATTGAATCATTTTAAAAGAACCTTCAAATGCGTGTCTCCCTTCAAATATATTAATTAATTGTCAAATATGGTCTAAATTGATGTACAACTCTTCATGAATTTGAGGTTCCTCATTCTGAAAGAGTTGCAGGGGGTAATGTTAGCACCATAAATAAATAATTTTATTATTAGTTATTATCTATATAATTGTAGGACATGTGGCACTCTCCTATTCATTTGGAGGTTATGAGAAATTATGAATCATTAAACATATGTGAAAATGATGGAAGACAAAGTGGAGAACATGGAGCATGAATTGAAGGTTAAAGGAAGTTATATAAACATAGAGATGAAGTGGAAGATCATGGAGTGTGAAGTGTGGGAGATGGAAGGATAACGTAGGTATTTTTTTCCTACAAATGTTTGCCTATAAATAGCCACTCATGACTACATTGTAAAAGGGATCAAATTCAAATTAAAGACAATTGATTTCTATTTTTTCTTGTCATTTATATTTCCTGCATTTTATTTTCAACACTTCCTTTTCAAAGCATAGGAGTAGAAGTAATTTAATGCACTTCCTTTTCAAAGCATTGGAGTGGAGGTAATTAATTGTTACTTTATTATTCACTCAATCATCCCGATTGTTCACTCAATCATCTTTCTCCGTCTCCCTCTTTCTTTTAATTTTTCTTTTCTTTACACTTGGCAATTTTGAAGTCTTCTTCATCGAGGCAAAAGAACCATCAACACAAGTGCTTGATAATTGGCTTAAATTTAATCTGTAAGGATTTTTCAATTCTTGCTGACATGCTCACATTTATGGTATTTTCCTTCATAGGAAAAATAAGCCAACAATTACGTAATTATTTGGTAAAGTTACGACAATTTGTGGTACAAAAATAAAGTTACGTATTTGGTGATATTGTTATGTATTTTTGTGACAATGTTACACATTTTTTTTTTAATTATACATTTTCTAACTAAAAAATATGTAACATTACAACAAAATGTGTAATTTTATTTCTGATCATGATTTTTTTTGTAATTCTACCAGAAAAAATATGTAACGTTTACCAAAAAAAATGCAAAACATATATCATAAAAATATTGTTGGCACTACAAAAAATTAAGGTTTTAGAGACTAAAATTTAGGGACAAAATTATGTTTTAGGGACTAAACATTTTTGTTGCGAAAAGTGTTGTTATTATATTTTTAGCAACAAAAATTGAACATTAGTGATCACTACAAGATTTAAGGACTAAACAAGTGCCATTTATACATGTGCCACAGTAGATACTAGTGGCACCTCAGTGACACTTGCAAGTGGCACTACACTATCATGGCTAAAGACTTTCAATGACACTTTGATGTTATGATAGACACTATTTGTGACACTAGCAAGTGCCATTAAAAAAAGACTTAGTGGCACTTCAGTGACATTTGTAAGTGCCATTACACTATCAAGGCTAAAGACTTTCAGTGACACTTTAATGTCATGGTAGACACTATTCGTGATGCTATCAAATGCCATTAAAGAAGATTTGCAATCTAAAAAATGTCACTATATGGATTTTCAATGGTGCTTGTTATGCCACAATTGATATTTTTAACAACTTCATAAATGTCACTAAATCCAATTCATTTCTACCATTAAATGGATATAAGTGCTGAAAAATCTAGAAATCCCCTAGATGTTGATTTGTGATTATGTATCAATTTTAAGCAGTATATAACAATTCCAATCAAACAATCAAGACAAATCGACACAACAATTTTACGTGGAAAAACCACAATTGGACATCTCCAATTGTGATAAAAAAAAAGCACGGGCAACAGCCACAAAACAATCCACTAAGAAGATATAAAGGAATTACACAAGTATACTCTCAATTACCTAGCGAATCCACGCCCGAATTGAACCGACCCCTATGTGCCTCTTCCAACCCTGTCTTCACCTCGGAATTGTCTTTACGATGAGCCACTCCAGAATCCACCAAAGCTTCAGGCTCGAATTCTTCAGAATCCACCAAAGAACAACTCTCTCTTTTTGTGTAGAACAAACAAAACCTTTGATGTATTCTTTTTAAACCATGAGTTGAATACTCAATAAAACATCAAAGAAAACTAACAAAATATCCCTAGATATAAACCTTAATATCCAAAAAGAAGATCTGGAGGAATTAATTTAGTTTTGGGAGAAAACCAACTATTTATAGAAAATCAAAGTAATCCTGATTTTGGAAGAAAACCAATTCCTTATAGAAATCCAAAGTAATCCTAGTTTTGGAAGAAAACCAATTCCTTATAGAAGTACAAGAGTGAATAAAATTACAACTGAAAAAAAGTTTTGTCAAACGGGATTGCTAAGAATAAAAACCTAACAATCTCCCCCTTTGGCAATGCCGTGACAAAACACACCTAAAAAATCAAATCCTAATCACCCCAACCCATTACAGCCAACAAACGCAAACTTCTTTCTCAAGGTCATGATCTGCAAAACAACTATTAGTGCCACAATCTCCAAAACAACTATTAGTCCCACAAGAGTATATAAAAAAGCAATAAACATATGACAAGATTATCTTAAAGCATTTGAAGCATGAGATGGAAAACATGAGTATATGCGACTTGGAGATTTTAAGAACATGCAGCATGAAAACCTGAAAACTAAAACACATGCACCCGACACATGGCATGAATATGGCTTGAATACATGAAATCCTAAGACACAAGCACCGAACAATCTTACTCCCCCTTGTTGTCACGAATTGACAAAGGAAGCTCAATCAACTAAAGTAAGATCAAAAACCACACAAACAGAACAAGATGATGTAAAATTATAACCTGCGAGATGTAAGCAATAAACAAGTAGTGGATAGCAACACACAAATCACTAATGCCAATCTCTCTTTCACTCAAAGCAACCACAAACCTGTACAGAAAACAATGAACAAAAAGAATCTGACAAAATAATATGGTGGAGCAAGCAAGGAATTTCTTATTTGTACCTTGAAACACACAAGATTATCCAAGAAGCACAATTACTTGAAAACACAATGTGCACAGCCTTTAGAAATTCCTCATAAAAGAAAGTGATGCAATATGTGAAAAGCATAAATCCCATGATAAAAGTGTGTGTGTGACTCTTGGAGTTCGACAAACACAAGATTCAAATCCTAGTAGTGATCTGATAGCTGGACCTCTAACAAGAGAATCTAAGCACAACTAAGGAAAGTCAAACTACTAGGAATCAAGGGGTATTGTTGAGTAATAGCGGAGGTTCCTCCTCAATCAATGAATCCCTTTTTTTTTTATTTTCACATTTTGTTTTTCTTTTCTTTCTTTTGCACACTCATTGGTGGCTGACACGCTCAAGAGTATGGAAACCGAACCAGAGAAGCATGGATATAAAAAGGATAGCCTGGTTGGTGACTCTGAGGTAGCCTTTTCCTCATGGCTGGACTACAAAGAACAGAGGGGAAAGCCGTGGAGATGCAAAAAGATGGAAGGTGGTTAAGAGACTCAACATCACCGATGATATGCTAGTATAGGTCAATTCCTCTAGAAAAGCAAAAGATACAATGCCAAAAGTCCATAGAAAAAATAGATCACTAAGGCAGAAGGCTCCGATATTTGCTAATCCAAGAGTGTGTACAGAATGAGACATACTAATCAAAAAACACACACTCCAAAATGAGTAAGGACCATAGAAAGCACACACATATCAACATGTAATGGATATTCTTATCAATTCCAATATGCACCAAGGACCACTCAAAAATTTCAAGCTTGCAAAACCATACTAAGAAAATCTTTTTGGGGTTTTTTTTTTATTTTTTTCTTTTCTAAACCAAGCAAGACAAAAAACGAAGAAGCACACATTTTTTTTTCTTATTAAAAAAACACACAGAAATCCAAAAACTAAAACAAATAAACAAATTAACACAAGTCAATTTTTCTCACCCAAACCGCTTTAGTATAAACAAAGTTGTGAGCATTGCGGTTTTTGGGTGATGTCTTGACATTGTGGTTCCATTTGCTCTCAATGGGAACCTGTCTCGACTTGGTTTCCAACTTCCTAACAATGAAGTGTCTCCTACCCCACGAGATGTTGGAATTTCTTCCATCTCTATGAGACACTCTCCTACGCAACTTATAACAATAAGGGCGAATATGACCATGCATACCACAATGATGACAAATAAAAACAGGGTGTACCTTTTTTTCTTTTACCTTACCAACTCTAGGAAGTTTGAGAAGTCCATCCTTATGTTGAATTTTTTTGTTCTCCCTTTCCTTGAGTTCTTGTATCATGAGATGTAGATGCACTCTGTTTTTGCTCTTTGTTATCACCAAAGCCAATGCTACTCTTATCACAACACATTGTTGAGACCCAATGATATCCTCCAAAGTCTTTGATCCTTGTTCCAAAGACCAATGGTAGCCATAGCACACTTGAGCTCTTCCTCTTTCTTGATCATTAGTTCTTCCAAAGCAACTTGAGACATCTCGAGAGATTCAATATTTTCTTCATATGTTGCATAGATTTGTTGTAGCTCATTCCTCTCTGTCTCACAAGTCAAGAGTTTTGCACAAGAGCTTGTCGATCATTAGAAATCTTAAGGGCATCATTCCTAGCCTCGGAAATCTCTTTCTTTAATTTGACATTCTCACTTTCACATGCTTTGAGTTTCATATGAGTTTGTCATTAAATTTGGATAAGTTAAGAGATTCCTTATACAACTTTTCATAAGCTTGCTCAAGCACTTCATCATCACTACTTCCGAGGATTCATCATCAGTGGCATTCTCAACCGGCCTCTTCGGATACTCTGTTCGTCCTTCAGTTTCAGAAGCCGCCATGAAAGCAAGGAATTGTTTATGTCCCTCTTCGCCTTGATCTTCATTGTCACTTTCATCTTCATCAGATTCTGATTCATCATCCCAAGTGATAGCGAGGGCTTTCTCTTCTTCAAAACGAGTGGGGCATTCTGAAGCAAAGTGACCAAATCCTTGGCATTCATAGCATTGGACTCTTTCAGAGTTCCCTTGTATTTTTCCTTTCTCCTTCTTGGCTATAGAATTAATTTTGAGTTTATCTTTGCCTTTAGATTTAGGAGTATGAGTAGGTTCCAAAAGATTAGGATTTCTTTTTCAAAAAGATTTTTTAAATTGTTTAAGAAATGCAGCCGTAATCTTGGAATCTATTTCACAATCCTCATCAGAATCCTCTCCAACTCTATGAGCACTACTAAAAGCAACATCTTTTTGTTTCTTTTTGAAATTCATATGTGCCTCATAAGTTTGGAGATTTCCAACCAAGTGATCCAGCTTGAGGTTGTCAACATCTTGAGCCTCCTCAATAGCCGTAACTTTTGGTTGGAACCGATCGGGTAAGGATCTCAAAATTTTTCCCACAACTTTGGATTATGGTATTTTTTCACCTAAGTTGAAGCTGGAATTTACAATGTCACTCAACTTCGCATAAAATTCATCAAAGGTCTCACTATCTTTCATTGAAAGGTTTTCGAAACTAGATGTGAGCCTTTGAAGTTTTGAGCGTTTAACAGAAGGAGTGCCCTCATGAATATTTTGTAAGATATCCCAAGCCTCTTTTGCGACTTCACAATTACAAATACGACTAAACTCTTAGGTGTGACAGCGCAAAAAGAGAATTGATAGCTTTATTATTCCAGCTACTATTTTGGTAATCAATTGTGTCCCACTTATCAATTGGTTTGGGGAAAGTTACTCCATCAATGGTAATCGTTGGTTCAGTCCACCCATACATGACAGATTGCCAAACTTTTTCATCAATAGATTTTAAAAACGATCTCATCCGAGCTTTCCAAAACGAATAATTGGATCCGTCAAGTAGGGGTGGTCGAATCATAGAATTTCCCTCACGAATTGAATCCATTATCACAAATCAAACAAGATCTCGTTCTAAAAGAATTTTTTATTTAAAAAATAGAACGACCTGCTCTAATACCAATTGAAAAATCTAGAAATCCCCTAGATGTTGATTTGTAATTATGTATCAATTTTAAGCAGTATATAACAATCCCAATCAAACAATCAAGACAAATCGACACAACAATTTTACGTGGAAAAACCACAATTGGACACCTCCAATTGTGATAACACGGCAAACAAAACATCAAAAAAGATATAATTACACAACAACAAAAAATCCAATAGATATAAAACACAGATCTCAATTACCTAGCGAATCCCGCCCGAATTGAACCCCGACCCCTATGTGCCTCTTCCAACCATGTCTTCACCTCGGAATTGTCTTTACGATGAGCCACTCCAAAATCCACCAAAGCTTTAGGCTCGAATTCTTCAGAATCCACCGAAGAACAACTCTCTCTTTTGTGTAGAACAAACAAACCTTTGATGTATTCTTTTTAAAACCATGAGTGGAATACTCAATAAAACATCAAAGAAAACTAACAAAATATTCCTAGATATAAACCTTAATATCCAAAAAGAAGATCTGGAGGAATTAATTTAGTTTTGCGAGAAAACCAACTATTTATAGAAAATCAAAGTAATCCTAATTTTGGAAGAAAACCAATTCCTTATAGAAATCCAAAGTAATCCTAATTTTGGAAGAAAACCAATTCCTTATAGAAATCTAAAGTAATCCTAGTTTTGGAATAAACCAATTCCTTATAGAAGTACAAGAGTGAATAAAATTATAACTGAAAAAAAATGAAAAGTTTTGTCAAACGGATGTCAAGAATAAAACCTAACAAGTGCCATTGGAGATTTCTAGTCATTATTGCAAAATTACTACACTACTACAATACTACACTTATATTGTCACTTATGTGTTCTTGTCATTGACACTTTTAAAAAGCCAAAATTAAGTATGCGTAAATGCCTGTAAAAATGAAATCGATTTTATAGAGAATTGAATTTAATTGTCACATTCTATATTAATTTTACATCTATTCATCTTATAATATTTCATAATAATAAACAAATATTACCACCATACAATTACACATTATCAATCAAAAACAAAACAAAAAAATCAAACCACAATAATTTTTATCAAAAATATAAATTTATTTATATTGTGCAATAAAAATATAATCAAAATTAAATAAATATTCTACCACACTAACAAAATTAAAAGAAAAAAATTAAAAGAAAATTATTCCAACCATAAGTTCTGAAAAGCCATAGTGATATCCATCTTTCGGAGAGACAAATTATCAAAACAAATTTCACTTGTATAATATTTCTCGGCTAGCATTCATAACTTGTGAAATCTGCATCCAAAAGATAAACATATAAAGGTAATTGAAACTATATTAAGTTAATATAAATTTGTTAATGAAATTAGTATTTACGAAAGAAATATACCACAAGTGGAGCAGGCCAAGCAACATGAGCTCCAAAAGCTTGTCCAATTGTTTTGAAAGTCCATATGATCGGATCAAGCTCTCATTAGTTTTGATTGGCACTTGAACATATCTCCAATAGTCAGATAGGTCTGTGCTTTTAAGTACTTCGATTGCAACTGTTTGGGTTGGCATAATGATGCTTTTTAGAACAACTATATCCCCCACCTGTAAATCAAGATTTAACTACTTAAGTAATTATATATTTACAATTATAAATAATATTTAAAAAATAAACTAGTATAAAGTGCTAGAGTGAAAATGATCACAACTGAAAGTGATATGCATTTCTCTAGTAGATAAGCAAGCCACATGATTTAATCACTTAATTGGTTCACCACACTACAACAAATTATATAAAAGTAACAACTGTAAGTCTTTAGACCATATAAAACAATAGTTTAAAAATCAATAACAACCAAAGGCACCAATCAATAACAATCAAAACCATGCCCATTATCAATATCAGGATCCCCTAAACTCAACAATGTAAATCAAATATAATTGTAAAAAGTGGCAATCAATTAATTACTTTCAAGCAAGATTTCAAGGGAATAAAAAAGAGTCCATGCGGTAATAAATGATCTAGAGATGTCTTGTTGAAGCTTCACAAGAAAATGAAAATAAAAAAAAAAGCACAAGCATCATTATGTCATGATTTTTATTATGTAGCACATTTTGTCTAGATTTAAACAATGGAATTTAGGTCCACAATATTCATTCATTGGTTAATTGTAAGACAAGTTTTGCATGCTATTATAAAATAAACCTAGAAGTAATGTCATATATATGATTAGCTCTTAGTCGGTACTTGATTAAGAGAGGCATCTTGTATCGATGACAAGGACCATACCTGTTGCCATGTCAAAGGACTAGAAGCCGTTGTCACCTAACCAAATTTGAACTAATTAATTTTACAACACACACACATAGATATATGTATTTATATATATATATATATATATGTGTGTGTGTGTGTGTGTGTGTGTAGGAAACATTTATAACTTATAAATTCTATTTAAAAATTTACCTGGTTAGATATGTTTGTCAAGTTATTCAGAGCATGCTCAACATGGGAAACTTTGGACCTTGGCCCCGAATTTTCAGCATCCATAGCATCCATTGTTGTGTCTTGGTTTGCTTTATTGGTGCATGACTATAAGGCAACTCATGTCAAGGGAAAACATGTAAAAGAATTTGTGCAAAAACATGTGAAAGACAGAAAGAGTATTGTTAGGTTTTTGTTATTGGCAATCATGTTTGACAAAACTCCTTTCAGTTGTAATTTTATTCGTTCTTTTATTTCAGTGAGGCTATGAGTTTGGTCCTAGAAGTTTTCAAAGGAGTTTGGTCCCAGAAGTTTTGCGGTTTCATTAGATTTTAGGGTTATGACTTCCAGATCTTCTTCTTGGGTATTAGGGTTTTCATCTGAATCTTCTTTTCTTGTTTCCTTGGATATTTATGAGAGTTTAATCATGAATTGAGTGGATTATATCAAAGGGTTTGTTTAGTTTGTTTTATTCAAAAGAGAGAGTTGTTCTTCGGTGGATTCTGTGGAACTTGAGCCTGAAGCTTTGGTGGATTCCAGAGTGGCTCATCGTCGTGGATTCGACATCGACGTTGTGGATTCAACGTTGGGTAAGACAATTCTGAGGTGAAGACAGTGGTGGAAGAGGCATATAGGGGTCGGTTCAATTCGTGCGTGGATTTGCTAGGTAATTGAGAGTTCACTTGTGTAATTCCTTTGTGTCTTCTTAGTGAATTGTTTTGTGACTTTTGCCTGTGGTTTTTTTTTTTTTATAAAAAAAAATCACAAATGGAGGCGCTCCAATTGTTGTTTTTCCATGTAAATCGTTGGGTCAATTTGTCTTTGATTGTTTGATTATGATTGATATTTACTGATTAAAATTGATACATAATTACAAATCAATATCTCGGGAATTTTAGATTTTTCAAGTATTATTGTGAGTATCAAGTTGAACCGAGTGAAAGCATTGTCTAACCCTTATAAGTCAACTTTGGTAACTTGATGCCTTGGTGCCAAGGCATTTTAGTTCAAGGACAATCCAATTTAAATCAATGCCAATTTCATCAACTCTTTAGCATGTCCTTCTACTCTAAAATAAATAGATAATAAATAAATTGTCAAATGCTTAATTATATCACCAAAAAGTAAGTATACTATCCATTGTCTTCTGTAGAAGAGATGTGAAGTTTGTTTCACTAATTCCTTCAACTCATGTATAATTCTCCATAAAACAATTTTTACAAATTTTTAGCATAACAACTTGTTGCATGTAATGGTTAATCTGATGGAAATGATAAAAACGCTTATTTTTTTTGTGTTTTTATTTTTTTTGAAACATGAGTAAAGAGAATAAACTTAGCATGCAGATGCAAAAGTTAGAGATATCCAGTTTCATTGTTTCATATCTTCTTACCCCCTGATACACAGGTATCAAATTAATTGAATTTAACCTAATAGAATTGAAAAGGATTGTGAATCTTTGATAGCCACTGTATCAAGCAATACCCTCATTTTAGAATCGCAATACCACATGCTATAATCCCACCTGACTAGTGATTATTTAAAACATTACCTTTCATAACAAAATAATAATACAAAAAATTTTATGCATTACTGATTAATATTATTTATCTCTATCCATAGGCCAAAATAGAACAACTCTGCAATTTTAAGATGTTCATCGTTAGCAATTTAATAAATTATTTGGGAAAAAGTTCTGGAACATTCCTTTTAATGTTTGCTAGCCATACCGGTTGGGTTTTCTTAGAGGCCGTAAAGGTTGAACATGAGGAATGACATCAAATTGAAGTGCCCTTTGACCATATAATCATTCTACCTGGCTTCAATCAATTTAATGTAACTATGCAGCCTTTTAAAGTGAATTAAGAAAACAAACATTCATATATGTAGTTGTGAGGAAACCCAAAAAAACGTATAGCGACCCCGGTCTTTTTCCCATTTGATTATTGTATCCGGACTTACGTTCCGTGGATTCCGTTGTTATATTTGTTGTTGTTGTCCTTTAATTCCTTATTCTTGGGTTATAGGATGTGTTTAGCAGGTTGGTTGCAGATTGGTTGGGTTTAGAAACCAAGTCTGCATGTTCAGTTTTTGGCTTGGTCGCTCGAGCGAGCTTCTCTTCGCTCGAGCGAGGTCTTCGTTTTTGGTTCTTCGCTCGAGCGAGCTTTCCTTGGCTCGAGCGAGCGATTGCGTCTAGTACTTAGACCTGAGAGATGTGTTTCTTGGCTCGAGCGAGCATTTCTTCGCTCGAGCGAGCGAGGTGTATGTTTTCGAGTTCGTCGCTCGAGCGAGCATTTCGTCGCTCGAGCGAGCTTCTGGGTTGCAGACCTGAAGCATCGAGTTTTTGGCTCGAGCGAGCTTTTCTTCGCTCGAGCGTGGATTTTTGTGTCTGGTCGCTCGAGCGACCATGTCTTCGCTCGAGCGAGCCTGTCCAGTTTAAATACGCAGCAACAGTTTTAAAACATTTTTTTATAACTTTTTGATCCAGAAACCCTAGTTACGAGTTTTCTCTCTCCAACTCACCTTCTCTCCTAGGTTTGATCTAGTTAGGGTGTGTTTTTACCCTAGTTGCTTTACAAATAAGATAGAGGAGAGTGAGGGCTTTCATTTAATCTGAACGGTTGTTGATTTGGAGCACTTTGGAGTTTGGGCTTCATCTCCGTCTTCTCTTTTTGGTTCTTCTTCGAGGTAGGGATTTCCTACTCCATTTATACGCTTTAATCCTAAGTGTTGGTATTTTGGTATGTGGGGGTAGTTTGGTAATTTTGGGAGAAACCTTAGGGTTTTGGCTTAGATTAATTTGTATAATTAATTTAAGGGAAAAATGTGGAATTGGGTTTAATTCATGAAGTTGGGGAAATTATGAGATTAATGATATAGTTGGGTAGTTTAAATACTTACCTATGAGAATGTTGATTTTACATTCATTGTTGTATTTATTTCTTGTTTAGAAATAACTGTTTTGGGCTATCGGTGGAGGATAGTCGTGATTGTTGTAGACCTTGCATGTGGCTTAGGTATAACTGGAATTAAGTCACTTATGTTGACTGTTGAATTAATACAGAACATTACTTGTATTGATTATGTGTTGTATATGGCAATTGTGTGTTTCATTGCATATGCATGTTGTTTGGAGAAGATAGGGGATGAACTCCACGGTTTAGGGGAAGATAGGGGATGTACCTCTAAACCGGATTTGTTGGGAGGAGATAGGGGATGGACTCCAGTAGCATCACTCATATGTGTGCTTATTGCTATTTGTTGTTGATATGATACATCATTATAATGTGTATCAGTTGGAAGTATGGAAGTGTTGTGGTTTGAGCTTTAGTCTCATTTATTTTTGTGACATCTGGATCACTATTATAGTTGGCCAGGTTCTGAGCCATAATGATATAATTGGAAAGTTGAATAAATATTGGAAAGTGAAAGGTGTCATAGACAATATGTCATAGACAATGTAGACATTCGTGTCATGAAATTGGAAATTGATTATCTTGTGTTAACCATGTATCGAATGCTAATGCTTTAGTTAATTCTTATGCTTGGTTTAGTATTTTTCTACTGGGCTGTGGCTCACCCTATATGGGAACTTCATTTTCAGGTTCAGGTGGTTCACTACCTCCAAAGACTTAGCTTGTGAGGATTTGGACTTGAAGACTTGTTTTATTTATTTAGTTGTTTTATTTGAATTATGTAAACATTCAAGCCCAGGGCTTTATTTGTTTTGAGTTAGAACTCATGAAATTGTGTCCAAGTGTTGGCTTGGCAAGATGTAAGCCCGTAGGGCATTTATTTTGATGTTTTATTTCGCAATACTCTGATGATTTAAATAATATAATGTTTTTTCTTTTAATAATGCATGCCTTGTTTTATATTTAATGGGTTTAATTTTGAGGGCGTGACAACTTGGTATCAGAGCGTACCGGGTTTGAATACTTTGGGTACGTGGGAAGTGATTAGTATCACAATGGGTTCATCTCGTTTGATAGAGACTTAGTGTAATGATTACATGCTTATATGATAACATGTTTATGTGATTATGTGGGTATGGAATGTAGTTCCTAGGATGTTGATTGGATCCTTGAGTCTCTGAAAGTCTTGTTGGAAAGGCACTTGATCAATGTTGTTTCCAACCGGAACTTTAGTGGCGCCTCGGGACTATCATTATCCAGGAATGAAATTCGTAGGTGCTTATGTGATTATGTGCTTACGTGGTGTGATTTATTGTTGTCCAATGTATTAGGACGTGAGTGTTATAGTTTTGGCACATTATTTAGAGTGCTAACGTCTTTGTTTCCTTTATTAGGATGTCAGGACGAGGACGAGGTCGTGGTAGGCGTGGTAGGCAGGCCAGGCAGGAAGTGCCTATACCGGAGGAAATTCCGGCAGTTCAGGAGGGTGTTGGCCAGGCCAATGTGGCCGAGCCAGTAGGACAGCAGTTTATGGGCGCTTTGGCCCAAGGGATAGCAGGGGCATTTCAGGCGTCAGTTGACATTCTGAGGGCTGCGAATCCAGCCCAGGTTGTTGTTGCTGCAGATACAGGACCTTCTTTTCTGAAGAGGGAATTCTTCCGGTCTCACCCGGACGAATTTTTAGGTGATCCTAGCGAGCCGCTTAAGGCAGATGAATGGCTCGAACAGACAACGAAAACGTTTGAGATGCTAGGCATCGAAGACGAGGGTTGAAGGTGACCTTGGCATCATTCCAGCTGAAGGGGGATGCGGGTCAGTGGTGGAAGTTCACCAAGGGTCGTATTGGAGGTACTTGGAAGGCTTTTGTTGATGCTTTTCAGGAGAAGTACCTGTCTCCAGCTGTTCAGGAGAAGTTGAGAGATCAGTTCCGCCATCTTGAGCAGAACAGTTTATCAGTGGCCGAGTTTGAGGCTGCATTCACTAGTTTGTCCAGGTTTGCACCTGAGTTGGTGGCGACTGAGGAACGCCGTTGCATTGAGTTTGAGAAGAAGTTGAGGCGTGGCCTCATGCTGAGAGTTGTCGGATCTATGATTAGGGATTTTGGGCGATTGGTTGATGCAGCAGCCCATACCGAGACTATGATGCAGGAAGAGGGGGAAAGGCAGAAAGGCTCCAAGAGGAGTCAGGATGGCCAGAGTGATGGCAGGAGGCAGAGAGGTTTCACTCCTCAGCAGCCTCAGAGTAGTTTTTCTAGATCCACTTTTCCAGTGCCGAGTGCTAGTTCTGGGAAAGGCAGTCAGGGAGACATTACCTGTTTCAAGTGTGGCCAGCTGGGTCACAAGTCTCCAGTTTGTCCTCAGAGGGGAGGAGTTCAGAGAGCAGCATCTTCTTCGGCTCGATCTCAGAGCCAGAGTCAGGGTAGAGGCCAGCCGCTCTCTTGTTTTCAGTGCGGTCAGCCGGGGCACATGAAGAGGTTTTGCCCACAGTTGGGTGGCACATCTGGTGCATCTGGTTCGAGGCAGACTCAGAGTCAGCTGCCTGCTCAGTCAGTTCAGGCCTCGAGGGCCAATCAGGGGCTTCTTCGTCCCAGTCTGTGCAGCAGTCTTATGCTCCGAGGGGTGAGCAGGTTGATCAGAGGTCGTCTGGGCGCGTGTATGCTGTTACCGCGCAGGATCCTGTACCGGCTCCATCTGTTGTGAGAGGTACCTTCTTGTTTTGCAATTCAGTTGCTAGTGTTTTGATCGATACGGGTGCATCTCATTCCTTTGTGTCTGCTGCATTTGCATCTGTTTTGGAGTTGGAGTTAGCACAGTTAGCGTCTCCTATTTGTGTAGTGTCACCTCTTGGGGGTGAATTGATTTTGAAACAAGGTGTTAGGGGTTGTGATATAGAGGTCGATGATCATAGAATCCCTTTTTCTTTTGTGTTATGCCCATGAAGGGCTTTGATGTTATTTTGGGTATGGACTGGTTGTCGTCATACCGGGCAGTTATTGATTGCTACCGTCAGAGGGTCACTTGTTGTACCGTGAACGGGGAGTGTTTTCGTTTTCTGGGGGACCGGGTTGGTAGTGTTTTGCCACCGGGTTATGATCCGCGAGGGCGGAGTGAGCTTAGTGGTCTACTTGCTAGTCTTTCGATTAGTGAGGGTGATGAGACCCAGATTGTGTTGCCGAGGGTGGTTTGCGAGTATTCGGACGTTTTTCCCGAGGATCTTGTTAGTTTGCCACCTCAGCGAGAGATTGAGTTCTCTATTGATTGAGGATCTTGTTAGTTTACCGTTTTGCCCCAGCCGAGTTAGTTGAGTTGAAGGTTCAACTCCAGGAGTTGTTAGATAAGGGCTATATCCGTCCTAGTGTTTCGCCGTGGGGAGCACCGGCCCTCTTTGCTAAGAAGAAGGGTGGTGCTTTGAGATTGTGTATTGATTACAGGAAATTGAATCGGGCTACGGTTAAGAATAAGTATCCTATGCCCCGTATTGATGATTTGTTTGACCAGTTGAAGGGTTCCCGTTGTTTCTCTAAGATAGATTTGAGATCGGGTTACCACCAGTTGAGAGTCAGGGAGGAGGATATTCCTAAGACGGCATTCCGTACGCGGTATGGTCATTATGAGTTTCTGGTGATGCCGTTTGGGCTCACCAATGCACCGGCAGTGTTTATGGATTTGATGAACCGGATCTTCCGGGAATTCTTGGATCGTTTTGTGGTCGTCTTCGTGGACGACATTTTGATTTATTCACCTTCAGAGGAGGAGCACGAGGCACACTTGAGAGTGGTGCTAGAGTTACTTAGAGCCCATAAGCTTTATGCTAAGTTCGGGAAGTGTGAGTTCTGGCTAGAAGAGGTGAAGTTCTTAGGCCATGTAGTTTCTGGGGAAGGGGTGTCTGTTGATACATCCAAGACTGAGGCAGTGCAAGATTGGGCACAGCCTAAGAGTGTGTTTGAGATCCGCAGTTTTCTGGGATTAGCTGGGTATTACCGTCGGTTTGTGAAAGATTTCTCCAGGTTAGCTTCACCGTTGACTAGATTGACTCGGAAGGGAGTCAAATTTGTATGGAGTGAGACTTGTGAAAAGTCGTTTCAGGAGTTGAAAGTTAGACTGACCACCGCTCCAGTCTTGATTATTCCGGAGAGAGGGTTGGGTTATGCAGTCTATTGTGATGCCTCACGAGAGGGTCTGGGTTGTGTGTTGATGCAAGAGGGGAAAGTGGTCGCCTATGGCTCACGTCAGTTGAAAATTCATGAGAAGAATTACCCTACGCATGATTTAGAGTTAGCAGCTGTGATATTTGCCTTGAAGATTTGGAGGCATTATCTTTATGGTGAGAGGTTCGAGGTATTCTCGGATCATAAGAGTCTGAAATATCTGTTTACACAGAAAGACTTGAATTTGAGGCAGAGGAGGTGGATGGAGTTCATTGAGGATTATGACTTCGAGTTGCACTATCATCCGGGGAAGGCCAATGTTGTGGCCGATGCCCTTAGTAGGAAATCTGTTGGTGACTTAGCTAGTATAGCCATCCGGGAGTGGGAGATGTTGGGTGCAGTTGGGGAGTTTGATTTGCATCTGGGCGAATCCGTTGAGGCTGCGGCCTTGTTTTCTGTTGTTGCACAGCCTACACTTGTGACTCGAGTGTTAGAGGCTCAGAGGGGTGATCTTGAGGTAGAATCTCTCCGAGAGAAGATTTCCAATGGGAAGGTTGAGAAGGGTTTGACGGTGTATCCCGACTTGAGTGTGAGATACCGAGACCGTCTGTTTGTGCCGGAGTCTTGCCGAGAGGAGGTACTCCGAGAGTTTCATCATTCACGCCTTGCGGTGCATCCGGGAGGTACTAAGATGTATCGGGATTTGGGCCGCCAGTTTTGGTGGCGGGGTATGAAGAGAGATGTGGCAGCTTTCGTATCTAGGTGCCTTACTTGTCAGCAAGTGAAGGCCGAGCATCAGAGGCCAGCGGGTTTGTTGCAACCCTTGCCTATTGCCGAGTGGAAGTGGGAGCATGTCACTATGGACTTCGTTGTGGGTCTTCCGAGGACTCAGCGGGGTAGTGATGCTATTTGGGTGGTTGTAGACCGGTTGACGAAGTCGGCGCACTTCATTCCTATGCGTGTTAGAGATTCGGTAGATCATCTTGCCGACTTATATATCCGGGACATAGTGAGGTTGCACGGGGTCCCAGTGACGATCGTCTCAGATAGAGATCCTCGTTTCACTGCCAGGTTGTGGCAGAGTTTGCAGAGTGCTTTAGGCACTAAGTTGACCCTTAGCACGGCTTATCATCCTCAGACTGACGGGCAGTCCGAGCGTACTATTCAGATCCTTGAGGATATGCTTCGGGGTTGTGTTCTTGACTTTAGTGGGTCGTGGGAGAGGCACTTACCATTAGTGGAGTTTGCCTACAACAACAGTTTTCAGTCTAGTATCGGTATGGCACCGTTTGAGGCTTTGTATGGCCGACCGTGTAGGTCTCCAGTTTGTTGGGCCGAGGTGGGTGATGCACCTCTGTTGGGTCCGGAGTTGGTGAGGGAAACGACGGAGAAAGTTGAGCTTATCCGTAAGAGGCTTGTTACAGCACAGAGTCGTCAGAAATCTTATGCTGACCGTAGGAGGAGACCTTTGGTATTTGAGGTGGGTGATCATGTCTTTTTGAAGATATCACCTAAGCGGGGTTTGATGAGGTTTGGGAAGAGCGGGAAGTTGTCCCCTCGGTTTATTGGGCCTTTTGAGATCCTTGAGAGGATTGGCGAGGCTGCTTATCGTTTAGCTTTGCCACCGCAGTTATCCGGAGTTCATGACGTGTTTCATGTGAGTATGCTTCGGAAGTATGAGCCGGATCCATCGCATGTACTGGATTGGACTGACTTAGTTGTTGATGAGGATGTCTCATATGAGGAGAGACCGATACGAGTCTTGGATAGGCGGGATCAAGTTTTGCGAGGCAAAACCATCCCTTTGGTGAAAGTTTTGTGGAAACATCACGGAGTGGAGGAAGCCACTTGGGAACGTGAGTTGGAAGTCCGTGAGAAATATCCGGACATGTTTAGTGATTAGAAATCTTATATATAGATTTTTGTAATATTGTTGAACTTGAGAATTTTATATATGTCTTAAGTTGGAAAACATTGAGAATGTTTTGGATTTAATGTTAGCATTTTGAACTTGCCTTTTATGGAAGTGGAATATAACATTTATATATTGAATGTGTTGTTTATATCATGAGATTGAATATGATATGGAATTTGTTAACATTGAAAGGAATAATGCATAATATTGATGCAGGTTGAAATATATGTTGGTTTATACATATTGTGAGATGCCTCTTGATAAGAGATGAAGTGACCAATATGGTCAAGTTGTTGATTATTGTTTTATATATCATTGGGAATTAAGAAAAACTTGTTTTTACAAACTCATGCTTAATTTCGGGGACGAAATTCTTTTAAGGGGGGAGGTTATAGCGACCCCGGTCTTTTTCCCATTTGATTATTGTATCCGGACTTACGTTCCGTGGATTCCGTTGTTATATTTGTTGTTGTTGTCCTTTAATTCCTTATTCTTGGGTTATAGGATGTGTTTAGTAGGTTGGCTGCAGATTGGTTGGGTTTAGAAACCAAGTCTGCATGTTCAGTTTTTGGCTTGGTCGCTCGAGCGAGCTTCTCTTCGCTCGAGCGAAGTCTTCGTTTTTGGTTCTTCGCTCGAGCGAGCTTTCCTTGGCTCGAGCGAGAGATTGCGTCTAGTACTTAGACCTGAGAGATGTGTTTCTTGGCTCGAGCGAGCATTTCTTCGCTCGAGCGAGCGAGGTGTATGTTTTCGAGTTCGTCGCTCGAGCGAGCATCTCGTCGCTCGAGCGAGCTTCTGGGTTGCAGACCTGAAGCATCGAGTTTTTGGCTCGAGCGAGCTTTTCTTCGCTCGAGCGTGGATTTATGTGTCTGGTCGCTCGAGCGACCATGTCTTCGCTCGAGCGAGCCTGTCCAGTTTAAATACGCAGCAACAGTTTTAAAACATTTTTTTATAACTTTTTGATCCAGAAACCCTAGTTACGACCAATCTCTCTCCAAACTCACCTTCTCTCCTAGGTTTGATCTAGTTAGGGTGTGTTTTTACCCTAGTTGCTTTACAAATAAGATAGAGGAGAGTGAGGGCTTTCATTTAATCTGAGCAATTGTTGGTTTGGAGCACTTTGGAGTTTGGGGCTTCATCTTCGTCTTCTCTTTTTGAGTTATTTCTTCGAGGTAGGGATTTCCTACTCCATTTATACGCTTTAATCCTAAGTGTTGGTATTTTGGTATGTGGGGGTAGTTTGGTAATTTTGGGAGAAACCTTAGGGTTTTGGCTTAGATTAATTTGTATAATTAATTTAAGGGAAAAATGTGGAATTGGGTTTAATTCATGAAGTTGGGGAAATTATGAGATTAATGATATAGTTGGGTAGTTTAAATACTTACCTATGAGAATGTTGATTTTACATTCATTGTTGTATTTATTTCTTGTTTAGAAATAACTGTTTTGGGCTATCGGTGGAGGATAGTCGTGATTGTTGTAGACCTTGCATGTGGCTTAGGTATAACTGGAATTAAGTCACTTATGTTGACTGTTGAATTAATACAGAACATTACTTGTATTGATTATGTGTTGTATATGGCAATTGTGTGTTTCATTGCATATGCATGTTGTTTGGAGAAGATAGGGGATGAACTCCACGGTTTAGGGGAAGATAGGGGATGTACCTCTAAACCGGATTTGTTGGGAGGAGATAGGGGATGGACTCCAGTAGCATCACTCATATGTGTGCTTATTGCTATTTGTTGTTGATATGATACATCATTATAATGTGTATCAGTTGGAGTATGGAAGTGTTGTGGTTTGAGCTTTAGTCTCATTTATTTTTGTGACATCTGGATCACTATTATAGTTGGCCAGGTTCTGAGCCATAATGATATAATTGGAAAGTTGAATAAATATTGGAAAGTGAAAGGTGTCATAGACAATGTAAACATTCGTGTCATGAAATTGGAAATTGATTATCTTGTGTTAACCATGTATCGAATGCTAATGCTTTAGTTAATTCTTATGCTTGATTTAGTATTTTTCTACTGGGCTGTGGCTCACCCTATATGGGAACTTCATTTTCAGGTTCAGGTGGTTCACTACCTCCAAAGACTTAGCTTGTGAGGATTTGGACTTGAAGACCTGTTTTATTTATTTTAGTTGTTTTATTTGAATTATGTAAACATTCAAGCCCAGGGCTTTATTTGTTTTGAGTTAGAACTCATGAAATTGTGTCCAAGTGTTGGCTTGGCAAGATGTAAGCCCGTAGGGCATTTATTTTGATGTTTTATTTCGTAATACTCTGAAGATTTAAATAATATAATGTTTTTTTTCTTTTAATAATGCATGCCTTGTTTTATATTTAATGGGTTTAATTTTGAGGGCGTGACACAATGAGTATATAAACCATCTCAACCCATTCGCCAATATCACCAATCTCAATGAAGCATTTAAAGAAACACTTAGAAGGCATATATCAATAACAACTATTTGTAAGTTATGATTGACAAAAACAAATAAACTTGATTTTGCAAGAACTATAAGACACTATCAACAATGTAGGACATAACATATTCTATATGTTGGTGCCTAACTATAAGGCAACTCATGTCAAGGGAAAACATATGAAAGAATTTAAGTATTACAAAGTCAATGCAATATTATTATTTTAATAACAATTCAAATGGTAGTGGAAATTTGGGAATGTGGAGAAAGCATTGTACAAAATTGGAGTTATGTACGAATCATTATGGTGTAGTTTGAAAGGGGCACAATATTTATTAAAAAAAAAAAAAGAAAGTTCAGTTCAACTAGATATGATTATGTCCAAATATTATATTTTTTGAAACTTTTTTTGTGGTGTACTTACATTTTGATTTCAAGTTAATGACCGATTTTTTTTTTTTTCTTCTATATATATAGTTTAATAATTAAATGAGTCTCTTTTTTTTTTCCCTAGTGATTACCTTAATGGGGCCGGGTTCAAAGACATTGCCAAACCCTCCCCTGTTCCACCCACAGCCTTTACCATAGTTCTTATTTAGAATCACTTTTGATTCCACTTTTGACCATATGGTTCAAAATGGTTCCCTCTAAAAGTAGTTGTGTTTACTATTGGAAGTATTTTTCTTTTTACTTATTATCAGAAAAAGGGACTCCCCCTGAAATTTACTGTTATAGGTTTTAGCATTTGCTCCTGGAACTACCTGGAGGGATGACAGTAAAATGGGATAGATGTGTTTGTGTTCCGGTTTTTGCAGCCCTTTTGAACATGGTATGTTATGTAATTTGCAGTTTTTCCGTGTGTTTTATTTTGTTGACTCTTGATATATTGTCTACACCTAAGAAAATGAGTTCAGATTCTTATTGTGTGTATATGATTTCACATTACAGATTTAGTAAGGTATCCCTGGTCTTATCCAAAGATTCATGGCATGTAGTATATAGTCTTGCATGTTATGTGGACCCATAAATCTACATGCCATGAAAACAGACACTAATCAACATTCTTTCCACCAACGTAGATGCAACATTAGGCAATGCTTGACATTCAATGTAAAGAAGAGGATAATAGCCACAAAAAGAATTGGAACAAATCAATATTGGAATCAAGCAACAAAATATAATAAACATAATTGACTTGCAGGATATTTTACAATTCTAACAAGCAATATTCCTCACACGGAAACAAATGAAAACAGACAGTAATCAACTGTTTTGGGATGATCTCAATTTGGAATCACTAACTTTGGAATCAATATAATTAGATTATAAATCAACTATTTTGAGACTGCCATTTTAGGTATTAAAAAAACAAAAAAGGGATAGGGTATAATATAATCAATTTTCCATAACAGTATTGGGACTTTTAGAAATACCATGATTACTAATATATATAAATAAATAAATAAATAACCACACACACAGATAGGACTTTAGAATCTTTCTTCAAGTGATTATGTGAAAAGAGATTAGTATTATTTTGTCATCGTATTCATGCTTACAAACAGAAAAAGGTTTTTTTTTAAAAAAAAAAAATAAAAAAAAAGAACAAAATAATGTAAAATCTTATTGAAGCATTTAAACAAACACTTACAAGGTATTATATAAAATCACAACATAAATACAATAATAATAAATCAGAACTTACTCTTTATATTCATGGTGATGCAAGATATCCTGAACCTCTGCCATGGTTTCTCAAAAGTCCTTTTTCGCTTTGTCCGTCGGGCTTTGAATAATGTGGCTCACACAGTGGCTAAGAGATGCTTCTGTGGGGGAGACAATTCAGTAGGCGGGTCCTATCCCTATCCCCCCTGTTTGGTTGGTTCATCCTCTTCAAATGGATGGCTGCCCTATTCACTATTTTATTTTATTTATTTATTTATTTGGAAAATAAAATAAAATAAAATAAAAAATTTGTTGAGGTTAACTCACCAAACAAATTTATTATTTTGCCTCTAAAAGAATGAAAAATTTGTTAAGGTTAACTCACCAAACAAATTTATTATTTTGCCTCTAAAAGAATGACATGTTATTTATATACATATTTGTCAATAAAAAATGCTAATAATTAGGGTTAATTACACTATTAGTCCTTCTATTTTGGCTATTATTTCATTTTAGATTTTATAATTTCAATTGAATCGATTTTAACCTTGAATTTTTTATTTTGTCTCAAATTGGTCCAATTGATAGCATTTTTGTGATAACCATGTTCCGTATTATGCTAATTAGCCTCAATTATGAATGTGATTATATGCTTGGTATGATTTTGAGTGTCGTTTATATGAATATATATGGTTTTGAATTTCTATCTGTTCACCGTAGGAAAATCTGTTTGATTTTCTGCTTTAGAATTTAAATTGAAGGCCTTATCGGCCACAGAAACCGAAATTGATTACGCCATTGTGATTGGCATATTTTTTAGAGCCTACGGTGAAATTTAATTGAAAATTTATTCGAATAAAATTAAATAGATTAAATTGATGATATAGTGCTTACTTAATTAGTAATAATGAAATGTAATTGAGAGAGAGCCTATAAAAGGGGTCATTTTCACTCAATTCCTCTCTTTTTATTCAATTTGGCTGAGATTACTCTAAGGAAAGAGAGAGAGGGTCGGCTAGAGAGAGAGAGGGGAAAGCAATTGAAGATTTGAGCAAGAAACTTGAATAATTTGAAGACCAACTCAAGATTTACCTACAATTGTGAGAATTG
Organism: Camellia japonica; assembly: GCA_030407325.1. Classification (NCBI taxonomy): domain Eukaryota; kingdom Viridiplantae; phylum Streptophyta; class Magnoliopsida; order Ericales; family Theaceae; genus Camellia; species Camellia japonica. Next base: position 7,778,243 of record JAPPVO010000016.1, read on the forward strand.
AAGCTCCTAGGTGAGTAATTAAGCAAAGATTTATGAGCCTAAGTTTGTAAATTCATGAATTCAAAGTTTGATTGTGATCAAGAACATAATTTGAATTGAATTTGTTGAATTTGAAGCTTATATGTCCATGCATGCGAATAATTGCCATGGTTATACCCATTCAAGCATGAAGCATGTTGAATATGAAGAATTGAGCACCAAACTATACATGCATGAGTAATTTTGTGTGGCTTCATGATTTTGAACACCATTTGCACCATTTGAAATGGAATCAAGTTAGTATTGTACATGCATGCAAGATTCATGTAAGTAAAGAGCTTGATTGTTTGGATCTTGAAGAATTTGAAATGGTTTGAGAAATGAACCATGACTTTAGTCAATTGGCTCCCAATTAATCATGTCCTTATGTTAGGTGATGTCCCTCTATGTTTTTGTATTACAAATCATGAGTTTAAAGCCTTTGAATGTTGAATTTGAGCCTCAAGAACAGTTCTAGAAAACCCAGAATTTGGCATGTTCGCTCGAGCGGGGAATGCGCCGCTCGAGCGTGAAATGCAAGCTCCCAACAGTTTGTAGTCAATGATGTTCGCTCGAGCGGGGAGCCATGTAGTGTGACTTTCAGCTCGAGCGCCCGACTTCACGCTCGAGCGCAAAAATGAGGCAACCAGTATTTTTGCAGACCCAAGGGGTCCGCTCGAGCGGCCAAAGCCACGCTCGAGCGAGGAGCCCTGTTTCAGAAATTTTGAAAAGATAATTTATGTTTCAATTTCCGTTCTCTTCCATTTCTAAGCACTCTTAGGCCTACATTAAGCATTGTAAATGAGTTAAAAGGATAAGAAAGAAGCCTAAGAGGAAAGTATGAATTAAGAACGGATTGAATCGTTTGTGACCCATTATATTCATGAAATGTGTAGGGTCAAGCACAAGGGCAAATCCATCGGTAGACCACTGTGAGTAATATCTTAGTAAAGATATTTTGAAGTATGTTATTTGTCCAATTTTTTATTTCTCTATAAGTCTTATAAGTTTGTTAATTTGAATTGTGGACAAATGTTTGCTATGCCATATGGTTGGGCCAAAGGCTGTTGGATACAATTGATTGGGCCGAAGGCCGTTTGACATGCATGAATGATTGGGCCAAAGGCCGTATGACATGAATGAATGGACTAAAGGCCGTCTGACACGAATGCATGGACCGAAGGCCGTTTGACATGAATGAATGGGCCGAAGGCCGTTTGACATGAACGAATGAATGAATGGGCCGAAGGTCGTCTAACATAAACGAATGAATGAATGGGCCGAAGGCCGTCTGACATGAATGAAAGAATGAATGGGCCGAAGGCCATTTGACATGAATGAATGGGCTGAAGGCCATTTGACATGAATGAATGATTAGGCCGAAGGCCGTTTGATACGAATGAATGGGCCAAAGGCCGTTTGACAAGAACGAAGTGGGCCAGAGGCCGTTTGATATGTTCGGGCTTGAATCGCCTAATGTACTAAAATAATACACTAAATAGAATTCTACATGGGCCCAAGGCCGTTTGATATATGTGAATCTCATTTGTGTACCCTTTTTATTTGATATTATTCACTGGGCCTTCGCTCACACTCATTCATGTGTATGTAGGTGAGCAAAGAGATGTCCAAACCCAGCCCTGGTGAAGTGTGAGAAAGGTCAAGTTTTGGAAAGTCATCCCAAACGTCTCACGTATGAGACTTACTTTTGCCTCTTTTGTTCTTTTGTCGTAATCTTATTATGTTGGCGAAAATATTGGATTACCTTTGTATATAAGTTTTGGTTAGGCTGACTAAGACTTGAATGATCCTTTGGGTGTATAACACTTTAAGTTGATTTCCTTTTTGGTGTGAGTTATTAATGAATACATATATGTGTTATTTGATGTGTCATGTAAGCATGGCTCTATGGACAATTTGTAAGTTTGCTTCCGTTTGGCCCCTTAACTCTGATGGAATTCGTTTTGTTTGGTTTGAGGCCGTAGGTAATCCCTTGATTACTGGCCGGTTATGACCTTAATCCATAGGGGCGGGTTCGGGTCATGACAATTTTCTTTAATGACAAATGCAACGAGTCATTGTTTTAGGAGTAAAACAAAATACTTGGTCAATGCAGTGACTTAACCTTAACCTTAACCAATCCAATGAAAATTTTCTATCAAAGACTCTAAAGATGTTATCAATTCGACTAAATTGACGTAAAATCTAAAATTAAGTGTTAAAATCGAGTCAATTAAAACTATATTCAACAACAAAATGTAAGGATTATTGATGTAATTTACCCAACAATTATAAACAATTGAAATAAATTGAGATAAATCTGTAATTTCAGAGTCAAAATCGAGTTAATTAAAACTACAGGGACTAAAATTCAAGAAACTTTATCATTGTACATGAGAGCAATTTGAAATTTTATTTTTCCTGTTAATTCATATAAAGTCATTGATCAATTTTGTACACGTGGTAAGTACGGTTAAAAAAACATATTATATTGAGTTTAATTTATTTATTTTATGCATTTTAAAAATTTTGAAAATATATTGGCATTTTTTGTTTTTTCAAAAAATGTCATTAGATAGCTTAGAAAGTTTTTGACTTAGTGGCATTTCTCAAAATACTATAAAATATTTGTTTATGATACTTTTCACCTAATGCTGTAAAAAGTAATTTGCACCTACCTAATTTAGTGACATTTTTTAAAAAATGCCATTGCTACTAAACACTAGAGGCATCTCTTGACAAATGTCAATAAAACAATTTCTTGTGTCATTTTTTTATAAAATGTCAAAAAATTGATGCTATTAGATCACATTTTTATTATAGTGATGTGACATTTCTTTATTGAAATGCCATTAGAGCCTTTTATGTTTGTGGTTCTGTAACATTTTTCTAAAACGTGTATATTATTGTTGTGACATTTTCTAAAACATGCCACGAATGTAATGTCACTAAAGTGTGTTTTTGTTGTAGTATACTACGTGAGAAAAGTGGACAACTCAACTCAGTTGGGGTGAATGTTTCTTTAGCTTCGTTGCTTTTTCGAAGGACGCTCATAAAATAGATTACTAGCTCACATTTTATCTCCAAAATTATCATTCGATCAATTTAAAACTCTACAATCCTAAATAACCCTATTATGGTTTTCAAGTTCAACTCATCTAATTCATCATTCAAATCATTTTGATGTAAAATTAAAAATGTGTCACATTTAGACCTATATATATATGTGTGTGTGTGTAAGAATAATACATATTTAAAAAATAAAAATGATTTATCCATACAATTTTTTCGCCACAAACTCTCTAATGACATAGGAAAATTATTCAATATTCTCGAAGTACCACGTGTTTATATTTCATAATCAATCATCATTTAGTATGTCTATTCCCCAATCACTCAACACAATACCCCACATATCCACTTTCTCCACTAATATGATATTATGAAATGCCACTTGTTTATACTCCAGAATTACTGAATAATTACCTAATGACATGGCAAGTAAAATTTGAAAAGTTAATCCACATATAATATTCTTTCAAAATTCTCTTTACATGTATTTTATTTTACCACCTCATTCGAGAGATTTTGAGAAGGAGAAATTGCCTGAATATAACACTCTTGTTAAAAAGTTACTCAAAAAAATTACATTTATGAACTACAATTATATTGACTTACAACTCATCAATTTTAAATGGTCTGCACCCACCTCATTTTTGGATAGAATTGGAGAGGCAGAAATTCATGTAACATAACATTTTCTTTGCTTATACGGTTGATTTTCATCAATAAAGTTCTTTGTTGATGAAAAAAAAAAAAAAAAACCGGTTTTCCCTCTACTGCATATAGAGAACCTGGTAAGGGAGTATTTGGTATCTCAAAACCCATAAACTCCCCGTATACCCCAAACCATTTTCTTTCACCAAAGCGTTGCTTTAGATAAAATAATTGCATCCAGATGTCGTCCCAACATAATATTTAAGCCCTACCACCGCCGCCAAATATGAAAAAAACAAGAAAAAGAAGAAGCAAATTACGCCTGAAGAGATCCTCAAAAAAAATCAGAAGACGTGTAGAAAATAGCAATTTCATGTCAGGCCCTTCTATTTACAGGATGCCCAAGTGGCTTTCTAACCTGAACAAAAAGGCCTATACCCCTCGCCTTGTCTCAATCGGGCCTCTTCATTGCAAGGACCAACATCTGAAAACGCCCATGCAGGATATCAAGATGAATTACGTGAATTCCTTCCTCACTCGAATGGTCGAGGATTCGGATGAGCAAAAATTGGAGTTGCTGAAGCAGCTAATCAACGAGATGCAGATAATCAAGGAAACAAAAGAGTCGTCGTTGTTGGATGAGTTCTGCTGACTCTGCTGACTCTGCTGACTCTGTATCTAGGCTGCTAGCTCTGTTGTATTTGTATCTGTTATTGTGTTGTCTGTGTACCTGTTGGTACCTCATCAATAGATTCTTGGTTGGTGCTGTCATATGATTGTGTGGGCTGCTTGGGATTGGGCGGTTTTACTATGATGGCCTTTGCATCATCCCCCCCCCCCCCCCCCTCTTTATTGATGTCTTTCTTCCTTCTTGTAAGGTTTTCTCCCATCAAAAAAGTTCTTGTGTTGATCAAAAAAAGAGTCGTCGTTGTTGACCGATGCCAGAAAATGCTATGCAGAAGAAGTTGATGATGAGCTGGATGAAGAGATGTTGGTGATTGACCGGTGTTTCATACTTCTCTACAAATTTCAAGAAGAAGGCCTCCACCAGCAGCTTACTTCTGGTAGCCCACTGACGTTCTACCCCATCCAACATGATTTGTTGCGTCTGGAGAACCAGCTACCCTTCTCTGCTCTTGATAAGTTGTTCCTCTTAACCAAGAAGCTTATGCCTACATCTTCTTTTTTTTCTTCTTCCTCCTCCTCTACGCCGCCTCCTGATTCGCCTATTGAGTGTGTCCGTTCCTACTTTTCCATTATAACAGACTTGGGACCCACGGTCGGTCATAGCAGCAGCAGCAGCAACAAAAGTGGTCCCAAAAGGTCTTGTTGGAAAGGAGTGACAGAGAGTGTCATCATGAAAGTAGAGAAAGATTATTGTCATATCCTTCATATTCTAACCGACGGCTTCCATTCTTTCACAGATGGTAGTATAAAGAATCCAGTACGGTTTAAAGTTCAGGTGATACCAGATATATGCTGTTTCATGTTGATTAATTATATGCTGTTTGATGATGCTGCTGCTTGATGCTGCTGCTGTGGGTCTTTTTGCTGTTGTTAGATGATACCAGATATATGCAGCTTAGGGGTTTGGTGTGGTTAGTTCAGGGGACTGCTGAGGCTGTGTTGTTTTGGGCCTTTTTACATACTGTTTTGGTTTCTTTCTTGTTTGTTTGATTGTTTCCTCTCCAATCTTGAGTTTAGTGCTCGCATATGATTGGGTTAGTCCCTCAATGGCAACCTAGTTGGGATGGTTGTGGCTAGTTATGATGCTCGATGCACTTCTCCCCCTTTATTGATGGTTGCTTGTAGCTTGTTTTTAGCTTGTATATAGCTTTTCATCAATAAAGTGTTCATTTTGCTGATCAAAATAAATAAATAAGTAAAGAATCCAGTAGGGGAATGGTTAAATATCCTTCATAAATTTTTTTCAAGGTAAATACTTAAAAATTTAAATTTTATAAATCTACATTTAAACTTTCCAAAAAAAAAAAAAAAACACACATATAATTTGCATAGTGGGTAACTTAATCATATATACATACACATTTTAAAAGTATGGGTAAATTACACTTATATCTTTGAGATTTGAATTTAATATATATGAAGTTTGGGAAATTACACTACTCCTTATCGCTGTAATTATTCAGACGGAATGAAAATATTGAACTCCTGCACTCTTTCTTTTCTTGTTTTGCTTTACTTTTTAAAAAAAAAAAATTTCCTTCACTTTATTTTTTTTGTGAATATAATTTGATTTTTTTATTAGGAATTGTTACGTTTTATATAAGTAGGGGTTTGAGAAATGAGACTATTAATTAAATGGATGAAAATGTAATTTACCCTAAGGGCATGTTTGATTGGGTGGATTAGAGCATGGGATTGGGATTATTAATCCGTGGGCCCAATTATCCTATGTTTGTTTTAACATTTTGGTTTAGAATTATTAATCCAATGGATAATTAATCCAACAAATTTGTAGGATTATTAGTAATGGGGTAGGGGTGGGATTATTAATCCAATGGATATTAACTCAATTGGATAGTGAATACCACACTAATTTAATAGGATTATTAATACTTCACTATTAGTCTTGTTAATCAAACATGACCTAAAAGTATTAATGAACACATTTTCATTTTATATTTTATTTATGATTTTATGTGTCAATATTATATTGATAATAGTTATGATATCCATTACCTATATAATATGGGAAAAGTTAGGGATCATGAAATTTTTTTAATGAAAATGATCATGAAATATTTATGATCCTTGGATTACCTTAATTAGTGTGTGGTGCTTTATTCTAAGTGTAATCTAAGGGTCATAAAGCTTTCATGATTATTTTCATGAAAGATTTTTCATGATACCAAGCATTGCTGATATAATATTGACTCATAAGGTAACAAACAAATTATTGTAGTCGAAATATTATTGTTCTAAAAGTTAGCGGACTATGAATTGGGTGTTCAACTAGGCGAATTGAGTTGGTAATATATTTAACTAAACTTTTTTTTTACGGTAACCGGCCATGATGACAGCAAATTCAGCCCTTCTGCGTCAGAACTCGTCGTTTTAAAATCCCAACCCTGACAATCGATGACTCCACAGAGTTGTTCTTCAGAAACCTCAGTGCGTTCGAGCAGTGTTATAGCGATCCCGATTTCCCTTTTCTTTAATTGTTGTATCCGGACTTAGGTTCCGTGGAATTGGTTGTTGTGTATACCTTGTTTACATCCTTTACTCTTTGTATTTGAGTCTTGGGTTGAGTTGGGCAGGTTTGTAACAGGTTGGTTGAGCCTAGGAACCAAAAGTAGCTGCCCAGATTTTGGCCTGTCCGCTCGAGCGGGGCTTTTGACGCTCGAGCGGGGATCCTTTTGTTGCTTGTCCGCTCGAGCGGGAAAATCACCCATCCAGTATCTCATTTGTAGTTTTGTACGCTCGAGCGGCGGTTTGGACGCTCGAGCGGGAGTTTGTGTGTGACGCTCGAGCGGGGACCTGGTTCTGCAAAAGTACTGGGAGTGTGTATTCGCCGCTCGGGCGGCGGATTGGACGCTTGAGCGGGAGTCTGTGAGTGACGCTCGAGCGGGGGTTTCCACGCTCGAGCGGGACGACTGGGCTAAGTCTCTGAGATCCGGGTTTTTGAACCACTTTTTCATATCCTTTTCTCTCTTACTTTTCCAAAACTCCATTGTTGAGCTTCTCTCTCTAGAACCTTGCCTTCTCTCTAGGTATTGATCTAGTTAGAGTTGTTTGCTCACCTTTGGCCTTTACAAAAAAGTTGTTGATCATCGAGGGCTATCTTTTGATCCAAGAATCTCGGGATTTGGAGCATTTTCGTTTTCATCATCTTCTTCATTGGGTGTCAACTTTTGAGGTAGGGATTCCTACTCACAACTATGGGTTTTGACCTAGATTTTTGAGCATTTTGTTAAATGGTTTGATTTTGGGATCTAGGTTTCAAAATGTATAAAAAGGGGTTTGTTATTTTGATTCCGTAATATGTATTTTGGGTTTCAAAATGATGAATATGATGTCGGTTGTTGATATTTGAACCTTTGGGTTAATATTAAGAGTTGAGGGAAAAGGCCCTAATTTGTTGGGTGAATTGATTGATATAATTAATTTGGGAAAATTGTTGTTATTTGGAATTAAGTTGGAAATAATGAAATTGGCTCATTATATTGTAAGATAGTGGAGTTTGATTTATTAATCGCTCATCTTTGAAAACATTGACATTTTATCTGTTGGAGCTTTTATTATCTGTTTAGAAATAATTGCTTAGACTACAGGTGGAGGATAGTTTTGATTGTTGTAGACAATGCATGATGATTAGGCAAACTAAAACTAATCAATTGGATGAGTCATAGAGTATGACGGTTGATAGAATACATTAACGTTATGTATTGATTGATTGTGTATATAACCTATGTGTATATACGTTGTGTGTGTGGGGGAGGAGATAGGAGATATACTCCACGGTTTAGGAGAAGATAGGGGATGGACCTCTAAACCAGATGTTGCTTGGGAGGAGATAGGGGATGGACTCCACTGATACAACTTATATGCTTGTCGGTTAATGTGTTGATACAGCTCATATGCTTATCTATGGAAGTGTTGATATAGCTCATATGATTATCTGTTGAAGTATGGATACAGCTTGTATGCTTGTCTGTTGAGATGTTGATATAGCTAGTATGCTTATCTAATGTAAAAATGGGAAATGTTTAATATGAGTTGCTATCTCATGTAAGTTGTTGGCCAGGTTCTGAGCCGTTATTGTATATTGTGAACAAGATAAGAAATAGATAATGAAAGGAAACATGGACATAGTGGTCGTGTGATGGAAATGGATTATGAATTGATTCAAGAGAATTAAAGATTTATCAATTGCTAATGTCTTAGTTATTGCCCATACTGTGTTTAGCATATCTCTACTGGGCGTTGGCTCACCCTATATGGGACATTATTTTCAGGTACAGGTAGCATGCCACCTCCAAGGACTTAGCTTGGATGATGATGAGAGTTGAAGACTCTTTTTGTTTATTTTATTTGTATTACATGTATATCAAGCCAAGGGCTTATTTTGTATAGAGTTAGTACTCTACTTTTGTGTAACAAAGTGTTGACTTGGAAAGCTGTAAGCCCATAGGGCATTTGCTTTTGTTGTTAACATGTAATACTGCTGTAAGAACTACTCAGATGAATAGAAATGGTTGATTTCTTTTATATCAATGCATGTCTATAGTGATGGATTTTATGTATTATTTTGAGGGCGTTACAACTTGGTATCAGAGCGTACCGGGTTCGAATACTTTGGGTACGTGGGAAGTGATTAGGATCACAATGGGTTTGTCTCGCTTGGTTAGAGACTTAGATGTAGTGTCGTATGCTATGTGTTTAATTGATAACATGCTTATGTGATTATTTGGGTATGGGATTTAATTTTTAGGATGTTGATTGGATCCTTGGGTTTCTGTGAGTCTTGTTGGAAAAGCACTTGATCAATGTTGTTTCTAACCGGAACTCTAGTAACGCCTCGGGACTGTCATTATCCGGAAATGAAATTCGTAAGTACTTATGTGTTTATGTGCTTACGTGGAATGAATTACAGTTGTCCATGCATTAGGACGCGAGTGTTATAGCTTCGGCACATTTGTGAATGTGCTAATAGTCTTGGTTACCTTTATTAGGATGTCAGGACGAGGACGTGGTAGGCGTGGCAGGCGTGGTAGGCAGGAGATGCCTTTACCGGATGATATTTCGGTACAGCAGGAGGGAGTTGGTCAGGCCAATGTGGCCGAGCCAGCGGGTCAGCAGGCTATGAGTGCCTTGGCCCGAGAAATAGTAGGAGCTTTGGGTATTCTCAGAGCAGGGAATCAGGATCAGGCCCACGTTGCTGAGGTAGGGCCTTCTTTCTTGAAGAGGGAGTTCTTCCGGTCTAACCCGGACGAGTTTGTGGGGGATCCGAAGGAGCCACTTAAGGCTGACGAGTGGTTGGAACAGATGGAGAAGACGTTCGAGATGCTTGGCATCGAGGACGGGGCTTTGAAGGTGACCTTGGCATCCTTCCAACTGAAAGGAGATGCGGGTCAATGGTGGAATTACGAGAAGGGCAGTGTTGGTGGTGCATGGAAGGCTTTTGTGAATGCTTTCCAGGAGAAGTTCTTGTCTTCAGCTGCTAGGGAGAAGCTGAGGGAGCAGTTTTGCCTGCTTAAACAGCAGGGCTTGTCAGTGGCCGAGTTTGAGGCTACTTTTACTAGCTTGTCCAGGTTTGCACCTGAACTTGTGGCGTCCGAAGAACGCCGTTGCTTTGAGTTTGAGCGGAAGTTGAGACGTGGTCTCAAGTTGAGGGTTGGAGGGCCTTTCATTCTAGAGTATAGACGTTTGGTGGATGCCGCTGCTCATATGGAGATTATGATGCAGGAAGAGGATGATGAGAAGCATAAAGGCTCCAAGAGGAGCCAAGATGGCCAGGGTGATGGCAGGAGACAGAGAGGTTTTTACCCTCAGCAGTCTCAGAATGGTTTGCCTAGATCGACCTTTCCAGTACCGAGTGCAGGATCTGGGAGAGGTAGTCAGGGAGGCTTGACTTGTTTTGCGTGTGGCCAGCTGGGTCACAAGTCTTCGGTTTGCCCGCAGAAGGGAGGGGGTCAGCGAGCTGCTTCTTCTTCAGCTAGACCTCAGGGCCAGAGTCAGGGCAGGGGCCAGCCTTTGTCTTGTTATCAGTGTGGACAGCCTGGGCACCTGAAGAGGTTTTGCCCACAGTTGAGTGCCACTTCAGGGGCGTCTGGTTCTAGGCAGACGCAGAGTTTTCAGCCAGCTCAGTCTGTGTAGGCCTCGAGGGCCAATCTGGGAGCTTCGTCATCCCATTCAGTGCAGCAGTTTTTTGCTCCTAGAGGTGAGCAGGTAGATCAGGGGCCTACAGGGCGCGTGTATGCTGTTACCGCGCAGGACCTAGTACCGGCTCCATCAGTAGTGAGAGTTACCTTTCTGTTTTGCAACTCGGTTGCTAGTGTATTGATTGATACGGGTGCGTCACATTCTTTTGTATCTGCTGCATTTGCATCTGTGTTGGAGTTGGAGTTGGCACTGTTAGCATCTCCTATTTGTGTAATATCACCTATTGGGGGTGAATTGATTTTGAAACATGGATGTAGAGGTTGTGATATAGAGGTCGCCGCCCATAGGCTTCCTTTTCCCTTTGTTGTTATGCCCATGAAGGGTTCTGATGTTATTTTGGGTATGGATTGACTATCGTCATACCAGGCTGTTATTGATTGCTACCGCCAGAGGGTCACAGTTTGTACCTTGAGCGGGGAGTGTTTCCATTTCTTGGGGGATCGGGTTAGCAGTGTGTTGCCACCGATGTATGATCCGCGAGGGCGGAGTGAGCTTAGTGGTCTACTTGCTAGCTTTATGAGTGGTGAGTGTGATGAGACCCAGATTGTATTGCCGATGGTGGTTTGTGAGTATTCGGATGTATTTCCCGAGGATCTCGTTGGTTTGCCACCTCACCGAGAGATAGAGTTCTCTATTGATTTAGTGTCCGGCACAGCGCCGATTTCTATGGCACCTTATCATTTTGCCCCAGCTGAGTTGAGTGAGTTGAAGATTCAGCTCCAGGAATTGCTAGATAAGGGTTTTATTCGCCTTAGTGTCTCACCGTGGGGAGCACTGGCCCTCTTTGCTAAAAAGAAAGATGGTGCCTTGAGACTTTGTATCGACTACCGAAAGTTGAATCGGGCTATAGTTAAGAATAAGTACCCTATGCCCCGTATAGATGATTTGTTTGACCAGTTGAAGGGTTCCCGTTGTTTCTCTAAGATAGATTTGAGATCGGGTTACCACCAGTTGAGGGTCAGGGAGGAGGATATTCCAAAGACGGCATTCCGTACGCGGTATGGCCATTATGAGTTTCTGGTGATGCCGTTTGGGCTTACCAATGCACCGGCAGTCTTTATGAACTTGATGAACCGGATCTTCCGGGAATTCCTAGATCGCTTTGTGGTCGTTTTTGTGGACGACATTCTTATCTATTCGCCTTCTGAGGAGGAGCACGAGGAACACTTGAGAGTAGTGCTTGAGTTGCTTAGAGCCCACAGGTTGTATGCCAAGTTTGGGAAATGTGAGTTCTGACTAGGAGAGGTCAAATTCTTAGGCCATGTGGTATCCGGGGAAGGGGTGTCTGTTGATACATCCAAGGTTGAGGCAGTGCAAGATTGGGCACAGCCTAAGAGTGTTTTTGAGATCCGCAGTTTTCTGGGATTAGCTGGGTACTACCGTCGGTTTGTGAAGGATTTCTCCAGGCTAGCTTCGCCGTTGACTAGATTGACGCGGAAATGGGGTCAAGTTTGTGTGGAGTGAGACTTGTGAAAAGTCGTTCCAAGAGTTGAAGCTTAGATTGACCACCGCTCCGGTTTTGATTATTCCGGAGAGAGGGTTGGGTTATGCGGTTTATTGTGATGCCTCACGAGAGGGTTTGGGTGTGTGTTGATGCAAGAGGGGAAGGTGGTAGCTCATGGCTCACGTCAGTTGAAAATACACAAGAAGAACTACCCTACACATGATCTAGAGTTAGCAGCAGTGATCTTTGCCTTAAAAATCTGGAGGCACTACCTTTATGGTGAGAGGTTCGAGGTGTTCTCGGACCACAAGAGTTTGAAGTACCTGTTTACACAGAAGGACTTGAATTTGAGGCAGAGAAGGTGGATGGAGTTCATTGAAGACTATGATTTTGAGTTGCACTATCACCCGGGAAAGGCCAATGTTGTGGCCGATGCCCTCAGTAGGAAATCCATTAGTGATGTAGCTTGTATAGCCATCCGAGAATGGGAGATGTTGGGAGCACTTGGCGAGTTTGATTTGCATCTGGGCGAATCCGTTGAGGTTGCGGCCTTGTTTTCTGTTGTTGCACAGCCTACACTGGTGACTCGAGTGTTAGAGGCACAGAGAGGTGACCTTGAGGTAGATTCCCTCCGAGAGAAGATCTCCAGTGGGAAGGTTGAGAAGGGTTTGACGGTGTATCCCGACCAGAGTGTGAGGTACCGAGACCGTCTGTTTGTGCTGGAGTCTTGCCGAGAGGAAGTACTCTGAGAGTTTCATCATTCGCGCCTTGCGGTGCATCCAGGAGGCAGTAAAATGTATCGGGATTTGGGTCGCCAGTTTTGGTGGCGGGGTATGAAGAGAGATGTAGCTGTTTTTGTATCGAAGTGCCTTACTTGCCAGCAAGTTAAGGCCGAGCATCAGAGGCCAGCGGGTTTGTTGCAACCCTTGCCTATTGCCGAGTGGAAGTGGGAGCATGTCACTATGGACTTCGTTGTAGGTCTTCCGAGGACTCAGCGGGGTAGTGACGCTATTTGGGTGGTTGTGGACCGGTTGACTAAGTCGGCGCACTTTATCTCTATGCGCGTGAGAGATTCAGTAGATCATCTCGCCGACTTGTACATTCGGGACATAGTGAGGTTGCACGGGGTCCCAGTGACGATCGTCTCAGATAGAGACCCTCGTTTTACTGCTAGGTTGTGGCAGAGTTTGCAGAGTGCCTTGGGTACTAAGTTGACCTTTAGTACGGCTTCTCATCCTCAGACTAACAGGCAGTCCGAGCGTACTATTCAGATCCTTGAGGATATGCTTCGAGGTTGTGTCCTTGACTTTAGTGGGACGTTGGAGAGGCACTTGCCCTTGGTGGAGTTTGCCTACAACAACAGTTTTCAGTCTAGCATCGGTATGGCACCGTTTGAGGCCTTGTATGGCCGACCGTGTAGATCTCCAGTTTGTTGGGCCGAGGTGGGTGATGCACCTTTGTTGTGTCCGGAGTTGGTTAGGGAGACGACGGAGAATGTTGAGCTTATCCGTCGGAGGCTTGTTACAGCCCAGAGTCGCCAAAAGAGTTATGCCGACCGTAAGAGAAGGCCTTTGGCGTTCGAGATAGGTGATCATGTTTTCTTGAAAATATCACCTAGGCGAGGTTTGATGAGGTTTGGGAAGAGTGAGAAGTTATCCCCTCGGTTTATCGGTCCCTTTGAGATCCTTGAGAGGATTGGGGAAGTTGCTTATCGTTTGGCTTTGCTACCGCAGTTGTCTGGGGTGCATGACGTATTTCATGTTAGTATGCTTCGGAAGTACGAGCCGGATCCGTCCCATGTGTTGGATTGGACCGATTTGGAGGTAGATGAGGATGCCTCGTATGAGGAAAGACCGGTTCGGGTCTTAGATAGGCGGGAGCAAGTCTTGCGAGGCAAGACCATTCCCTTGGTAAAGGTTTTGTGGAAACATCACGGAGTGGAGGAAGCCACTTGGGAACGTGAGTTGGAAGTCCGTGAAAAGTATCCGGACATGTTTGTTGATGTGGAATCATGTAATGAAATTTTGTAATATTATTGAACTTTAAGAGCATTATATATGTCTTAAGTTGTAAAACATTGTGAATGTTTTGGAAATGGAAGTTATGTTAACATTGTGTATGTTAAGTATATTGTGAAAATGCAAGCATGATATTAATGTTGCATGTGTTATGGAATTGTGGAAAATGAGTTGAAATTGGTAAATTTCAAAGGAATGCATATTGATAATGCAGGTTGTTATGTATAATGTGAAATGCCTCTTGAAAAGAGATGAGATTGACCGGTAATGGGTCGGATTGTTTAAATGTTATGTTGTTATATTGTTGGAAGTGGGGAAAACCTATTTTAGAAAAACTTGTGTTTAATTTCGGGGACGAAATTCTTTAAGGGGGGAGGTTATAGCGATCCCGGTTTCCCTTTTCTTTAATTGTTGTATCCGGACTTAGGTTCCGTGTAGTTGGTTGTTGTGTATACCTTGTTTACATCCTTTACTCTTTGTATTTGAGTCTTGGGTTGTGTTGGGCAGGTTTGTAACAGGTTGGTTGAGCCTAGGAACCAAAAGTAGCAAAAGTAGCTGCCCAGATTTTGGCCTGTCCGCTCGAGCGGGGCTTTTGACGCTCGAGCGGGGATCCTTTTGTTGCTTGTCCGCTCGAGCGGGGGTTTTGGCGCTCGAGCGGGAAAATCACCCATCCAGTATCTCATCTGTAGTTTTGTACGCTCGAGCGGCAGTTTGGACGCTCGAGCGGGAGTTTGTGTGTGACGCTCGAGCGGGGAGTTGGACGCTCGAGCGGGGACCTGGTTCTGCAAAAGTACTGGGAGTGTGTATTCGCTGCTCGAGCGGCGGATTGGACGCTCGAGCGGGAGTCTATGAGTGATGCTCGAGCGGGGGTTTCCACGCTCGAGCGGGGCGACTGGGTTAAGTCTCTGAGATCCGGGTTTTTGAACCACTTTTTCATATCCTTTTCTCTCTCTTACTTTTCCAAAACTCCATTGTTGAGCTTCTCTCTCTAGAACCTTGCCTTCTCTCTAGGTATTGATCTAGTTAGAGTTGTTTGCTCACCTTTGGCCTTTACAAAAAAGTTGTTGATCATCGAGGGCTATCTTTTGATCCAGGAATCTCGGGATTTGAAGCATTTTCGTTTTCATCATCTTCTTCGTTGGGTGTCAACTTTTGAGGTAGGGATTCCTACTCATAACTATGGGTTTTGACCTAGATTTTTGAGCATTTTGTTAAATGGTTTGATTTTGGGATCTAGGGTTTCAAAATGTATAAAAAGGGGGTTTGTTATTTTGATTCCGTAATATGTATTTTGGGTTTCAAAATGATGAATATGATGTCGGTTGTTGATATTTGAACCTTTGGGTTAATATTGAGAGTTGAGGGAAAAGGCCCTAATTTGTTGGGTGAATTGATTGATATAATTAATTTGGGAAAATTGTTGTTATTTGGAATTAAGATGGAAATAATGAAATTGGCTAATTATATTGTAAGATAGTGGAGTTTGATTTATTAATCGCACATCTTTGAAAACATCGATATTTTATCTGTTAGAGCTTTTATTATCTGTTTAGAAATAATTGCTTGGACTACCGGTGGAGGGTAGTTTTGATTGTTGTAGGCAATGCATGATGATTAGGCAAACTAAAACTAATCAATTGGATGAGTCATAGAGTATGACAGTTGATAGAATACATTAACGTTATGTATTGATTGATTGTGTATATGACCTATGTGTATATACGTTGTGTGTGTGTGGGAGGAGATAGGGGATGTACTCCACGGTTTAGGGGAAGATAGGGGATGGACCTCTAAACCGGATGTTGCTTGGGAGGAGATAGGGGATGGACTCCACTGATACAACTTATATGCTTGTCAGTTAATGTGTTGATACAGCTCATATGCTTATCTATGGAAGTGTTGATATAGCTCATATGCTTATCTGTTGAAGTGGGGATACAGCTTGTATGCTTGTCTGTTGAGATGTTGATATAGCTAGTATGCTTATCTAATGTAAAAATGGGAAATGTTTAATATGAGTTGTTATCTCATGTAAGTTGTTGGCCAGGTTCTGAGCCGTTATTGCATATTGTGAACAAGATAAGAAATGGATAATGAAAGGAAACATGGACATAGTGGTCGTGTGATGGAAATGGATTATGAATTGATTCATGAGAATTAAAGATTTATCAATTGCTAATGTCGTAGTTATTGCTCATACTGTGTTTAGCATATCTCTACTGGGCGTTGGCTCACCCTATATGGGACATTATTTTCAGGTACAGATAACATGCCACCTCCAAGGACTTAGCTTGGATAATGATGAGAGTTGAAGACTCTTTTTATTTATTTTATTTGTATTACATATATATCAAGCGAAGGGCTTATTTTGTATAGAGTTAGTACTCTTCTTTTGTGTAACAAAGTGTTGACTTGGAAAGCTGTAAGCCCATAGGGCATTTGCTTTTGTTGTTAACATGTAATACTGCTGTAAGAACTACTCAGATGAATAGAAATGGTTGATTTCTTTTATATCAATGCATGTCTATAGTGATGGGTTTTATGTATTATTTTGAGGGCGTTACAAGTGTTGCCCTGGGTTCAAGTGTCGCTTCACATCATACGTGTTAGGTTTTTATTCTTGGCAATTCCGTTTGACAAAACTTTTTTCAGTTATAATTTTATTCACTTTTGTACTTCTATAAGGAATTGGTTTTCTTCCAAAACTAGGATTACTTTGCATTTCTATAAGGAATTGGTTTTCTTCCAAAACTAGGATTACTTTGGATTTCTATAAGGAATTGGTTTTCTTCCAAAATTAGGATTACTTTGGTTTTCTATAAATAGTTGGTTTTCTCCCAAAACTAAGTTAATTCCTCCATATCTTCCTTTTGGATATTAAGGTTTATATCTGGGGATATGTTGTTAGTTTCTTTGATATTTTATTGAGTATTCAACTCATGGTTTAAAAAGAATATATCAAAGGTTTTGTTTGCTCTACACAAAAGAGAGAGTTGTTCTTCGGTGGATTCTGAAGAATTCGAGCCTGAAGCTTTGGTGGATTCTAGAGTGGCTCATCCTAAAGACAATTCCGAGGTGAAGACAGGGTTGGAAGAGGCACATAGGGGTTGGTTCAATTCGGGTGTGGATTCGCTAGGTAATTGAGAGTATACCTGTGTAATTCCTTTATATCTTCTTAGTGGATTGTTTTGTGGCTGTTGCCAGTGGTTTTTTTATCACAATTGGAGATGTCCAATTGTGGTTTTTCCACGTAAAATTGTTGTGTCGATTTCTCTTGATTGTTTGATTGGGATTGTTATATACTGCTTAAAATTGATACATAATCACAAATCAACATCTTGGGGATTTCTAGATTTTTCAATTGGTATCAGAGCAGGTCGTTCTATTTATTTATTTTTATTTTTTTTAAAAAAATCTTTTAGAACGAGATCTTGTTTGATTTGTGATAATGGATTCAATTCGTGAGGGAAATTCTATGGTTCGACCACCCTTACTTGACGGATCCAATTATTCGTTTTGGAAAGCTCGGATGAGATCGTTTTTAAAATCTATTGATGAAAAAGTTTGGCAATCTGTCATGTATTGGTGGACTGAACCAACGATTACCATTGATGGAGTAACTTTCCCCAAACCAATTGATAAGTGGGACACAATTGATTACCAAAATAGTAGCTGGAATAATAAAGCTATCAATTCTCTTTTTTGCGCTGTCACACCTGAAGAGTTTAGTGGTATTTGTAATTGTGAAGTCGCAAAAGAGGCTTGGGATATCTTACAAACTATTCATGAGGGCACTCCTTCTGTTAAACGCTCAAAACTTCAAAGGCTCACATCTAGTTTCGAAAACCTTTTAATGAAAGATAGTGAGACCTTTGATGAATTTTATACGAAGTTGAGTGACATTGTAAATTCCAGCTTCAATTTAGGTGAAAAAATACCAGAATCCAAAGTTGTGGGAAAAATTTTGAGATCCTTACCCGATCGGTTCCAACCAAAAGTTACGGCTATTGAGGAGGCTCAAGATGTTGACAACCTCAAGCTGGATCACTTGGTTGGAAATCTCCAAACTCATGAGGCACATAGGAATTTTAAAAAGAAACAAAAAGATGTTGCTTTTAGTAGTGCTCATAGAGTTGGAGAGGATTCTGATGAGGATTGTGAAATAAATTCCAAGATTACAGCTGCTTTTGTTAAACAATTTAAAAAATCTTTTTTGAAAAAGAATCATAATCTTTTGGAACCTACTCATACTCCTAAATCTAAAGGCAAAGATAAACTCAAAATTAATTCTATAGCCAAGAAGGAGAAAGGAAAAATACAAGGGAACTCTGAAAGAGTCCAATGCTATGAATGCCAAGGATTTGGTCACTTTGCTTCAGAATGCCCCACTTGTTTGAAGAAGAAGAAAACCCTTGCTATCACTTGGGATGATGAATCAGAATCTGATGAAGATGAAAGTGACAATGAAGATCAAGGCGAAGAGGGACATAAACAATTCCTTGCTTTCATGGCGGCTTCTGAAACTGAAGGATGAACAGAGTATCCGAAGAGGCCGGTTGAGAATGCCACTGATGATGAATCCTCGGGAAGTGATGATGAAGAGCTTGAGCAAGCTTATGAAAAGTTGTATAAGGAATCTCTTAACTTATCCAAATTTAATGAGAAACTCACTATGAAACTCAAAGCATGTGAAAGTGAGAATGTCAAATTAAAGAAAGAGATTTCCGAGGTTAGGAATGATGCCCTTAAGATTTCTAATGATCGACAAGCTCTTTGTGCAAAAATCTTGACTTGTGAGACAGAGAGGAATGAGCTACAGCAAATCTATGCAACATATGAAGAAAAGATTGAATCTCTCGAGATGTCTCAAGTTGCTTTGGAAGAACTAATGATCAAGAAAGAGGAAGAGCTCAAGTGTGCTATGGCTACCATTGGTCTTTGGAACAAAGGATCAAAGACTTTGGAGGATATCATTGGGTCTCAACAAATGTGTTGTGACAAGAGTGTCATTGGCTTTGGTGATAACAAAGAGCAAAAACAGAGTGCATCTACATCTCATGATACAAGAACTCAAGGAAAGGGAGAACAAAAAATTCAACATAAGGATGGACTTCTCAAACTTCCTAGAGTTGGTAAGGTAAAAGAAAAGAAAGTACACCCTGTTTTTATTTGTCATCATTGTGGTATGCATGATCATATTCGCCCTTATTGTTATAAGTTGCATGGGAGAGTGTCTCACAGAGATGGAAGAAATTCCAACATCTCGTGGGGTAGGAGACACTTCATTGATAGGAAGTTGGAAACCAAGTCGAGACAGGTTCCCATTGAGAGCAAAGGGAACCTAAATGTCAAGACATCACCCAAAAACCGCAATGCTTGCAACTTTGTTTATACTGAAGCGGTTTGGGTGAGAAAACTTGACTTGTGTTAATTTGTTTATTTGTTTTAGTTTTTGGATTTCTGTATGTTTTTTTTAATGAGAAAAAAAAATGTGTGCTTCTTCGTTTTTTGTCTTGCTTGGTTTAGAAAAAGAAAAAAAATAAAAAAAACCCAAAAAGATTTTCTTAGTATGGTTTTGCAAGCGTAAAATTTTTAAGTGGTCCTTGGTGCATATTGGAATTGATAAGAATATCCATTACATGTTGATATGTGTGTGCTTTCTATGGTCCTTACTCATTTTGGAGTGTGTGTTTTTTTATTAGTATGTCTCATTCTGTACACACTCTTGGATTAGCAAATATCGGAGCCTTCTGCCTTAGTGATCTGTTTTTTCTATGGACTTCTGGCATTGTATCTTTTGCTTTTCTAGACGAATTGACCTATACTAGCATATCATGGGTGATGTTGAGTCTCTTAACCACCTTCCATCTTTTTGCATCTCCACGGCTTTCCCCTCTGTTCTTTGTAGTCCAGCCATGAGGAAAAGGCTACCTCAGAGTCACCAACCAGGCTATCCTTGTTATATCCATGCTTCTCTGGTTCGGTTTCTATACTCTTGAGCGTGTCAGCCACCAATGAGTATGCAAAAGAAAAAAAAAGAAAAAAAAAAGAAAAAAAATGTGAAAATAAAAAAAAGGGATTCATTGATTGAGGGGGAGCCTCCGCTATTACTCAACAAATACCCCTTGATTCCTAGCGGTTTGACTTTCCTTAGTTGTGCTTAGATTCTCTTGTCAGAGGTCCAGCTATCAGATCACTACTAGGATTTGAATCTTGTGTTTGTCGAACTCCGAGAGTCACAAACACACTTTTATCATGGGATCTATGCTTTTCACATATTGCATCACTTTCTTTTATGAGGAATCTTCTGGAGGCTGTGCACATTGTGTTTTCAAGTAATTGTGCTTCTTGGATAATCTTGTGTGTTTCAAGGTACAAATCAGAAATTCCTTGCTTGCTCCACTATTATTTTTGTCGGATTCTTTTTGTTCATTGTTTTCTATACAGTGTTTGTGGTTGCTTTGAGTGAAAGAAAGATTGGCATTAGTTGGTTTGTGTGTTGCTATCCACTACTTGTTTATTGCTTACATCTCGCAGGTTATTAATTTTTCCGTCATCTTGTTCCTGTTTGTGTGGTTTTTGATCTTGCTTTAGTTGATTGAGCTTCCTTTGTCAATTCGTGACAACAAGGGGGAGTAAGATTGTCCGGTGCTTGTGTCTTAGGATTTCATGTATTCAAGCCATATTCATGCCATGTGTCGGGTGCATGTGTTTTAGTTTTCAGGTTTTCATGCTGCATGTTTTTAAAATCTCCAAGTCGCATATATTCATGTTTTCCATCTCATGCTTCAAATGCTTTAAGATAATCTTGTCATATGTTTATTGCTTTTTTATATACTCTTGTGGGACTAATAGTTGTTTTGCAGATCATGACCTTGAGAAAGAAGTTTGCGTTTGTTGGCTGTAATGGGTTGGGGTGATTAGGATTTTATTTGTTAGGTGTGTTTTGTCACGGCATTGCCAAAGGGGGAGATTGTTAGGTTTTTATTCTTGGCAATCCCGTTTGACAAAACTTTCTTCAGTTGTAATTTTATTCACTCTTGTACTTCTATAAGGAATTGGTTTTCTTCCAAAACTAGGATTACTTTGGATTTCTATATGGAATTGGTTTTCTTCCAAAACTAGGATAACTTTGGATTTCTATAAGGAATTGGTTTTCTTCCAAAATTAGGATTACTTTGGTTTTCTATAAATAGTTGGTTTTCTCCCAAAACTAAATTAATTCCTCAAGATCTTCCTTTTGGATATTAAGGTTTATATCTGGGGATATTTTGTTAGTTTTCTTTGATGTTTTATTGAGTATTCAACTCATAGTTTAAAAAGAATACATCAAAGGTTTTGTTTGTTCTACACAAAAGAGAGAGTTGTTCTTCGGTGGATTTTGAAGAATTCGAGCCTGAAGCTTTGGTGGATTATGGAGTGGCTCATCGTAAAGACAATTCCGAGGTGAAGACAGGGTTGGAAGAGGCACAGAGGGGTTGGTTCAATTCGGGCGTGGATTCGCTAGGTAATTGAGAGTATACCTGTGTAATTCCTTTATATCTTCTTAGTGGATTGTTTTGTGGCTGTTGCCAGTGGTTTTTTTATCACAATTGGAGGTGTCCAATTGTGGTTTTTCCACATAAAATTGTTGTGTCGATTTGTCTTGATTGTTTGATTGGGATTGTTATATACTACTTCAAATTGATACATAATCACAAATCAACATCTAGGGGATTTCTAGATTTTTCAATACGCATACCTTATGGATAAACTCATAAGCACTGTAAAAGATGTGGAAGTGCTTGAAAAGGCTGGAGTAATAAGTGACTATCTTGGCAGCTGTGAAGAAGCCGTTCATCTCTTCAACAAACTCTGCAAGAATGTAGATGCGTCTCCATGCCATTTCAACGACGCGTACGGACAAGCCACTGGCTACACAGCGTTGTTTACCAAAAGCTATTGCATATTTGAGACGTGAATATTTTGCGACTCCATGGACAACCATAGCTTTTGTTGTTGCCTTTATCGCTTTTGGAATCACAGTGACAAAATTCATCCAAAGTTTCCTTCCATGAATATTGCGCGGTGTTCCGTCTTCTTCCTCCTATCCTACTCCTACCCTTTATATATGTTAGGTTTTTATTCTTGGCAATCCCGTTTGACAAAATTCCTTTCAGTTGTACTTGTTTTCACACTTTTTTATTTCAGTGAGACTATGAGTGTTTAGATGCGAATCCAACCCGAATTGTGCCTTGCAGAGAAGTTTATGATGATAATGCTTTCAAGATTGCCAGTTCGCTGATTATGACGGGGATCGAGCTGCCTGGTCAGCTCGCAGGGGTCGAGGGGCAGCACCCCTTGGCGGGTCCGGGGCAGCGGCCCCGAAGCAAAATGGAAAATTGCCTTCGAAGTTGCTTGTCCGCTCGAGCGGACATTCCCCTGCTTGAGCGGAGAATCCTTGGTTCCAGAAGTTTGATCGCCTGCAAAAATACTACGATATGCTTTTTCCCGCTCGAGCAGAATTTTCCGCGCTCGAGCGTCGGTTCGCTCGAGCAGCAATTCCGGCGCTCGAGCGAAGATCGCGGGACAGATTTCTATAAATATGTGTTTCAGTCCAAATCTAGGGTAACACCTCCAGATCTTCTTCTTGGGTTCTAGGGTTTATATCTGGGGATATTTTGCTAGTTTTCTTTGATGTTTTGATTGAGTATTCAACTCATGGTTTAAGGAGGATACATCAAAGGATTGTTTGTTCATTCTATACAAAAGAGAAAGTTGTTCTTCGGTGGATTCTGAAGAATTCGAGCCTGTAGCTTTGGTGGATTCTGGAGTGGCTCATCGTCAAGACAATTCCGAGGTGAAGACGGAGCTGGAAGAGGCACATAGGAGTTGGTTCAATTCGGGCGTGGATTCGCTAGGTAATTGAGAGTATACCTGTGTAATTCCTTTATATCTTCTTAGTGGATTGTTTTGTGGCTGTTGCCCGTGGTTTTTTTTTTATCACAATTGGAGGTGCTCCAATTGTGGTTTTTCCACGTTAAAATCGTTGTGTCGATTTTTCTTGATTGTTTGATTGGGATTGTTTTATTGCTTAAAATTAATACATAATCACAACTCAATATCTAGCGGATTTCTAGATTTTTCAATATATATATATTGTTATATGTTTGTTTATGATCTAGATCAGCTTTAGTATCTTATATGATCTAGATCAACTTAACTCATTCTGTACTAGTTTCCGACATGAATTGTTTGTACCAAATAATTGCAAGGGCATGTTTCTATTCTAATATGTTTCCCTTTCCATTCGGACATTTGAGATTGCTGCATAAGCTCTTTGCAATGTCGCTAAATTTAATCCAAGAAAGTTTAGAATGACGCGTGATTGTATCAACCCATTTGCTTAAAAAAAAAATTTATTTATTTAATTTTTATTTTTTGGACCCAAAAAATAAAAAAATAAACTCAGAATTTTACGTGTTTTTCAAATTAAACCCCAAGGTTAGGTTTTAATTGTATCAATTTAAATCCTGAACTTTTTATTCGTATCAATGTTAACTATCCGTTCATCCTTGTTAACTTGTTTGACATAATTTTTTTAAAGCACACGTGACATATTTTCATTCACCCTTTTCACTTAATATTAATCTTATATTTAAACATGATCACACCATATCAATACCACCATTTATTTATGATCCATTACAGTAGAGTCATTCATCATATACTTACCCTGAACTTCAACACATTGTATCAAGACCCAATGCCGTTTCTCTCTTCCTCATACCCATTACTGCTCTTGCTCATTTCTCTGCTCCACCGGCGACTATCACTTTTCTCCTTTTTCTTCTTCTTCTACAAGCGACCACCACCCTCTCCCTTTGCCTTTATCTTTCTCTTCTATCAGCAACCACCATCATCTCTTCTCTATTTCCTCCCCCATCCACTCCGTCATTTTTCCTGCTACCCGATCTCCCTCTTTCATTATATATTTTTCTAGCAAAAGTGGGCTACGATTTTTCATTTATTTGTGTGCGATTTATGGCTATAGATGGATGGCGGTGGGTGGTTGATTTGATGAAGGATGTTATGAAGTGTGGTGGGTCACGAGGGCTAACGGTGTGACAGATATGGTGATTAGGGATGGTGAATGATCAGAAAGAGGGGTACCTCAAAAGGAGCCACGTCACTGATGGCTGTGGTGGCAGGTAGTGAGTGAAAGAGGGGTAAGAAGTGTATGTGATTTGCTGCAATTTCAGTGTTGGATTAAGGCAGAGTTGGCGGCGCCATTGATGAGTGGCGTAAGCTGGTATGAACGAGAACTGAAAAACATAGAGAATCAAACATAAATAAAAAAAATTATATAGATTAGTAAAACAAAATTGAATTGACATATATATATATATATAGAGAGAGAGAGAGAGAGAGAGAGAGAGAGAGAGAGAGAGAAAGAGAGATGGACATATGGAAGAGCTGGGGCTGATCTAGGAGATTAGGGCAGTTAGAATAGGTGATCGGCTGCAAAATTTGACCGTCGATGTTGGACATATTTCTGATACCCAATGAGTAAGTGAAGGAAATGAAAATGGTGGGTGCTGAGAGAAATTAGTTTAGCAGACGGTGATGGACGGAATGCGTAGATTGTGACACAGAATAACATTCAGAGTTTAAATTGATGTAATTAAAAATTTAGGGTTTAATTTGAAAAACACATGAAACCTTAAAATTTTTTCTTTTTCTTTTGTAATTTGCACTATTTTTTTTTTAAAGAATTCTTTTTTTTTTATAAAATATTTTATTTTTTTATGATGACAATGACAGTGGCAGTAGCGGTGGCGAAGGCGGTAGTGGCAAAGTAGTGGTGGTGGTAGTGGAGGAGGAGGTGGTGTTGGTATGTGGTGTGTCGGTGGTGGTAGGGATAGTGACAGCGGAGTAGTGGTAGTGGTAGTAATGGTGATATGTTGGCTCGACGGTGGTGGTGGTGGAAGAGTAATAATGGTAGATGAGGAGACGATGGTGGTAGAGTGGCGATAGTGGTAGAAGTAGTGAGATGGTAGTGGAGTGGCGGTGGTGAGGGTGGATTGGTGGTAGAAATTGTGTCCATTTAGACAAACTTAAATAGATAACCATGTCCAATCCAATTTTAATTGGGTTGCTCATTGGTAATGGAGTGGCGGTGGTGGTAGAGGTGGTAATAGAGGTTGATTGGTGGCAAAAGTGTTGTCCATTTTGACCAGTTTAAATAGGTATTCATATTTAATTCATATAAAACCAATTTTAATTAGGTTGACAATCAGAAATACATTTAAACCCATTTATTGATTTGGACAGGTGTATATAGGTTTTTATGGGTGTTGATTTTTGACATCACAACCAAACATATTTCTCTACTGTGATCTAAGGAGCTTAGCTGGAGAACATATGATAGAATGGATTAAGCCAACACCTACACACAAGAAGATAAAAATACCGCGATGGCTCAACCATACAGGGGCACTCCGACGATCGAGTCAGTAAACTTATCCCACAAGATAACAACTTAAATAAATAGCTCACAAAATTAAACATACCTTAGACCTACAAGGGTGCTCTCTTTATATAATGATTAGTTCTTAACTTCCCTTCGAAGTCTTGCTTCGTGGGACTTTGTCCTTCAGAAAGATAACATCTATCACAACTCACACTATTTAGATTAAGATGAACTTCCTCAAGAGTCCCATCTCTATCCAAACAGTTAGCTTCATGTTATCTAGGACTCATGTCCTCTATCTGAATATCTTGAATTTTGATATGGTAGCATCATATCTCGGCAACTTAGTTCATCCACATGACACCTTGGCTAACAATCTCGGCTACGTGGACAACCCTAAAAATATGCCCCCACAACTACTCCTAGGTTCTATTACCTAGGCAAACTGAGGTGATGGAACCTTTGTTGTCTGACCTCCCAACATGTCAACTTAACAACATGTTAGAAGATGCTCTCCGATTGAGATCATGACTCGTTGGCGTTAGGAAACAAGAACTAAGTGTTTACTTATCAGGAATGAACAACTAACATCTCATCCACGATCACACTACTAGTCGAGATTGTGACTTACTAGTTCAAGAACATCAAGATTCGAAATTTGTCACCTCAAAACAAACTCAACCATCATACCAACATCATGAGTATCACCTCCTCATTGGTAATATCGTCTTCGACTCGATTTCCTTGTCTGATGTTGGCCATCTATTCTTACTAAGTTCCCACAGATGGCGCGAAATCACTACCAGAAATTGTATTTCTGACAACGCAACAAAATATGTTGTTAAAAGGAAAAACTCGTTGGCAAAAAAATTTGTCAACACATAGAGCTACGTTGGCAACTCGTAGGTAAAAGTGAGTCAGCAAAAAATTTTGCCGACGAAATTATCATTGCGTTGGTAAAGTAATCTCTTTAGTGACAAACATAGTCGTCAATAAAAGCCTTTAACCATCTTTGGCAATTTACCTTACGTCGATAAAAGTAGTTCAAATATGATGATTGTGTGGCACTTTTCCCGACACAAATTTGCATGGGCAAAAAATATACTTTTAGCAACAAAATATGAGTTGGCAAAAGTAAACTTTTGACAATACATTTATGTCGGTAAATGTTGCCATTTGCTGACAATTTGTTTGTCGATAAAGTTTTACTTTTGGCAATGACAAATTGACATTGGCAAAAAATACACTTCTAACATCATAATATAAGTGGGCAAAAATAAACTTTTGGCAACTCATTTACCGACAAATTGTTTGCTGAGAAAGATTTACTTTTTGGCAATGACAAATTTGCAGCGGCAAAAATAATTGAAAATCATTTATATATATATTTTTATAAGATTTACAGATTTACAAGAGACATCCTTCAGGCACCACTATTACAAACTAATAACATTGATATGAAATCAGTTAAAGTTGATGTGCAGACAAAAAAACACTGTTGATACTGCTTTTAGAAGTAGTGTATAAAACCTAAAAGGCTAAACTCACTAAAATACCTAAATACATCCAAATTGTGAACCCACAATAGAAACAACAAATAACAAAATGAAAACATGAAACTAACAAAGACAGGCAAAACGGCACGACAATCACCTACAAACGTACAACCCAAATGTCTATTGCACATTGACTACCTTGGCTTCCCTAAGCCCTTTTCTTGTCTTTCAACCTTGCATCAAACACTGCATACTGTTTCTTGATCTCGATCATCGCTTTCTCTAAAAACGAATCAACCTGGTCCTCGTACTTCTCATACTGTACAGGCACCATGTGTAGCAATACGAAAGTTGTTTCATCAATCACAATAATTAAAACTAGGTATACTCTTTAAACAAAAACCTACATTTGATATATCAAAAAAACAAAAAAAGTTTGTTGTCATTACATATGTAGAGCAATGTTAAGAAATTGCAGCAACTTCCCAAAATTGAAGATATCCACAAGCCAGCAATCACCTATTCATTAAAACAGTCTCTTAGAAGACAATAATTAAACACACACATGCAAGGATTGAGCATCACCCTTGGCATACAAAATTCAGCAATTAGTTTAGACCAACTAATGAATTCCAACATGAACAAGCACTAAGAATCAAATTCATTTGGCAAATAGACCAAAGAAAGGACCAGCTAAGAAGCATGGACACTTTAAAAAAGTTAAAATAACTTGGAATCCAATAATAAAACGAATACAATGTAAATTTATATTGTGGAAATATGCAAGGCACACCAAATCAAAAAATTACTTAAAAAATTGATCTCAAACACCATTCAAGTCTCCAGTGTCAGCATCACTAGTGCTGTTACCAAATAAATCAATTACCAAAAACACAAATGTTTGATTCCTAAAAAAAATAACATTATATATTTGAAAGTAACATTATATGTTTATGTGCTAACAATATATATATATATATATTTGAAAATGATTTACGCAGAGAACTAAAAAATAAAAAATAAATCATACCTTATGGTGGGCCATCTGGGGAAACAAGAATCCTTCTCCCATGAGGCACACATCTGGAGAAGCAATAAGCATTTACAAGACTCTAAATAAAGACCACTATTACAAATTTGCAGTAGACCAACATCTAGTTACAACTGCCTTACAGCAACATTGTAGCAGCAGCAGCCCAGCAAGCATCAGCCACCAGGGCAGCAGCAGCAGCAGCAGCAAACCAGCAGCAGACCAACAACTACAACAAGCCAGCAAGCAACAGCCATGAGCCACCAACAGCATCAGTCCAGCAGGGCAGCACCATTGCTCCAGTAGTAATCCATCATCAACTAGCAAACCAACTGCCAAAACAGCACCAGCAGCTCCCGGCAGCATCTAAAAATATAACACTGGCTGGGCAATGACAGACAGAAACAACAAAAAACCATGTAACAAGAAGCCATCCCAAAAGAAGCCCATGAACAGCTCACATGGGAGGGCAAACCAAAATAAAAACAATATCAAACACAATTACCAACATCTGGAAGGAGCCTCGATGGATCAATAATTTTTCGGTAGATATTGAGAACCAAAAGAAAATACATATACAAAATCAGCAATACTTACAAATCCAGTGGCTCAAAACAAACAAATTAGTATTCCCTCAATGAAGCACAAATATGCTGGTCCACTTTAGCCAGCAACTGGTTCAATTCCACTTCACAGCAGTGGAGACTAATTTAACAAATCTAGTACACACAAATTTTCACATAATGAAATGTAAATGTGAGTCAAAGGATATGAGCCTCATCCTTTTATCAAACAACTATGTTGTATTCCGTAAAAAAACTTATTACTGAAGGTTTGGCAAGCGGCTGTTGGCTGCAGAGAGTCTTGATCCCCATTCAAGCAGCTCTGTGCTAGTGTCATCCTTGTGGACTATCACTTCTATAAAGCACAAGCAATCTTTCTTTGCACCTATGGCTGTCTTAATTGCTTCAGTGAGCTCTTATTCACATCGCACCTAAAACAATGAAATTCAACAAAAGATTGTCACAATCATTAATCATTGTCCCATTTGGATGCACTAAAGCAAACGTGTTGAGATTTTATGACTCACCTTAGTTGTCCAGCACTTGCCTTCACCATTGTGGATTACATCAACCAAGCCAGTGTAGTTCCAGTTCTTGATCACATTGTAAGGCCCATCATGGATTTCGACTTCTATGGTGTATCAACCATTGTTTATCAGGCAAATGATGCTCTTTTGTCTGCATCGCAGCATTGTTGACACATCCTGTGCTATCACTTGCCAAAGCATTTGCCAAAAAAAAGTGTTAAAACTCACCCAAAATCCATGTATGCATTCTCAACTGTACAAAATCCATGTGACTACTTTATGATTTTGCCCTTCAAATGCCTATTTTCAATCACAAATGCTTTAAAAAAAAAAAAATTGAGCTTAATTTGAAAGTTGAGAGTCCTATGATTGTTCCGTGAGTTGCAAGTTACTTTTATGCTTATTAAGGTGTTCGTACTGATTTCTAGGCATTTTGTGACGATTTCTTGATTTTTCCCCCTAAATGCCAATTTCTAAGTTAAGTGTTTAACAAATGTAAGTTTGAGCTTAATTTTAAAATGGGGAATCTTGTATTGTTCTATGAGTTTGTACAAGTTATTTTTATTTTCACTAAGGTTTTCGTATTGATTCAGGACCATTTTTGTGGCTATTGCATGATTTTCCCCTCCAAATGCTTACTTTCAAGACTAAGTGTTCAAAAAATGCAAGTTTGAGCTTAATTTTAAAACCAAGATCCATGGGCTTACTTCATGACTTTCTATAAGTTACTTTTATCCTTACTAAGATGTTCCTATTGATTCCCAAGTATTTCCATGGCTATTTCACAATTATGCCCTTAAAATGCCTATTTTCAAGCTTAAGGTGTCATGTTTTACAATGCTTAAGGCCTTAAACCTTGCTGGCTCTGTTTTAGAAGTTAAAAGCACCAAACAATACTTCAGACCTAAACCAACAACATCAAACTTGCTATATAAGCACCACAAATTAGCACCCAAAGACAACAACCAAACCAACTTATTTAATTGTAGGTTGTTGACATATGTTATTCAAGTTAAATAAAATACATCAATTTAATTAGGTATTAAATTTACCTTTATTTGAACGTATTGAATTTAAACTAAATTGGTAGAATTCACTAATGTCATTCGAGTAATTGAGGTGGCAGGCATTGGAACAAATTTCTCTAGCATAAGAAGCAACAAGATCAAGATTTGATAATTGTAGAGTTGATTCTATAATCTTGACAATACATGCAAGTGTACCATCAATCTGCATTTGTATAGACACATGTAATTTCATAAATAAAATTAAGGACAAAAGAACAAAAAAGATTGATAAATATTGTATTGACAAGAAGAAAACAGTTGCTCTATAATTGCAATAGGTGTTTCAAGCTTAAGCTTCATTCGTTTAACTCCTGTACTTGTTGACCCATCTAAAAAGCTATACAAAAAATTTGGCAAGCAACCAACAGAGCAAAGAAAAAAAATAAATAAATAAAATACAAGCAACAGCCCAATAAGACAAACAAAAAATAAAAATAAAACACCCCTGCTCCTATAGATTTTGCTTCAGCTTTACAAAATACACAAGCAATATTAGTACTCCCATTTATGATATAAATATTCTGCAGATACACAGTAGTTTTAAGCTTTTGCCTCCAAGCCAACCACACAAAGGATTTGACTTTGGGTGGAGAGACATTGTGCCAAATTATTTTAGCAATAACTCCAATGTCATTGGGATAAAGATTGAATTCATACCGTCTATACACTGATGAAACACTAAAACAACCAGAGTTTTCGGCTTTCCAATATAAAGCATCCTCCTTATTAGATCTAAGTGCACAAGCAAAGAGCAACATGTTAACTAGACTGACTATTATATCCTCCTTTTCCCAATCCCTTAACTCTCTATAGAAGCGCTGTACTTCAATAAGGTAAGTCACTTCTAAGGTTAAGTACCTCCTTTACTAATTTGTGCCTATCAATTAAGAGTCTATACAACCTTGGAAACACCTCCTTTAGACACCTATCATTAATCCATTTATTTTTCCAAAACAAAGTCCTAACCCTATTTCCAATCTGTATTTGAGTATTGCTCACAAATATTTTTTTTATAAAGTTCAGGTCTTAAGCTCTCCACTGATAGGATGTCTTTCCAACCCGAGAATGGGCATCAGATCCCTTAAGAGGTGGGTACCACCTACTTCCTTGGAGATTGTACTTACCACAAACTATTTTTTTCCACAACACCTTATCTTCATTGCCAAATCTCCACCACCACTTAAGAGTTGATCTCATCACATTTAAAAAAAGAAGAAGAAGAAGAAGAAGAAGAAGAAGAAGTTAATAATAGTTGCATAATTCCTTTTGCATAGTTAAAAATGTCTTTGATTGGGTTAACTCTTTCAATTTTTTAGAAAAAGTTTGTGCTACCTTTGAATCTCCAATCCAAGTAACCATACAAAGATCCCAAAGGAAAACCAAAAAGAATTATATTCTATAAAAAAAAAAAAAAAAGAATTTAGATTTTAAATAGTTGAAGTTTAAAGCAAAGAAATAAATTTAAGTGTTGGATTCCAATATTTGGTTTAACTATTGCCTACAAAGCCCCAGGTAAATCTTAAGATTTGTCTAGAGTTCAAGTCAGCACATAGAGCGCATGCACCTAGTACATAGTGAAGCCTTTTGTAACCATTTCCTATGATTTCATAATAGTAACTAAATTTTCAAAAAATCACCAACCCAACAACCAAAAAAATAAATAAATAATAAAAATGATCTTTAATTTAACATATTGAACCTTTACAAGAGGATGTCAGACAATTTCATGATCCAAACTTCCATGAGTAAGAAGTAGTGCCTCTAAGGTATGGAGGAATCCAAGTAGCTAATTGCACTAATGTAAAGATAAGATCAATCAATTTCAAGTAGATAGCCTCAAATAACCAACTCACTTAAGTCATTATTGTAATTGACGATGAAAAATTTAATTAATTAATTTCTAACCCCACAAATATATTTATTGATGGCACTAACATCCTAGTATAACCATATTCTAGGCCTTTGCTTTATTGAATTTTATGATGATGAAGTAATAATTTGTTCCAATTGTATGTAGGGCCTTGCATCAACATGTTTAGATTTGTTTTACAATGATGCTATACTTGTTTTGGAGAAAAGTGAACAGGTGCATTTGAACCAACTGTCAACATTGTCGGAACACCTAACGAAGGACAAGAGTCTAGTTCATTGCAAGTAGCAAGTCACCTGGCAAAGTCACTTATTTCAACGTCCATCAAGTCATCTATTGAAAGTTTTCTTCATAATCTCAATTTCCATTTACTCTTTCATGTCTAAGTCATATTATTAACAAGCCCAAAGTCATAATGAGGCATGAATTGATCAAAATCAGTAACATATATATAATCTGCGCACAAATCCAAAACAATCATCAAGATAGACCAACCTCAATATTAACCACCAATAGTCAATTCCTGCTCCAAATCCCTCATAAAGATGTATATCAGTGGACAAGCATATTATGATGAAGGTTGTAAAATAATGAACCAAAAAGCAAGGTAAAAAAATGCAAGATAAGCTGCTGAATCATAGTCACAATAAAGGAAAATCAAAACAATTAGACATTTACATTAATAAAGTTTTCTTGAAATAAAGATCAGAGAACAATGATCAAATCAGAAACAAAAAAACATAAATCTGACAAAAAATATAGATAGGGTAGAAGAAAATCTAAGTAGAACTTTATATATATATAGTTTAAAGTCCAAAATGAAAGGCCAAATAACCACACAAACAAAAAGTAAATAAATAAAAATAACAGTGTATGAGAAGTTGACAGAAAATTTAGATCATTAACCAAAGAATTCATCGTTAAAGATAGCAATTTAGTAGATTTGATTGAATCAATGAACAAGACATGATTAACTTTGTGTTTGAGCTCAGAAAAAACCCAAACATCGCAGTTTGGTTGCTAAGAAAATTAAGGAAAAACCTTGCAGCTTAAATTTTCTAGAATCAAATCAACAAGAATATCACTCGACTCAATTAATCGTAGGAGACATAATTGAGCCGACTCTTCTATTGAAAAACTACAGAAAATACGAAATCTCATTGAATTTTCTTATTTCCTTTTCTTAGCAACCAAATGAAAAATGAACTACGACAGAAAGAAGAAAAAAAAAACAACAAAAACACAGCAAATCAAAGCTATAAAAAAGTGATTAATCAACTTACTCTCAGAGCTCAATCACTACGGATCCAGACTCAAACCCTTGCAAAATCCAACGAAAAAAATAGTTGAACATAAAAAAATATATAATTTAACAACACATCAAATTGAACATGAATTCTGAAAAAACAATGAAGGAACTGATGCAGAGAAAAATTCAAAAAAATAAAAAATAAAGCTAGAAATTGATTAGAGAACAAGGGCTAAAATTCGAAAGAAGAAATCGAAGAGAGTACCTTTAAGATTCATACTAGTCATATTACTGTAAGAGAGAGATAGAGAGAGTGAAGAGACCGATCAGTGTTTGTGAAGGGGCTAGGGCAAATATAAGGCGAATGGAAATATATATAAATGTTAGGGTTTAATGAGAGAGAGAAAAAGAAGGATATACACACCAATTATTATGGAGAGGCTGGTGACGACGAGAAGCTATGCTCACTGACAGTGGTGACGAAAGGAGAGAGGAGATGAGTTACGCGAAGGTGGGGAGAACTAAGGAAAGTGATGAATGGCACGAAGATAGTCGTTAGAGTTGAGCGTGAAAAGAAAGAGAGACAAAATGAAATCAGAGGTGCCAAAATGAGATACTAAGTTTTTTTGGGAAATTTGGTAGGGAGGTAATAAATTGAGGTCGTGTTTGGTTGATTTTCTTTTAAAAAATATATTTTTGAATTTTTAAAAATTGTTTGTTTTTAATTTTTTGGATTTAATTTTTTGAAATTGAGTTTTTTTTTTAATTTTATTTTTCGTATTATTTTTTGGTTTTGTTTTTAGTGAATTTTTAAAATTTTAACCAATTTTTTATTTTTATTTTTTTAGATATACCTTACTTAGATGTATCTAAAAAGTAAAATATTTGTCCAAAAAAATTTTAAAAAATTAAGAAATACACAAGAATAAAAAATATATATACTGAATTCTCATATATATATAGTATTTAGTGAATTTTCTAAAACTTTTTTTTTCACAAATATTATACTTTTAAAGTGTATTTATGTTTTTTTAATCAGCAAAAAAATTTTTGTTGATGAAAAAGCAACCAACTTGCAAAGATACATTAACAAAACGGGGAAGTGCACTAAAACATCATAGCTAAGCTCTACAATCCCAACTAGGTTGGCACCGTAAAGGCCGCACAATCATTTGCTAGCACTTGACCCAAGATTGGTGAGAAGCCAATCAAGAGCATCCAAAAGAAAAAGAAGAATAAAACAACAATTTTGCAAAAACAAAACAACAACAGAACTCAGCAGCAAAGCTCAAGGGCAATCCTCATAGTATCTGCACACACCAACAACTTTCCAGTACATAGATTTGCACCAACCAACAGACATATTTGCAACCTAAGAACAAATTTGCAAGCTTCCCATGCACCAACCAGCAGCAAACAAATCTGCAAACTCAAAACAACAACATTTTCAGTGGCAGACAAATTTGCAACCTCAGAAACAACACCATACAGCAGCAGACCTCCTAAATAATTCACTCACATAACATTTGTCTACACCCTTAGCATACAGCAGCAATTCTAGCTTTCAACAGCTCCACCATCTCTCATGGAAATGTCAAAACTACTAATCAAAACCTACCTATTACTGCCCAAAACAGAACAAAAAGACAGAAGGCCAACTAGACTGAGAACTCATCCAAACTGCCCTCTCCCCAAGCACATCCTGATCAGATTCACCACAAAGCACAGCAGCAGGCAGACCATAGCAGGAATGAGGCCTAGCAAACGGACAGATCACAGCTCAGACAACAAGCAGATCACACACTAGAAATCCACAGTAGCAGTCCAGAAATTCACTTGAAACTACAGCAGCAAAACAATGCAGACTTTAGTGAAAACAAAAAATACAGAAAATAAAAAATATCAATTTTCCGAAAAGTGCATACTGAAAATTCAAAAAATTTAGTGAAAACAAAAAAACACAGAAAATAAAAAATTTCAATTTTCCAAAAAGTGCATATTGAAAATTCAAACCAAACAAGCTGATCATAGCCTTCGTAAAATTATACAAAATTGACAAGTATGGTAGTTTTGATTTTTACAATTTTTTCATGAAACTAATTTTTAGTCTTTAAAAAATAAATTTGGATCAAGTTTAAGAAAATCAAACCAAACATGACCACCACCTCAACTTTGGAAAGCGTTTCGATTCTCTTAATTTGATTATGTCAACTTTGGGTTTTGTGGGCTCATTTTGAAACTGATTTTGGTGATCTGAACCATTCACTCTTTACAATTTATTGACTAGAATTTTCATGAAAAAAAATCAAGAAAATCAGATATCGATAATTGTATGTTTGAAACACATTTAGATGGACAATTTGAAAGAATCCAAACTCCTTTATAAAGTTTTAATAAAAATGCAAGTCATGAAACCATCTTGTTTCACTAACAAAACTTTTGCCAACGCATAATTTTGTCGTCGCTAAATATTTAACTCTTTGCCCATGCTAACTTATTGTCGCCAAAAGTAAACAAACTAATAGCAATGCTTATCGTGTTGCCAAAAAATAACCCTTGTCGCTAAAAGTTTCAAAATTTTGGCTCCAACCAATAATTTTGGCCCTGGGTGAATGTTATGTTTTTTTAGCGATGGTAGTAAATTGCGTCGTTAAAGGTCTACTTTTACCGATGAAATTGATCACTGTCTCGCAAAAAATATACTTTTGGCTATGAAAAATTGGCATAGTTGCCAAAAGTAGTTGCCAAAAGTGCAATTTCTTGTAATGAATTGTGGGTGTTGATTTCTGACCTCACAACTAAATAGGGAACTTAGCTAAAGACCACGCGACAGAATAGATTAGGTTTATGGCCCAAATACCCTTTATTTTAAGTGTAGCCCGCAATCATATTAAGTTTAAATCACCATCAAAACTTTTTTTTGAATATATATATACATATATTTTTATCTCTGAAGCTTTTTTTTTAGGGAGGGGGGGATGCAATTCATTGTCGGTTAGGAAAAAAAATTACACATGGAAAATTTTATAAATATTGATAATTAAAATCTTAAATTTTTTTTATGTATTTATAAAAAATAATTTTTGAAAAACCTACTAAATTGTAATTCTCTATTTTTTTGGACCTAATTCTACAATACTAATGGAGCAGGTCCAATAAGCTCAGAGCTTGGCTTGGGCAATGTTTTTTTAAACAAAAGCCACAAATTCACAATTAGTATATGGACCTTAGTGGATATCCAACATAGGCAAGTATCTCTTCAAGCTCTCGATAAGTCATTCTACGCATGTAAAACGCGAATAATAGCAGAATTGTATAGTAAAGAAAGTTACTATTCTTTTTACAATATGTTGATATCATATATAATATAAGTAAAGTAGTGCCTTTCACTTAAATGTTCTACAATTATGGCATGTGGCATACACAAAGTTTACCATGTATCCAATTATTTATTTTGTTTTATTTTTATTATATTTTGGTTTTCTTTTAAGTTTGTTCCATAAAGGCCGCCCTCCCTTGTTTCTGGAGATTCAGACGGCCAACAAATTGGAGTACCGTTCTGATCTCTGCAAGTACGGCGTCGTCAGCCGAAACTAGAACTTTCTTCAAGTTGTTTCCTGCACAATTAAAACGGTAAATACATGGAATTTGAATAGAAAATATTCAGTAAAGATTCATGGGGGGTTAAATGACCACCTGGTTCGCCCCTTTGCCTGGGCACTGGATCTTGACGATCTTCGCCCTCGCTGAATTCCTAGTTTCCACGGACCACAACCATAACATCGTCAACTCACTTGCCAGAGTTGGCAAGCATAGTGACCAAGTGATGGTTGGTGTCCTTGGTCCTGAGAAAGTAGCGCCCCTGCTGTCCAGAGGACTTGGCCAAGGCATAACAATGCCGAATGGCAGGGACTCCAAGGTTAAGCCTAAGGCGCTGGTTTAGTTCTACAATACCCATTATTATTCAGAAAAAGTTTACGTTTGGTTGAGAAGGGATTAAACCCCAATAATGAAGGACATCCTTTAAAAGTAGATGAAGGGGGAAACAGACTCCGCCCTCCGCGATTGACAAAAGAGGAAAGACGATTGTACTCTCATCAGTCCTCTCCATGTTAATCACGTTCTCTGCCAAAAGTGACAAATGAACGTCGTCAGGGATAGAAAAGTGGTGACGGAAACCAGAGACGCGCTCTGCAGAAAGAAGGGCTCTCAACTGTTTAGTCATCACAGCGTGAAAAATGGACACTCTACACAACAAGCAAACAAGGAAAAAGGAGTCGAGATGGAAGAAAGAGAAACTTACAAAAAAATGAGGAAGACAATGAAGAGCGGAAAAAAGTTGCAGAAGGCGAGAAGCGAGGGAGTTGAACTGACAGGCAACGAGAAACCTTAAGCATTCAAGAAAGAACATACAGACGAAAAGACAACGCGGTTTCAAATCGTATTAAATGAATGAAGTGTACGAAGGGACAAGAAACCGTAATGATGCTCAAAAGTAGTAGGCGTCCTGATGCTTGCATTGGAGTAAGGGATACCGCCGTATTTTCTGACTCTCTAGGTCTAAGGACCAAACATGCCGACTAACTGACGTTAATAGGACGTTTAGGGGGCAATTGTGGGGGCCGAATAAAATCTGTTACGTACAGAGGCCGAATAGATTGAAGAGAGAAACCAAGTTGTGAATTATACGGCTCCACCCCGGAGGGACAAAGGCCGAGTAACCAGATCAGCCGAATTATCAGCTGTAGACCTGGCCGAGTACGAACCGTTAGCCGAATGAGGGATTATTCATTAGAAAAAAGGTGGGCCCAACCGTCAACATCAAGGACGACTATAAATAACGAGAGTATCAGCTAACATGAGGTATGTGAGAACAAGTAAGTTTAACTTAAGATATAAGCAACCAAGAGAGTATACAGTGACTTATCCGTCGGAGTGCTAATTCCAGCACCCTCGACCGGAGTGTTCATTTATTTTCAGGTGACTAGCTGAGGATCTCAAGCACCCCCATTGGATCCAAAGAGTATTTCCAAACCACTTCTCCACAGTAACATTATCACAAAAATACATGACATTATCACAAAATGTGCAACTTTATTTTTGAACTACAAATTGTCATAACTTTACCAAACAACTACATAATATTTACCACAAAAATACATAACATATACCATAAAAATACATAACAAGTGCATATGATACAATAGTTCAAATAAATAAATAAATAAAGTAGCATCTGCACTATAATACTCAAAAATATTATTCAGAATACTTTGTCAACCACTGCACTATCCGATGACATAGACTACGTTCATTCTTTACGGATACTCTATGAAAAATTAGTAACTACTGCCAGTTGTGTCTCTTAAGTATTGTAATTTGCTTTGATATTGTGCAGGTGATGCAGAGGCTGGCTTAGATGAAGTTCATTTTACTTTTACCACTACCACTATCACTATGGCACATAAGGAAGGCTCTCTAACTAGTAAGAGGGCTACAATGGGTTCGGTTTGGTTGAGATTGAAGGAAAAAATTAACTACTGAATCAAAAATTGTTTTTGATTTTTTATTTTGGGGCAGGTGATCAGGAGGCGTGCGTAGATAATGGTACACTTGGTAACAGCAGATTCCTTAGACCTCATTTGAATTTTAGACTTCAGATTCCTTAGACAACATATATTGTTTTTCATCAGCAAAATAAACTCCTTAGACAGCATATATAATGATCATGAAAATGTGAAATTTCTCTGTTTTGTTGTATGAAGGTGATCAGCAACTGAGTGAAGGAAATTACAAGCAATGTCCAGCAGAGTTCCAGTGCCAATGTCCGGCAGTGTGTGAATACCCAGAGTCAAAATATTTTAATCAAATCAAGGACAATCTAGTTCCTTTTATTCACCAGCAGTTTAGAGAGCTGTTGAAGAAAGTAGTTGATAACTAGCTCAAAATTAAGTGTACAAATTCAAATAATTATCGGCCATGTTAGTGTCTTTTGATCGATAACAATGGCAAATGTATGGTCTGTTCAACTGATCTATGTATTGAATAGAGTACTACTACTACTACTACTACTACTACTACTCCTCCAATATCCGTTGAATATCATTGTGAGATTTGCAAATGAGAATAAAAATAGTTTGACATCCATTTGTCCTATAAATGAATTTAAAAGATATGCTTATGTGAATAACATTTACTATTGAGAAGCAGTATGGATCCAATCATGTTAATACTATGCAAATTACTTCACCATTCCAACATGTAATAAGGTCGGCTAAACAGTTTAAGCTTTTCAATAGTTTGCTTGAGGTTCACCCAAAAAATCATTCTTGCCAAATGCCTCGATTATTAAAGGCCTTGCTTAAGACCTAAGGCTTCATTGTGATGTTCAATTTAAAACTTAAAAAAATCTTAAGCAACTATTGTATCAGAAAATTGAGTTTATTGCAAGGGTAGTTAATATAGTTTTACAGTATCAGGAAAAAAAATATCGAATATTTCCTTTGAACTCACTACAAGAAATTACATTTTTCGCAACGCAACAAAATATGTTGTTAAAAGGGAAAACTCATCGGCAAAAAGTTTCACCGACACATAGAGCAACGTTGGCAACCCGCAGGTAAAAGTAACGCCTTTAGCAACAAACATAGTCGATGATAAAAGCCTTTATCCATCGTCAGCAATTTACCTTGCGTCGGTAAAAGTAGTTCAAATATGATGATTGTGTGGCACTTTTCCCGACACAAATTTGCATGGGCAAAAAATATACTTTTAGCAACAAAATATGAGTCGTTAAAAGTAAACTTTTGGCGACACATTTGATAAGACAACAGCTCAGCTTCAGCAGAGCACAATTCAGCAGAGCATAGCCACAGTCAGCTCCACAAAGCACAACTACAGCAGCAGGAGCTCAGCCACCGCAGCTTCAAAAGTAGAGCAGCAGCCACAATAACTCATTAGCTTCAAAGCAATAGCTCTAGCAGTCACGTGTATATTATCAAGGCTAGGTAGTTAGTTTGTTAGAGTTTAACTATAGTTTAGTTAGACGGTTATGGTTAGGTTAAGTGTATCAATCTTGTCTATATACTATATCCTTTGTATAATGTAGATTCATTCAAAAAATCAATGAAATAGATATTTCTTGTTTTCTCTTTATGGTATCAGAGCATCAAGCTCTTGCGAGCTTTGATTCTTTAGAAGAAATTCATCAATGACTTCTCCAAAGACCATAGCTGCAGCACCATCCTTCTTTTCTCCTTCAACACCATCTTCTTCGACTTCTATGTCTTCACCTATCACACTGCCTTCAAATCTCAAATTATTAATCTCCAATCTTAGTGTCTTTGTCACTACAAAGCTTGACTCCTCAAATTACATAGTTTGGAAAATGTAACGTCCCAAATTTCTAGCCCAAATGATAATACAACAATCAAGGCTCTTTCAAGGAAAACCGAATAACATTACATGATATAATAGTTTTTCATGCAACAATACATTAATCCAACAACAAATAAATAAACAAATAAATACCCTCAAGGGTTTACAAGTTTCCAAAGCTTGAGTCTGGTTACACAAAATGGTTATTCGAATCCACATACATACAGCCCTTGGCTTACACACAGAGTCACAGCAAAATGAGAGTCTCGTACTCTTAACACACATTTCCTCGCCTTTAGTTAGGCGGTATCACCACATCTTTTCCTACAGAAAAATCCCGTAGGGTGAGCATAAAGCCCAGTAGGAAATCCTTAACAAAGTATATACATTTTATACAAGTCTCAAGAGATAAAATGCACATGCCATGCTATACTCTTTTGAAAGAAAATCACGTCTTCATCTTTGAAAACCCTCATGCTCAATGATGTCATGCAATTTCAATTCTTCAAAACTTAACAATTCATTTCAAGAGTGGTAAATATGACTCTGGTAATCCCTAGGTCGGTATCTGCAAGTAGATTATACAAGTACTACCAATTTGTCATTTTTACTGGTATTAACCAGAAGGCTCGACACCTATCGCGGGTTTTCGGTCTTTTACCCTGGACTCTCAAGCCAACTTATTTAATATCATCTACACCACCTACCAAGACTTACCAACGTATTTACCCCAAAACCATTCCATGAAAACTTGTTTCTCAACATTCTTTTCTCAATGCAAGTTTTCAAATCAACTTTTAAAGTTTAATGTAATCAAATGAATTGATATGCCAATAACACAAGATGAATATAAATAATATTATTCCAATTCATCATCTAAGGAATAACACAATTCCCTCTTCTCAAGTATCCTCAACAATTAGTCATTTCAAGACTATTTCAACGTTTTGAACAATAATTTTCAAACTGAACAATAATTCTCATATTCCCTGAAATTCATCATTTATATAAATATAAATAAGAAATTTTCCAAACATCCATTTATTTTGACACACAAAATAAATATAACAATATCATTCATGGATTTTCAGTCTCTAAAAAAAATTCTCAAATTCTAGGTTTTCTCACCAAAACTATACAACTCAAATCTTTTGAAAGAAAACTTTCCAAAATCATCTTTTCTTCAATCAACAAAGATCAAAACCCATAAGATCGTTTTAAAAGAATAAGAGACAAACCCACTTTCAAAATCGCTCAACTTCTTGAATCAACAATCAATTTTCAAAGCTATCGAAAAATGATTTTAAAAATCATATAGATCTTGCAAAAAATATATATATATAACTCTAAGAAAATCCCTACCTCAAGTTTTGAAGAAGAAATGAGATGAAACCCCAAAATTTACTGTGTCGAAACTCGATCTCCACCCCACACAACAAAGCCCTCGAGAAGTTACACAACTTTGATGAAGAACTTCGGTCCAACTCCCAATAGATTTGGAGGAATCAAAGAGAGAAGATGACTTCTACAGAGAGAAGCTCTAGATCTGAAAATTTTGGAGAGTTTAGAGAGAGAGAGAAAATTGAAAAAGTGATCTAAAATCTCCCCTTACAGACTGATATAACATGGTCTGCTCGAGCGTGAAATACACTTTCCCGTAAGCAATTTCAAATGCATTTTGCATTTTTGCTGGACCCCCGTAAGTTGACCGGATCAAAATCAGGATCGCTACAACCTCCTCCCTTTAAAGAATTCTGTCCCCGAAATTTCAAATCAAACTATCCAAACAAAGAGAGTTTCTAGCGATCAAAACCACGCTATTTCATTTTAAAATCACACTATTAACTCTCAACCATTTTTTTTTTTCTCCATTTCCACCATGGTTATCTCATTAACAACAACCGTCCACATCAACCTAAACATGAAGCAAAGAAATGACAATCTATAACTACTTCATGCTTAACATAACAACATACATAACAACATGTGGTCAACAATTTAAACACATTTCCCTCAAACACTAGGGAATATTACACGGAAAAACAACTTAAGCATTTTCAAGCAAATTCGGATACTTAGAGAGGACTTCCGCCTCCCGTTCCCACGTCGCTTCTTCAACCCTATGGTGTCTCCACAACACCTTTACCAACGGTATAGTTTTGCCCCGTAGCACTTGCTACCGGGTATCTAATATTTGAACCGGTCATTCTTCGTAACAGGTATCCTCATCTACCTCCAAGTCAACCCAATCAAGCACATGAGAAGGGTTGTGTTCATACTTCCTAAGCATAGCTACATGAAATACGTTGTGAACTCCCGAAAGTTGTGGCAGTAAAGCTAACTGGTATGCCACTTCCCCAATTCGCTCTAAGATCTCAAAAGGCCCAATGAACCTTGGAGATAATTTGCCACTCTTACCAAATCTCATCAAACTCCGCCTTGGTGAGATTTTTAGAAACACATGGTCACCAACTTCAAAAGATAAAGGTCGTCTCCTCTTATCGGCATAACTCTTTTGTCGGCTTTGGGCCGTAGCTAACCTCTTCCGAATGAGAACAACTTTCTTGGTTGTCTCTCTAACAATTTCCGGACCCAGTAACGGTGCATCACCCACTTCGGCCCAACAAATCGGTGATCTACAAGGTCGGCCATAGAAGGCCTCAAATGGTGCCATCCCAATACTAGCTTGGTAACTATTGTTGTAAGCAAACTCAATCAATGGTAAGTGCCTTTCCCAAGGCCCCTTAAAATCAAGGACACAAGCTCTAAGCATGTCCTCCAAAATCTAAATGGTACGTTCCGATTGTCCATCAGTTTGAGGATGATAAGCGGTGCTAAGAGTCAACTTAGTTCCCAACACCTATTGAAGGCTTTGCCATAACCGGGCAGTAAAACGAGGATTCATATCCAACATAATAGTCACAGGCATGAAGTCGAACTATCTCTCTAATGTAAAACTCTGCCAAACGTTCAACTGAATCGCTGGTGCACATCAGAATGAAATGTGTAGACTTAGTCAACCTATCAACAATCACCCAAACGACATCATTGCCTCAATGTATTCTAGGAAGCCCAACTACAAAATCCATGGTAACACGCTCCCATTTTCACTCGGCTATCGGTAAGGGTTGTAACAAACCCGCTAGTCTTTGGTGTTCGGCCTTCACTTGTTGACAAGTAAGGCACTTCGATACAAATAAAGCGACATCCCATTTCATACCCCTCCACCAAAATTAACGACTAAGATCATGATACATTTTAGTGCCTCCCGGGTGTACCACAAGGCGTAAGTGATGGAACTCTTGAAGTACTTCATCTCTACAAGATTCTGGTACATACAAACGGTCTAGGTAACGTACACTCAGATCCGAGTGAACGTTTAAACCTTTCTCTTCCTTCCCATTATAAATCTTAACACGAATTGATTCCACATCACGGTCTCCTCGTTGTGCCTCTATGACCTTACTAACCAAGGTAGGTTGAGCATTCAAAGTAAACAAGGTAGCACTCTGTCCTGACTCACCCAATTGCAAATCAAACTTGCCAATAACATCTAGCATAACCCATTCCCAAATGGCCACACTTGCCAAACTACTCACAGATTTTCGACTCAAAGCATCGGCCACCACATTAGCCTTCCTTGGATGATAATGTAACTCAAAGTCATAATTCTCCATAAATTCTATCCACCTCCGTTGTCGTAAATTCAAGTCTTTTTTAGAAAACAAACACTTTAGAC
Organism: Camellia japonica; assembly: GCA_030407325.1. Lineage (NCBI taxonomy): Eukaryota > Viridiplantae > Streptophyta > Magnoliopsida > Ericales > Theaceae > Camellia > Camellia japonica. The sequence continues at coordinate 7,822,716 of JAPPVO010000016.1, forward strand.
TCTTATGATCGGAGAAGACTTCAAACTTCTCACCGTACAAGTAATGCCTCCAAATTTTCAAAGCAAAAATCATCGTTGCTAATTCTAGATCGTGGGTGGGGTAATTTTTCTCATGAGTTTTCAATTGTCGTGAACCGTAGGCCACAACTTTTCCCTCTTGCATCAAGACACAACCAAGTCCATCCTTGGGCGCATCACAATAGACAGTGTAATTCAAACCCCTTTCCGGAATTATCAAAATCGGTGCGGTAGTCAATCTAGTCTGAAGCTCTTGGAATGACTTTTCACAAGCCTCACTCCACACAAATTTGATACCTTTTCTAGTTAACCTAGTGAAAGGTACAGCTAGTCTAGAGAAGTCCCTTACAAAACGTCGATAATACCCCGCTAATCCCAAGAAACTCCAGATTTCAAAAACATTCTTGGGTTGTTCCCAATCCTGTATGGCATCTATCTTTGAGGAGTCTACAGTCACTCCCTCTTTAGACACTACATGCCTCAAAAACCTCACCTCCGTTAACCAAAACTCGCATTTTTCAAATTTGGCATACAATTGGTGCTCACTAAGTAAACCCAGCACTACCCGCAAGTGAGTCTCGTGTTTCTCTTTAGAGGTTGAATAAATGAAGATGTCATCCACAAAGACGACCACAAAACGGTCCAAGTATTCCCAAAAAATTCTGTTCATCAAATCCATAAAGGAAGTCGATTCATTGGTCAACCCAAAAGGCATTACAAGGAATTCATAGTGGCTATAACAAGTATAAAATGCCGTCTTCTAAATGTCCTCCTGGACTCTCAACTGATGGTACCCCGACCTCAAATCTATTTTTGAGAAGCAACGAGACCCTCTAAGTTGGTCAAACAAATCATATATTCTGGGTAGGGGATACTTGTTCTTAACTGTAACTCTATTCAACTTGCGGTAATCAATACACAACTGCAATGACCCATCCTTCTTCTGCGCAAAGAGAGCCGGCGCTCCCCAAGGCGATGTACTAGGGCGAATGAAGCCCATGTCTAAAAGTTCTTGGAGTTGAATCTTCAACTCATGCAATTCAACGGATGCAAATCTATACAGTGACATGGAAATCGGTGTCGTGCCAAGTACTAATTCAATGGAGAACTCGATCTCCCGGTGAGGTGGTAAACTAGTAAGATCTTTTGGAAAGACATCCGGGTATTCACAAACTAGCCTTGGTAACTCAACACGAGCCCCGTCACTCTCACTATCCAAGAGAGTTGCAAGAAGGCCACTAAGCTTGCTCCTACTACAAGGGTCAACAACTAGTGACAAGGCTCTATCAACTCGGTTCCCCAAAAAATAGAAACGATCACTGTAGACCGCCCGGAACTCGCTCCGCGCGCGAGGGCGTGAATTGGGTTCTAGCTACTACAGTTCAGACTTCTGTTACGGTTTTGAATCTAATCTCACAAAGTAATATGTAAGACTGATAAATCATCAAAGAATCCAAATTCAGCAATTGGTTTTGAGAAATTAATTTTGAATAAAAAGCGCCAAACATGGACTGCCTTGCCAGATTACAGATGCAATGCATCACACATGCAAACAACATGCTCATCTTTCAATGCTAAGTGGCATGCACAAGACTTTATCATATAAGCAATGCATGCATGGCATGTTTAGAAGCTAAGGCATCAAAGCTAGTGAAGTGTATTACACATGAGGCATGCACTACATGGCACAAATGACTAAACCAGCTCTGGATACAGTTCAATTAGGCCAAAACAAAGACCAAAACATGTTGAGATGGAAGCTCAAAAGCTTAGACAAGCATGCATGCAAGTTGGCTTACAAGTGAAGCATAAGGCTCAACCCTCAAACATAACGAAAGAACGATAAATGCAAGAATATGGCAGAGGTATATGGTTTGAAATAACATGCCAAATGATGTCATGCCATGCAAAAAGCTGAAATATGACATGCTAGAGGTCTCAAAGTGCAAGACTAGCAAAGCCAAATACACCATAGCTATGCAAAGCCAAGCATGCATGACCAAAACCACTCAAATTAGACCTAAAACATACTAAAACATAGCCAAAAATGTGCTGGAGTAAAGCATACACATGCTAGATCAATAGACTAAAACACCAAATACACTAGGCTAGTGAACAAAATTGCACTACAAGTGCAAGAAACATGCAAGAGGCAACCAAACCAATCAAAATTAGTGGCAAAAACATGCTGAGATAGAGCTAATATAAGCTAGAATGAGAGGCACAAAGCATGATGCATGTTAAGGCTATAAGGAGGATTGCACTACAAGTGTGTGAAGCATGCATAAGGTGACTCAACCAAGCCAAAATAGAGCTACAACATACTGAAATAAGACCAAAAATAGGCTGAGACCAAGCCAACACATGCTAGAAAAATATGCTTAAGTATGAGGCCAACAAGACCTAGAACCAAGCAGCAAGGAGGGGAGGCCACCTCCTCCTTCTTTAGACCTTAAAATATGGTTTCTACCATTGAAATTCCTCCGAGTTTCAGTGGTAGAAAGGCCAAACAAAAGGTGCCTCCAAAGCTTTAAAAGATGGCACCAAGCTTAAGCAAATAAAGCACACAAGAGGGTAGAACACCCTCAACACCAAAGAGGCCTCAAACAACCCTTTTTAACACTTAAAAATAGAAGTTTTTATAGTTGAAAGCTAAACCAAAAGAAGCATGCAACGATGGCTAAGCTTGTATACAAAAATAAGCTTAAAAGAGGATAAAGGGATTACCTTTGAAGCACAGCAACAACAGCAACTTCTTGAGCCAAAAACCAGCTTTTAGGCTCCAAACAAGACCCTCAAGCACCTCAGCAACAAAGTAGGAGTGTTTGGCTAAGAGGCTGTGTGCAAATATGTGAAAAAAATCCAATTTCAAGCACAATAGAGAGAGAGAGAGAGAGAGAGAGAGAGAGAGAGAGAGAAATCTAGAGAGAGAGTAATTTTTTTTTCTCCAAAAATTCTGAACCTCTAATAAGGGGGAAGCACCTCCCCTTATATAAGCAAAGCAAGAAGAAGCTTCTTTGACAAGCTTAGAGCTTGCTTGAATCCCTCCATACACGTGTATGGAGGATGCATTCAGTGGCCAACAACTGGCACAGCTGGCACCAAAAATATCTGTAGAAACAGAAAAATGGCTGTCGGCCACTTAAAGTGGCCTGCAGGGGGAAAAAGTGGCCTATAACCACCAAAAGTGGCCGACAGCCTCTCCCCTCCCTCTAGGCAAGGGGTAACAAGGTATGGCACAAAAACAAACCAAGAAGAAGAGAGTCAAGAGGCCACAAGACAAGGCACTTAGCCGGAAGCCTCGAAAACTAGCCTACGGGCCACTACAAGTGGCCTACAAGAGGGAAAAGTAGCCTACAGCTACAAAAAGTGGCCTACAGGCCTCTCTCTCCCTCCAGGCAAAGGCACCAAGGTCTGGCACAAAACCAAGGCCAAAACACAAAGGGTTAAGAGGCTCAAAGACAAGGCACCCAGCCGAGACCTTTGGGCGCTGAAAACAAGCACAAAAACGCGCAATCATCGTGTGCACAAACGATGACATCTGAGTTTTAAGGTCGGTCAAAAATGGGGTGTCTACAGTTGGCCCTCTTTGACAGAACTCGGAAGTCATGAAATAATGGGAGTGAATGTCAAAGCCCAAGGACGACCTATTTTTGACAAGGCCGAAGACTTAGACAAACAGGCAAGATAACAAAATAAATGCGCCCGCAGGCAGGGGCAGAATGCAAATGGCGTGCAGAATGCAGAACATAACTTACGATTATGCAAAGAGGGCTGTAATGAAACATCTAGATGCGAATTTTATGCAAAGAAATGCTACAACAAACTTGTACAAAAGCAAGTAAGTAAACACACCACGCGTGGGAATTACAGACCGAACTACATCTCATGCAGAAAGGATGTAAGAAATTTATGCAACCTTCACTACGCTTCACGCAGGGAAGGCCTAAAGCGATTGTCGAGAACACCCGAAGTCTCAAACAAGATTCCGACATGAAGTAAGCGTGTGTGATAGATACACAAAGTGAACGTGTGATATATACACAAAGTGAGCATGTGTGATAGATACACAGAGCGAACGTGTGATAGCTACACAAAGTGAGCATGTGTGATAGATACACAAAGGTAAACAAAGTGTGATAGATACACAAAGTGAGCAAAGTGTGATAGATACACAAAGTGAGTATGTGTGATAGATACACAAAGGTGAACAAAGTGTGATAGATACACAAAGTGAGCAAAGTGTGATAGATACACTAAATGAACAAAGTGTGATAGATACACTAAGTGAGGAGAGTGTGATAGATACATTAAATGAACAAAGTGTGATAGATACACTAAATGAACAAAGTGTGATAGATACACTAAATGAACAAAGTGTGATAGATACACTAAGTGAATAGAGTGTGATAGATACACTAAATGAACAAAGTGTAATAGATACACTAAGTGAGGAGAGTGTGATAGATACATTAAATGAACAAAGTGTGATAGATACACTAAATGAACAAAGTGTGATAGATACACTAAATGAACAAAGTGTGATAGATACACTAAGTGAATAGAGTGTGATAGATACACTAAATGAACAAAGTGTAATAGATACACTAAGTGAGGAGAGTGTGATAGATACACTAAATGAACAAAGTGTGATAGATACACTAAGTGAGGAAAGTGTGATAGATACACTAGGCGAACGTGTGATAGATACACAAGACATAATCAATCTTAAACGGAACTTCTTTGAATGAACCGCACATCCAATATCGCCTGGTTGTGTCAGCTTCAAATAAACCGTACATACAATATCGTGCATGAATGAGAAAGAAACTTGATAGGTGCAATGCAATACAGTGCATGATGTTTAAGGAAATAAACAAACATAGCGGCGCTTTAGAAAGCACCTCATGGGGTGAGTGGCGATGAACCACTCTACTCTGACGGGGATCTCCCCTTGTGTTCTTCGAACTCTTTCCTTCAACTCACAGTATAAAGGTTCTAAAATGCTGACAAGGATTCTTCATGTAGAACACTTTGGATGCCACTTTTCTTCCTGACCATATTCACAACTTTCCCTATTCTCCAACGGGGTGACAGAAGGTTGATTCAGTATCCAGAATTGAGATGCATACACGCTATCTCAACCTATGGGGCTTCCATACCGATTTCAAGCTGGGGATACACCCCTTGGTATTTAAACCAGACTTTAGTCTTAGAAATCCCGAACCTTTACGTTCTAGGCATCAGCCATTCGAGCTCTAGTTTCCACAGTCGCAGTTGGTCTCCTAGGAACTCATTGCAAACACAGCCAAGATGCCTTCGGCAGGAAATGGTACTCAGGAAAAGCACTTTTGATCGCCATTTTGGCTTGAAGCAAACTTGATCTTAAGCCTGAGGTAGAGGCACATTCATACTTCAGAGCATTGACAAGGCCTGAAAAGGTACATACGGAATGCAATGACGGAACTTACTGAAGTTGAAACAAACTCAGATGCCCGACATTTTCCCTCTTTTCTTTTGCTTTGCAGTCTGGAACCCATATAGCTTCAGATAGGTCCTGGTTTTACTGTTTTCACATGACTTGGGTTGAACCCTGCGGTTTTATAAAAGAACAAATCATGTTTTGCACAAATATGGAGAACGACACAGCACTCTGAGCACAAAACGATTCATTTTTTAAATTGAGAATGAATATGAGTTCTCAACCGGGTATTGAGTCTACGACTGACCACAGCCAAAACGACTCAACAAAAGAAAAACAACCTAAACACATCTATTGACACTCGAAACGACTCAAAACAAGAACCGAGACAACAAAAACAACAGACACGACACTCAGATGTGTTCCAATAGTGGGAGACCTCTTAGTTCACAAGGAGCCAGTTTCTTCGGGTAGTGTTTCCCACCATTTCTCATTTGTGATTCTCACATCACTCTGGCACTCAATCTCTTTTTCACTAAAAAGTCCATTTCTCACTTTTTCCCTCAGCGCACATCTCTCTATTCTTCAATCTCTCTTATTTTTTTATCCCTCCCCTGGGTGGTTGATGGATAAACAAGAAGTTATGGGCTCTTGCCCCTAGTATTCTACTGGATTATCCTCATTCCGCTCACAACAATGAGCTTTCCCACAGAAGGGTTGTGGTGCGACTGGATGTACAGCAGATTTACAACTAACATCGGTTGACGATGCTCTTGGCCAGTTTGGATATGATCAGACCTATCCAGATGAGGGAGTGGAATATCCTGCTCCATTTCAGCTCATGCTTCGCACTTGGCTTGATACCTCGCTGCTTGGAGGATGTGAAAGCTTGCTGCCCTTTTGCTGTTAGCTTCAGTTGTGCCCTTTTCTTGCAAGCAAGGTGCTCTTTCCGACAAATATGGTGCCCTTTCTAGCAAGCATGTTAACAAGGAAGAAAAGACAAAAACTGACTCGACTGTGCCCCTAGTTCATCATTTTGACCATTTTTTGTTTTTGAGCTTCCGCTAAAACAATTTTGACCAATATGAGAGTTAGATTCACATACTTGTTCGATTTCTGATTTGAAATCATGCAAGTCAGGTTGTGAGCACTGAAAATTTTCCTTTTTTGGGTCAAAGAAATGGTCCAGTTTTGGAAAAATAGAATAATTTTTGAGAAAATTAGTCAGCTTCATTAAAAATTCTCAACAACTGTTTTTGCAAATGGCCACTGCTCGACTAACATGGAATTAACTCTTGAGATGTACAACCTTAGATCCAAAAACAATGGAAAATTGTCCCTTGTCTAAATGGCACCGCACGTCAATAGAAAGTTGCCCCTTGTCTGAATGGCACCACAGCACACTGTAACCAGTCCTCAAAGTGACAATCACAACCGAACTCTCGGATACAGAGAAGAGAAAGATGGTCAGAACCATTACATGGGCACAGTCGATTTGGAAGTGTTTATGGCTGGACTTCAAAATGAAGTTGCCTATGTATCCCAAAGATGGGAATCAAGCCTGCCGTAGTTCCGGGCTAAGGTACACTCGGGTATTAACCTCTCCTTTTATGCTCTAACTTTTGCCAAGGCCGCCCTTCCGGGTTTTCGACCTTGCGAGCTATGTTTTTCTTTTCTTTTCTTCATTTTCTTTTCTTTTCATTTTTTATTTTCTTCTCTTTTCTTCTTTTTTTTTCTTTCATTTCTTTTTTTCTTTCCTTTTTCATTTGCTCTAACTTTTGCCTGGGTCGCCCTTCCGGGTTTTCGGCCCAGTAAGCCTCTCAAGGGTAAAAGTGTAACTTGTCCATGTCGAATGGTTTTAGGATCTCAAAGCCATCTGAATCCAGGAGAATGGCTACTGTTCGCTGATGATGTAGAAGTCCATCCAATGGAGGCTGAAGTTGCCCCTAGTGTAGCGGATAGGAACTTGGTTGTCCTTCAGCAATAAGCTTTCTTCTTCCAGCTGGTGGAATTTGGCTTTCTTGCCAGTCTTCATTGGTTTGCGGGATGACTCATCTTTTGAATCTTTGAGCATATCTGACATTTTTGCCCCTAGTTCAAGGGCTATTTCTGATCTAGCTTTGCAAGCTTCCATTGATAACATCTAATCTTCCTGATCTGACTTTCTTGCCCTAGTTCATGGGCCGCTTCAAATCTGGCCATCCAAGCCTCACATTGTGTGGTTGATCGTTGAACATTCTGAGTCAAAGTTCAAGGTTTGAAAGAAAAAGGGGTCGAGTCTCGAGGCTGAGAGCGATCCTATGCTACACAATCTCAAGATCAATTTCATACATGTCTTCGCAGGACCACACAAAACATTTTTTGAAATTTTTTAAGAAAGCGATTAATCGCTCGCGTCGAAGAGAATGTAGAACCAATCTAGATCAAACCAGGATCCTTCTCAGTACTCACATTAACAAACATGATCTCATTCATTAAGGGCTTAGCACGCCTCTCTTTCTCTCAATTGATCAAATTTTGCAAATCCAGAGGAATTCCTCTCTCTTTGTTTTCATCACAGTGTTCAAAAAGTTTTGAAAAACTTAGGTCAATGCAATGATTTACAGGCACAGAAAGGTAGGTGAAAAGCTCTGTCGTTTCATTCAAATCTTCTGGCACAACTAGCTTCAAGGTAGAAACAAACTCAAAAGTGTGAAAATCACTGCTGTTTCATTCAAATCTTCTGGTACAACTGGCCCCATGGCAGAAACAGACTCAAAAGAGTGTAAAGGACAAAGACAAAACAAGTAAGTGATGCCCGAGGTAACACGCTCGAAAGCACCTGACTCTGACACAACAAGACTGACTCGATACAACAAGACAGACTCAGCTAACTCAGTACAAAAAGACTGACTCAAAACAACACGACAAAACCGACTCAATACCCAAGTCAGAAAGTACAATAACCAGCGTTTGTACATTGCTCAAAACAGTGCATGCCATCCATCATATCTAGAGTAAACTGAGCACCATCCGCAGGTGGTTCATCCACCGATCAAATCACATTATCCCCCAAGTTCACTGATCCAGTGCGGATAGACTTTGCAATACTTGGTGCGACGATGACCCCGTTGTCAATCAGATCTTGTATTTCGTGGCGAAGATGAAAACACATGTTAGTGCCATGACCATTTTGTTGATGGAAGGCACAATACTTGGCAGCATCATGCTTGGTTGGAAGGGGATTCGGGAGAGGCCAAGGCTAAAGGGGTTTGAGATGGTTGGGGTTCAGGTGTACCCATCATGCATAAGTCCATGCTGATTGGAATGAACACCTCAGGCTTGAGTAAATGGGCTGGGGTGATGTATATACTGGGGTCAAACGGGTTGGCCGTTGTCTGGATGAAGTTTACCTGCCTAGGTGGAGGGTTTTGATTGACATTTGGTTTTTCTGGAGGTGCTATTACCTTGTTGTCAATGAGATTTTCAACCTCATGACGTAGTCTGAAGTAAGAGTCGGTATCATGACCGTGCTGCTGATGGAAGGCACAATATTTAGCCAGGTCATGCTTTGGAGGGAGAGGATCGGGTAGAGGCCGTTGTTCTAATGGTTTCAGATGTCCTTTCCTGAGTAGGACCCCTAGAGCTTTAGACAAGGGCATATAGAATGGGGTGAAAACCCTCTTGCCTCGGGGTAGATAGTTTGAAGTTTGGGGGTTTGGATTGGACGTACCAACAAATGGGGTGGCTGTTTTCGGAGTGGTGGTGACCATTCCCACCTCAGAAGATCTTGCAGCTGCATCACCACTGGTGGTTGCATTCGAACTGCGTGTATAACCCTTCTTGGGTGACTCCCTTTCGTGGTCAATCAGACCTTGTTTCATAGTGTCTTCTATCTGTACCCCAATCTCACGAAGGTCAGCAAAGATGGGGAGGGGTAAGACAATCATCCTCTGCATCAACTTCGGTTGCAGATTCCGCACGACCATCCTTATCTGGTCTTTCTCAGCTGGCCTGGTGGTCATCATAGAAGCCTTAGCTCTTCAACGGGTTACGAAGTCAGAGAAGCCCTCCTTCGGCTCTTGTCTAGTCACCTCGAGATCACGAGTCGTGACCTTGATCTAGGTATTGTATGAATATTGTGTGACGAAGGCCTCAGCCATCTCCTCCCAGCTTCTTTTCACCGAGTCCTCCAGTTTGGCGTACCAGATGGCCGCGATACCCGACAAGGTCTGACCAAAAAGGGAGAGCTTCTATAATCTTATCAAGCCCATCGGGCACAAAACATCCTCAGGTGGACCATGGGATCTCCTGACCCGTCAAAACGATCAATGTGAGGCATCTTGAAACTGTCCGACAATGTCACCGCTGAATTAGTATATTCATCTTCAATGTCTGGGATCGAGTTGACTCCCTAGGCTCGCTTAAACAGTTTCAGCTTACTGACTTTCAGCACGGTTGGATCCACTTCGAATTCGAACGGTGTGTCCATAGGATTAGCCGGTGCTTTAGACATCTGAGGTGGGATTGGCAGTGGAACTGGCCCTGTCGGAACGTTCGTATTTTCCTGGACGTGAGCCGCCTCCCCGGGTGTTGGAACCATAGGTGGGGGTGGATGCGAAGCAGATGCTCTGTCTTGTTGGGGTTGCTGCTGCTGCTGAAGTCTAGCAATTAGTTCTGCCTGTTGAGCCACAACTTCCGCTTGACAGGTGGTAACCTCTGCCTGGCGGGCAGCATCCCGCTGTATGGCCTGCATGGTCTCTTGGAGTTGATGCATCATGTCCTCCAAATTGACTGTAAAACGCTGATCAGACTGAACAGGTATGTATCCTCTCTCTGAGGTAGGAGCAGATATCTCAGCCCAACTGCGCACAGATGAGGTGGATAAGGATCGATGATCTGGTAACTGTTGTACTGATGATCTGTGCCTGACTGGCCCTTCTTTGCCTTACCACTAGCGAAGGAAACACTGGTTGCCCTTGAATTGAATCTCTGACCTGACAAAGTCTATCAATACAAGTCTAGTGAACCCGGGGGATATCGGAGCCTTCTGAAGCTATGGTTCCAAGACTACCTAGCAAAAGAGAAAACTGACAGCACCTCAGCCTAATTTCACCAAAACAGATATGAGCGTAGCTGAATGAGTGCACTCTCTACTGAATTTTGCCAAAACTTCTTCCTGTAAACTGATATCCTCAGGCCGATACTCAAACTTGTAGCTGATACATACATCCCTGTAGAGACGCACTCTAACAGCACATATCAAGCAAGTAAGAGCCAAAACACCCCTATGGTGGGGTAGGGTTTCTCTGTCCTATTTTGTCAGGAGCTAGGGTTTCACTACGCACGCAGCGGTTTCAAACAACCTACATTCGGGTAAGTGACCTGTCCTAGTTTGGAATGGTCTCTATGGCTTCCGATATGTAACTAGGTCGAATGGTCGAGAAGAGTGCCTCGGCAAAACCGATGTTTGTGTTCCCATCGTGGTAGAGCCCGTAACTGGTCAACCTTATGGCACGCTTTTCCAAGCAAGCCTCCGGCGAACCGTTCATGAATAGCAGATGGCAAACACTGTGACTTAAGTACACCAAGGCAAATGCAATGCAAAGAAACACATAAGTGTAGACAAAACAACATATCATGAGTTCAAGGCGAGTTCAAGGCAAGTTCTCTAAATCCCCAGCAGAGTCGCCAGAAACTGTAGACCGCTCGGAACTCACTCCGCGTGCAAGGGCGCAAATTGGGTTCTAGCTACTATAGTTCGGACTCCTTTCACGGTTCTGAATCTAATCTCACAAAGTGCAATGTAAGACTGATAAATCACCAAAGAATCCAAATTCGGCAATTGGTTTTGAAAAATCAATTTTGAATAAAAAGCGCCAAACATGGACTGCCTTGCCAGATTATAGAGTCGCCACCTAAATGTTTTATTTTGGGAAATTTAAGAAACCCTGACTCGTGCCAAAGGCCACGTGTCCGTCATCACCAAAGTTGCCTCGGTTCGGGAACTTGGGTACGAAAGGGGAAGGTCCTGAAATGAGCACCCCCGCTCGCCCGATCAAAGATCGGCCTCTACTAAACATGATATGTTGTTTTTGAAAACACATGTGTTCTTGTTCCGGTTTATTAGCTAACTTACTAGGTGATGCGCACAACATACAAATATAGACTAAATCGCTCGATTTGGAACAAAACATCTCATGTTTGTTTTTTGAAAATGGTTTGAAGATGCTACTCGCAAGTAGGCTAAAACGCAGATTTGCCACCCTCAAGTGGGCTTAAGACATGATGATTTGCCATTTCAAGTGGGCTTAAAATTCACAGTTTGATGAATTGTTCCAATTCAAGTAATGAAGCCTTCATCCACAGGCATTCATGCAGTTAATGATTTAAGCAAATAGCCTTATGGCAAGCATGCTATCATGGCAGTCACCTATACGCATGCAAGGATGCTAAAGCGTAAACACTCACAGTGTACTCCGAGCCAAAAAATAAGCTAATTAGAAATCATGCATGAATCCTAACTATGCTAGATGCCTAATGCAACACATGCAAAATGCAACCAAGTAGGCTCGACTATTCTAAGATGGCATATGAATGCAACAATCCATAACATGCTTTGAAACACGTATTCAAGTAAGTATTGAAATTCAATGCAGTTTGAATGATGCGCCGAGCCCGGTGCATGCAAGACAAATGAATGATGCACGCATGCAAAGCATAAGGTATGCTAATCGAAAAATGCCCTAAAACTAACCATCAAAAGCGAATAAATAAAAGGGAGAAAGACGTGGGGTTGGAAGACATGCACACACATACGCACCCTTATTACAACATTGTGCCCTCCCGACGGAGGGTTCGAATGAAATAGGCTAAGCTACGCTAAGCTAAGCTACTTATTACAAAACAAAACTAATTAACTAACTAGTTAACTAATTACAAACATAAATAAATAGCTAAGTGCATTAACTATTTAAGTACAGAACCAATGAGTTAACCATCTAAGCAAAGCAGTTTAAAGGAGCCTCGGGGCGAGGAATGCATGCATGCTCGGTTGCTTCTTCCTGAAATCCCGTCGCCTTGCCACCGGTTGCCTCTGTTTGCATTTGCTTTGATTCTTGAACACTGAACCAATTCCCAGACTGCTTCTGCTTCAGAACCAGAATCACTTTGAACCATCTTCAAGCTGGTGGACTGTCGGCCACCAGGGGAGGCTATAGGCCACTTGTCGGCCACTTAAGGAGGCTGTAGGCCACTTAAGGTTGTCGGTCAGCCACTTCCTCTGGCCGGTCAGCCAGTTTCTTCTGCACAATTCCATTTTGCTGCAAACAGAGTTCAACAAGGGCAAAGCAAGGCATTTGCAGGGTATGTGTGTACAACCACCCTCCTTATCATTTCTCAAGCTCAAAGGAGTGTGGTACTCGACTCTCAGGCCACCAACCGAGCATCGCAATGCACGATGGCTGAGAAGCCAAGTTTGTACAAGTTTATGAATGCACAAGTAACACACAAGACTCAAGAGGCCTCCACCCTATCATGCACAATCAAGGGGGACGTCGACTAAGAAATGAGGCACATTTCATCACTTCAAGTATGAAACGTCCCTCGTTTCTCATGTTTGGATTAACGTCCGATCCAAACACATGCAAACGACATGCTCATCTTTCAATGCTAAGTGGCATGCACAAGACTTTATCATATAAGCAATGCATGCATGGCATGTTTAGAAGCTAAGGCATCAAAGCTAGTGAAGTGTATTACACATGAGGCATGCACTACATGGCACAAATGACTAAACCAGCTCTGGACAGAGTTCAATTAGGCCAAAACAAGGACCAGAACATGCTGAGATGGAAGCTCAAAAGCTTAGACAAGCATGCATGCAAGTTGGCTTACAAGTGAAGCATAAGGCTCAACCTTCAAACACAATGAAAGTGCGATAAATACAAGAATATGGCAGAGGTATATGGTCTATAATAACATGCCAAATGATGCCATGCCATGCAAAAAGCTCAAATATGACATGCTAGAGGTCTCAAAGTGCAAGACTAGCAAAGCCAAATACACCATAGCTATGCAAAGCCAAGCATGCATGATCAAAACCACTCAAATCAGACCTAAAAAATGCTAAAACATAGCCAAAAATGTGCTGGAGTAGAGCATACCCATGCTAGATCAATAGGCTAAAACACCAAATACACTAGGCTAGTGAACAAAATTGCACTACAAGTGCAAGAAGCATGCAAGAGGCAACCAAACCAATGAAAAACAGATCTATGGCATGGAAAATTAGTGGCAAAAACATTTTGAGATAGAGCTAATATAAGCTAGAATGAGAGGCACAAAGCATGATGCATGTTAAGGCTATAAGGAGGATTGCACTACAAGTGTGTGAAGCATGCATAAGGTGACTCAACCAAGCCAAAACAGAGCTACAACATACTGAAATAAGACCAAAAATAGGCTGAGACCAAGCTAACACATGCTAGAAAAATATGCTCAAGTATGAGGCCAACAAGACCTAGAACCACGCAGCAAGGAGGGGAGGACACCTCCTCCTTCTTTAGACCTTAAAACATGGTTTCTACCACTGAAATTTCTCTAAGTTTCAGTGGTAGAAAGGCCAAACAAAGGGTGCCTCCAAAGCTTTAAAAGATGGCACCAAGCTTAAGCAAATAAGGCACACAAGAGGGTAGAACACCCTCAACACCAAAGAGGCCTCAAACAGCCATTTTTAACACTTAAAAATAGAAGTTTTTATAGTTGAATGCTAAGCCAAAAGAAGCATGCAAAGATGGCTAACTTGTATACAAAAATAAGCTTAAAAGAGGATAAAGGGATTACCTTTGAAGCACAGCAACAACAGCAACTTCTTGAGCCAAAAACCAGCTTTTAGGCTCCAAACAAGACCCTCAAGCACCTCAGCAACAAAGTAGGAGTGTTTGGCTAAGAGGCTGTGTGCAAATATGTGAAAAAAAATCCAAATTCAAGCACAATATATATATATATATAGAGAGAGAGAGAGAAAGAGAGAAATCTAGAGAGAGAGTAATTTTTTGTTCTCCAAAAATTCTGAACCTCTGATAAGGGGGAAACACCTCCCCTTATATAAGCAAAGCAAGAAGAAGCTTCTTTGACAAGCTTAGAGCTTGCTTGAATCCCTCCATACACGTGTATGGAGGATGCATTCAGTGGCCAACAACTGGCACAGCTGGCATCAAAAATATCTGTAGAAACAGAAAAATGGCCGTCGACCACTTCCACTGTCCTACCGGCCACTTAAAGTGGCCTACAACCACCAAAAGTGGCCGACAGCCTCTCCCCTCCCTTTAGGCAAGGGGTAACAAGGTATGGCACAAAAACAAACCAAGAAGAAGAGAGTCAAGAGGCCACAAGACAGGGCACTTAGCCGGAAGCCCCGAAAACTAGCCTACGGGCCACTACAAGTGGCCTACAATAGGGAAAAGTAGCCTACAGCTACAAAAAGTGGCCTACAGGCCTCTCTCTCCCTCCAAGAAAAGGCACCAAGGTCCGGCACAAAACCAAGGCCAAAACACAAAGGGTTAAGAGGCTCAAAGACAAGGCACCCAGCCGAGACCTTCGGGCGTTGAAAACAAGCACAAACATGCGCAATCATCGCGTGCACAAACGATGACATTTGATTCTTAAGGTCGGTCAAAAATGGGGTGTCTACAATCACCACCCGAAGTGCACACTGTAACTCTCTGACAGTAACAATCAATCATAGCTTGATAAGAACACAACCAGTCCATGCCTAAAATGACATCAAAACTCGACATATCTGGCAACACAAAAGCAAACGGAAGTCGACGCCCGGCAACTTCTATTTCACAATCATGGAAACCCCGATCTAAATCAATTGTACCCCCAACAGGTGACTCTACTCTGAGTGGAGGCACTAACCGTGCTACCTCTAACCCCAATGCAAAAGCAAATGTAGTAGATATAAATGAATGAGATGCACCCGTGTCTATTAATACATTACACAAAGAATTACACACAACAAAAATACCTCTCACAACTGAGGATTCTGACAACTGCTCTGGCACGGTAACAGCATATACACGTCCCTGTGGCCCCTGGTTAACTTGCTCCTCTCTCGAAGCATAGGCCTGTTGTACTGACTGAGCCGAAGTGGATCCCTGATTAACTTGCGAAGCTTGGACCGATTGAACCTGCTGATGGCTCTGAGTCTGCGTCGACCCTGATGTGCCAGATGCGCCTCCCAACTGTGGGCAAGTTCTCTTCATATGCCCCGGCTGACCACACTCATAACAATTATACCCTTGACCTTTATTCTGAGACTAAGATTGACTTTGAGATCGATTAGGTGGTGGTAACATTAACTGCCCTCCTCCTTTCTGTGGGCAAGAGAAGGCTTTGTGACCCGGTTGGCCACACTTGAAACACGAAAAGCTACTTGATGCACTTTTTTTCGGACCTGCACTAGGCAAAGGAAAAGTGGATTTAGACTGTTGTGGTTGGGACTGGGATGGATAGGTGCTCCTGCTTTTCTTGTTCTACCTATAGTCTTCTTAAGACTCTTGGCCCCTAGACCTTGAACTCCGAAGCCTCTCCTCCTCGGCTTGTATGGAAATTTCTACGTGTGTCGACGTCTCCACAAGATGGTCATATTCCCGAATCATATTTTCGATAAGCTTGAACATAATTTTTGTTTTCAATTTCTTTTCAAATTCAATGCAACGGCGCCTTCTGTTGCCACCAACTCTGGTACAAATCTGGACAAACTAGAGAAGACCGCCTCAAACTCCGCCATGGGGATGTTAAGTTGTTTGAGGTCTTTAAACTCTTGCCTCAATCTCTTCCTCGCAGTGGGAGATATGTACTTATCTTGGAAAGCAACCGCAAAGGCTTCCCATGTTGGCTTCACTGTACCCTTGGCATATTTCCACCATTAACCCGCGTCTCCCTTAAGGTAGTAACTCGCTAGAGTCACTCTTAGTTTACTATCTTCGATGTGAAGCATCTCAAATGTCTTCACAGTTTGTTCGAGCCACTCATCCACTTTCTTGGGCTCGGGGCCACCATGGAACTCATCCGGTTTGGCTTGCAAGAACTCTCTAGTAAGGAAACTCGCCCTTGACTCCACCGTGTTCTCTCGGGCTTGATTCTCCACCCTTAACAAGTTCATAGACTCTCTTAAAGCCCCTACGATTTCTCGAGCTAGGACCCCATTGCGGTTTGACCCGCTTGTCCCACCTCAAGCATTTTCTCGGGCTTGAAGTAGAACAAAGTAACAAAGGCTTATTCCTCTGCCAGCAGAAATATGCTAAAAATTTGTTACAGAAGTATGGGATATGCTTGAGTGCAAGTCAGTTTCTACACCAATGGAGATGAATGCCAAGTTATTCTCAAAAGAAGGTAAAGACTTAGAGGATGTAACTATGTATCGGCAACTAGTAAGTAGTTTGATCTACCTCACCCTTACTCGGCCAGAGATTACATATGCAGTTGGTGTAGTAAGCCGGTATATGAAAAAGCCAAAGAAACCTCATCTAGAAGCAGTTCGCTAAATACTCCGATATGTGAGGGGTACAATTGACTTCGGTCTTTTGTATCCTTCATTTGAAATTGTACTGACAAGTTCTCTCTTGTCATTTGGATCTCTTCTTTATCATCTCCGGAAATGATTAAGTCATCCATGTATACTAGCACTATAGCTAGTTTCTCACCTTGAGACTTGACAAATAGGCTCGAGTCCGTTGGTGCCACTGAGTACTCGCTTTGTACTAGAAATTCTACTATTTTGCCATACCATGCCCTCGGCGCTTGCTTTAAGCCATACAAGGCTTTCTTTAATTTGCAAACATAAGTTGGATGGACTTTGTTTTCAAACCCCTCGGGTTGCTCCATATATATATCTCGATCTATCTCTCCATGTAGAAAAGCATTCTTTACGTCCATCTGCCACAACTTCCAAGACTTGCTGGGTGCAAGTGCTATTAGTACTCTCACCGTTGTGATCTTTGCTACTGGACTAAATGTTTCATCATAGTCCAATCCATATTGCTGTGAGAAGCCTCGAGCCACTAGACATGCTTTGTACCTTTTTATCGATCCATTAGGACAAGTTTTTACTTTGTACACCCACTTGCATGATATTGGCTTCACGCCCTTGGGCTTAGGAACTAGCTCCCATGTTTGATTTTGTTTGAGAGCTTGAATCTCTTTCTCCATTGCCTTCTACCATGCTTTGCTTTGGGATGCCTTTTCAAATGTTGTTGGCTCTGTAATGCTATCTTCTTCAATTAGAGCAACATTTGCATACTTTGGATTAGGCTTAAATTGTCTTTCCGACCTTCTAAGTTTTGGTCCAGTCTCTTCAACCCCTTCTTGTTGGCTCAGGCGAACTTCTTTTGGACTCTTGTGATGGACACCTGTTTTCCACGAAGTTAAAGATCTTATTGGTGTCTTTGACAAGTCAGGCTCTAGCTCATCATCAATTTGTGTTGATACTGGCTCCTTAATGATCTCTAAACTAGAAGGTGCCTCTTCCTCTTGTCTTTGCTCCCCCAGCTTTTCTTGTAACAAATCTTCTAAATTTCTAGAGTCTGGCAATAGTACATCTTGTGAAGACCACCAAGATGATGCTTCATCAAATACAACATTCCTTGAAGTATAGCAGTGGCCAATCGTGGGATTACAACATTGCCACCCTTTCCTTTGACTGTTGTAGCCCACGAAGATGCAATGAATTGCCTTCTTATCAAACTTGCTACGTAGATGACTTGGCAAAAATACATAGCAAACATATCCGAATACTCAAAAGTGACTTACTATGGGCTTTGTGTGCCATAACCTCTGGAAGGGTGAGACCAGCCCCAAACATGCCTGTGGTAGCCTGTAGATCACATGAGTTGTTGTTTTCATATATTCAGCCCAAAATTTGCTAGGCACATTCTCAAAATGTAGCATGCTCCGACAAGTTTCTACAAGATGCCTATTCTTTCTTTCAACCACTCCATTCTGTTGTGGAGTACTTGAGCAGGTAAATTGATGTCAAATTTGGCATTCTCTAAGATAGTTAAAGAACTCATCTGATGAATATTCTCCTCCATTATCTGTTCACAAGCATCAAATTTTCTTTCCAAGCTCGCTTTCAACCTTCTTACGAAATTCTTTGAACTTGGCCAAAACTTCAGACTTCTCTTTCATAAAATACACCCACACGTACCTTGAGAAGTTGTCAATGAAGGTCACCATGTAGTGCATTCCGCTGATTGATGCTTGTTTTACCGGTCCGAAGACATCTGGGCGGATAAGCTCTAAGGGTTCCTTAGCTCTATACTTTGAATCTTTATATGGTAACTGATGTGCCTTACCATACTGACATCTGGCACAAATTGTATCTTTTCGAATATCTGGTTGAGGAATGCCCTTGAGCATAGACTTCTTCATTATTATTTTTAGCTTGTGATAGCTCACGTGACCCAAGCGTGCATGCTAAAGGTCTGTAGTCTCAATCTTTTGAGTCTTATCTACGTAGGTTGATTCTGCTGACATTACGTAGATAGACTCCAACCATCTTCCCTCCATGATGGGAGTACTAGATAACTTAACTTTCTGGTAAACCTTCACATTCTCTAGGCCAAATAACACATAGTTGCCCGATGATGTGAGTTGTAAGACTGATAACATATCCTTCTTCATCCCTGGCACGTGATAGACGTCCTGCAGTTATATTTGGTTAGCGTTGAAGTGAGGAGTGATGATTGTCTTACCAACATGGATGATCGGTAACCTTGTATTATCAACGGTCACTACTACCCGGCCTCTTTTATACTTAGACATGCTGGACAGCTTCTTCTCGCCACCAGTCATGTGGTTAGAGCATCCTGAATCAATGATCCAATCATTGTTGTAGTTGATTGCTCCAGTTTTAGACTCTGCCACAAGAGCCGACTCATTAGGCTCAGACACAACTACACATACAGCCACTTCACTAGCGATTGGACTATGTTTCTCTTGCACTTCCCATGCATCAAAGTCCACTTCTTCAGAGCAATAAGTCTCATTAGGATCGAACACTGCAAAGGATGCTTGGAAGTTCCATTCTTCCTCACTATTGTCTTGGTGACTTTTGGATGTCACCAAGTTACCTTTTTTTTGCCTTCTCTTTGAGCGACAATCTTTTGCGTAGTGACCTCTCTTTCCATATTTGTAGCACTCTATGTTACGCCGCCAAGGTGCTGAGGATCGTTGATCATAGTTGTTGCTACCAAATTGAGCTCCTCCTGTTTGAGAGCTCGCATCCTGCTGCTATGATTTGGCATGTTCTTCATTTTTCTTTGGCCTTGTAGAGTTAGGCTGTCTTGGTCCACCATGTCTTGGTCCACTCCTTCTATTATTATTACTAAAAAGTGCCTCATCTTCAGTCTTCAATAAGACCCCAGCAATTTGTTTGCATAGGCTTTCTTGATTGGCCAATAAATTATCTAACTCTATAAGAGATGGTTGAATTGGCCAACCCTTATAGCTGTGATGAATGCATTATACTTAGGCCTTAACTCATGTATAGTGATCCTCTTAATTCTTTCCTCATTGATATTTGCTTTAGGATCTAGATCTGAAATTTCATGACATAGATCCTTAATTTTTGTGAAATATTCACTTATGGACTTGCTTCCTTGAGTGGTAGACATCAACTCATTTTCTAGAAATTGGAGCCGAGCATCATTTGTTTTTGAAAACAATGATGCAAAGGTGTCCCATGCTGCCTTGGGTGTTTCATCATTCCTGATGCGCCCGAGCAACTCATCCTCTATGGTTGTCTTGAGCACATACATTGCCTTTCCGACCTTGATCTTCCATTTGCAGAGTGCCTCGACATTTTCCATGGAAGGTGGTGCAGTCTCATTTCCATTAACAGCCTCCCACAAATCCTGCCCTTCAAGGTAGAAATTGACGCGACTTTACCAACTCTGGTAGTTGCTGTTGTTAAGTCTTGTGACTCCACTCGTTGTGTTCACAAGATCTACCATCGTGACTTGGTGTGATCCTCTTGCACTTTCACCAAGTAAGTGTGGTCACTAATCCACAAGCTTCACAATCTTAAGTTGTGCACGATCAACTCAAGAAAACAGTCCTTGACCGCCTTGCTCTGATACCAAATTGTTAAGTTAGAACACAATGGCTATACAAAAGTGAATCTTTATTTAGATGCAAAGATACACTCAAGTATACAAGAAGACTCTCAAGGACACCTTACTTTTGGAATCACTCACACTCAAGCACTTGACTCCACTCTTGATTGTTTTGTCTTGTTCATTCCAAATGAGGTCACTTCCCTTTATATAGTCATGCACCTCCTCAATGGATGGCTAGGATCATTTTGATCCCAAGGGCTATTATTAACCCTCTAGAATATTCTAGCATATACTCATACTTTTCAATATTTTAGAACTCTCTAAATTATTCTAATATATAATAGTACTTTCTATACTTCTAAAATATTCTAGAACCTTCCGGAACCTTCTAGATTTCTCTAGATTTCTACAAGCTTCTCTAACATTCCTGAATCTTTTACAATATTCTAGAATCGTCCGGATTTCTTTAGATCTTTCTAGAGTCTTCTAGATCTTTCCAGAGTCTTCTAGATTATTCAACATATGCACTTAATGGCCTAGATGATTATAGAAAAGTCAATGATGACTCTTAACAGTATCAGTACAAGAAGTTTGGTGAATGATATCTAATTTGGCCAAATATTCACAGAATTTAGTTTTAAAGTTTTCCCCGCCCAAGTCAAACAGTGACAATTTAATAGTAGACCCAAACTGTGTAGTGACCGTAGACTGGAAAGTACAATATATCTGGTAGAAGTCAGACTTATGTGTCATAAGATAAACCCAAGTGTACCTAGTCCAATCATCAATAAATGACACATAATAGGCAGAAACCCTTTTGGTGAGAACAGGAGAAGGGCCCCAAACATCAGTATGAACTAAAGAAAATGGTGTATCAGATATAGAAGTACTTTAATAAAAAGGTAAGGCTGTCATTTTGGTAAGTTTATACCCCCGACATTCAGTAAGTTCACTTGGAGAAACTTTATCCAATATACCAGACTGAGTTAAAGACTATAAGCGATCAACAGATAAATGCCCTAATCTAGAATGCCACAAGTAGAAAGAACTAGACAGAGAACCTAACTGAAAAGAGGCAAGGGTAGTTAGAGAGGTTGCCATAGGCAGATGCAAGCTCTCCACCACATAGAGGTCTCCAACTCTATGACCAGTTCCAATTTGCTGCTTAGACATCCGATCCTGCACAAAACAGATAGAAGAAGAAAAGATAACATCAAAACCAGAGATGGATAATAAACTGACAAATAACTGAGGAACATAAATGACAGATTGTATAGAGATAGTAGACATAGCAGACGGTAGGACAGACCCAACATATACAACAGACATACCAGACCCATTAATAACAATGACAGTAATAGGAAAGAGGGGAGGAGTATAAATTTGAAGTAAGGAGAGATGGGAAGTTATATGATGAGAGGCACCAGAGTAAAAAATCCAAATAGACGAAGAGATACCTGAAGAAGACCCAAGCAAACCTGAATAAAGAAAAGAAACAATTGAGGCAGACATGGATGGCTGGAAGGTAGATAGTGTATGCTGAAGCTGACTAATCTGAGCACTCAAGGAAGCCAAGTCAGGATCAGGAGCCGAAGCAGATGCAATAAAATTGGCGGGAGGTCGAAAAGTGCTTGGAGAAGGAGCTCAAAACTGGGTCTGAGACTGCTGAGTAGATGAGGCAGGCAAACGTCCCTTTTTGGGACAATGATACTTCTAATGGCCTCTTTAATGGCAGAAGGCACACTCATCAAAAGCCAGAGACATTTTAATAACCAGAAAGCTGAGGTCTAAGTGTAATAAAGCAAAATAGCCAAACTAGAGATCAAAGGCTAATAACTAGAAAGCTGCGTGGTTCAAAATGTAATAAACCCAAAATAGACCTCAATAACTAAGCCAGGGGTCAGAGTATACTAAACAGGAAACTGAGGGGCTTCTAGTGTAATAAACCTAAAAGGGTTTTAAGTGTAAGAAATAGAATCATAGAACCAGCCAAGAAGTAGACCTCACGATGAGGCTCAGACGAGAGAGACCCCAGTGAGTGAGAAAGAATCAAACCAGAGTGAGAGATCAATAGTGATCAGACCAAGACCAGAATATCGCGACTACAGACCACCAGTTAGAGGACCTTCGCTACTTCAGACCAAAGAACATATGAACCAAAGATCTCGCGAGTATGAACCAGATGGGTTGTGAACTCAGATAAGTTGTATAAGCCAGACAAATCAGAGGATCGAAGCAGTTGACCCAATAATGAATTAGACTAACCAGACAAGAAGAAGCAGAGGATTGATTGAACCAAGCAGATGACCGAAACGAAGACAGGAACAAAGAACTCGATTGAAACAGAGATCAAAACCAGAGAGAGATTCGTGTTGGCTGCTAGGGTTTCGAACCAAGCTCTGATACCATGTAAGCTTTTCTGAATGATTTGTATATTCAACTTGTAAATAATACAAAAATTACAGCCAATATTTATAGGAATCCTAACCCTAATCTAGAATAGAAATACAAATCTAATTCCATATTTATATAGCATTCCATAATTACATAGCAACCTAATTCCATATTTACATAACAGTCGTAAGTTGCACAATATATTCTCATAGCTCTTTGCTCTCGCCTCTTCTTTATTGATATATTGTCATATGCAATGTATATTCATTTCCTCAATAAAATTTCCCTTTTAAGTAATCAAAACGAAAAAAACAAAACAAAAATTCAATTGAACCCAACACATAGCCCTTCTCGATGATTCTTAATCGCAAATATGCAATCGCCAAATATGTATAACATTTTCTTAACTAAGATAAAATTTACATTATTATAGTCAACAAACATGATTAACGCTATATAATCAATTTGAAAATGGTATAAAAATCAAATGAATTTAGCATACAACTATTTTAGATTATTCTTAATCGCATATGTACAATATTCATATATATACATATAATTTTTTTATTAATTATGATAATAATTTACATTATTATAGTCAATAAAAACGCGATTCTAATTATAATTAATTTGAAAAATGATACAAATTTTAACTGTACCTAGCACATGCTTGTTTGTATATGGGACAGGTGTCATAGAAGTTAGAAAGATAAATCGTAGTATAGAAATTTGAGTTTAATTTGGAAAGGGCGTCAGTCACCATCATCTTTTGCTATTAACCTTTTCATGAAAACGAGACTATCAGCCATTTCCACAGAACAAATGCCCCCCAGTTAAAAGTATTGGAACCCATACCTTAATTAATTTCTTTCTGAACTGATCACATGTAATTCATTTACGTCGGAATTAAAAAATTCATGGAAAAAAATTTCACGGCATAATTTGATATATTATATAAATATTTGTTTGCATTTGTATTTGTACCAAGTGTATACAATAATATTTTTTGACGAAGAGAAAATACATAAACATGTGTATAAAAATTAAAGTGTGAATTAAATTCAATATATATTTATGGTAGAGATTACAACAATGAATTTTGATAACATCTCTAGTTTTTGAGCTTATTTATGTGTGTGTTTTTTCTTTTCTTTTTTTAAATTAATTTGTAGGGAACACTAATATAATGTTGTATAAATAAAAAATTTGTATAATATTTTTGTATAGAATGCTATAATCGGTTTGAATGCTTTTGTTATAAAACCCAATTGCCACATTGTTCTAATAGAGGATATTTTATTTTATTTTTTTATCAACAAAGAAAATAAGAATCAAAATTACTATAGTGCAAAAACGTGATCCTCGTTAGGTTTAGTGATAAAAATGATAGGAACCCCAATTGAACATAATCATATTTGTTTGTATTATAACTAAACTAGCATACCAACCCATGCTATGCATGGGTTAAACAAATAATTAAAAATAATTTTAAAATTAAATAATAATATAAAATTTTATTTAAAAAGTATAAAAAAAATTTAGAATGAATTAAATTTTAATCATTTTATTACACAATATATATATATATATATATATATCTATATATTGCACTTTTAATTGTATATTCTAAGTTCACAATAAAAAATAAATGACATAATTTAATTAGTAAAGATGAAAAAAATAGAATAAGTTAAAAAAATTATATTTATGATAAAATAAAAATATATATCTCGTTTTGTAAATTATTTAGCTTAGTTTATTCTATGTTAAAGTTTGTTATAAAATTTAAACATATTGAAGAAACTCTATCCTTCTTTCATTTCATTCACCATATCCAATATTCTGATTACGCCATGATATATATATACAACAACAGTCTGACAAACGGGTAACAAACTTGTAACTAACTCACTAACTCACTAACTAATATCTAACAACCAAACAAACAGATATTGGTATGGATACTGAGCTGGAATTCAAGCTGTGACAGTGGCTTGAATTCGGATGCAATACATACTGCAACATGGGTTCCTGCCGTGTGCTCTGCTGCTGCAACTTGGTTCTCTGATTCTGTGAATCCTTATCACATATATTTCAAAAATAAAAAAATATGAATAAAATTATATGTACTAATTGGTATACCAATTAGTGTACTAATGCATGATGTGACATATTTTTATTAGTTTTGAATATTTGTAGTTTGTATAATGGGTGGGGTCTATAATTTTGAAATTATATTGCTATAGCATGTGTTGAGACAGATAAATCTCCATTGAAGATGATTTCTTGCAGAGTGTTTGGAGTTTGGTTTTAAGTTGATGAATATGAGAACGTGATACAGAAGTAAACCGCTTCTCCAAAAACTGCCATACCTGATCACTGTGATGAAGATGAAGAACAAAAGAATAAATGGATGATGATAGGGTTGCAGTCAAACAAGTGAGCAAATGTGCACCAATCAATTGCCACCTCGCATAAACTGGATTTGGAATGGATTTTCCAGATGCATCAATGATTTTTGGAGATGGACATGGATTTGATCCATTTACATAATCAAGAAATCCAGCTACTCTAAGCACATTTGTCATCTGTGACTTCCATATGAGAAAATTGTTGGATTCGAGCTTTACTATGATGAGAGAATTGAAGTTTGAAATCAATAAACTAAAATTTGATGGTAAAAGAAGAATTTGCCATTGAAGGTCCTTGGATCTTGCTCACGAGAACTCAATGCTCTGATACCATATTGTGAATCTTATAAATCTTCATCTTATTCCAAAAGGTGTCTTACACAAGTATTTATATAGTAAACAAAATATCTAATCTATATAAAATATCTAATCCTAACTAACTCTTTAACCAGCCCAGCTCATATCAGTATAACAAACTATAACCAACTTATATTCTAACCACCACAACTGATTCCATTGTAGCACTCCATCTGGATACAATTATAGGCCTATGATGCACAAGCTGTAATAGGCAAAGGCTGCAGCTCAAGTTTGATGTTAGATGGTGTGATGTTAGATGTGATAACTCCTCAAATCAAAGAAATTTCAAATCAATTGGCATTAGCCTCTGCAAAAGTTGATGACGAGGATCTGGTGTTTCTAACCTTGAATGGTCTACCAGAGGAATACACTGCTTTTAAAACCTCCATTCGTACTCAATCTGAGACTATCACGATGGAAACTTTGTGTTCCTTGTTATGTTCGGAGGATATTCACATTGAACAAAAACTTAAACAATTAATTGGTACTAATCTTCATGTTACGTACTTTGCTTCAAGAGGGTCTTCATATTCCTCTCATCTAGTTATGAATCTTCAAATTCTTCTAATCGAGGTTTTCATTCTGTAAGAAGCAGAGGTCAATATAGAGGTTCAAGAGGAGGCAAATATAATAATTTTCGAGAAGGAAGATACAATAACAAATTCAATAATACTAGATCCATAGGAAATTATTATTCTAACTCTAGATGTTAGATTTGTGGAGATCTTAGTCATACTGCTCTTGAATGCAGGCATTGACTAGATCCTAATTTTTAGCCTTCCTCTCACAGTAATTCTTCTCAATCTTCTGTCTCAGTCAAAGGCATATGCTGCTTCAGTGCCTCAACCTTCCTCTGATCCTCCCATACCTCCTTGTTATGTTGATTCTGCTGCAACCAACCATCTAACAATGACTTGACTAATCTTCACCATTTTCAGCCTTATAAAGGTCATGAATAGGTTCAGGTTGGTAATGGTTCCTCTTTACCAATCAGTCACACAGGTAAAGGTCTCCTGCCCACTCTACATTATTCTTTTAAACTATCAAATCTCCTTCATGTTCATACCATCTCTTCTAATCTCTTATCTGTGTATCAACTTACCAAATATCATAATTGTCTTGTTATTTTTTATGCTAATACTTTTTTCATTCAGGACAATTGCACGAACAAGGTTCTGCATAAAGGTGTTAATGTCAATGGTCTCTACCAGTTCACTCCATCTTCTGAGCAATTTTCTCCCTAAGTTTTTTAGTCTAGCACTACTGCCATGTGTCTGATATACTTTGGCATCACAGATTAGGACATCCATCCTCTCTAAAGCTTTATCATATGGCTGCTCTTTTACCAAATAAATTCTCATTGAATAAGGACTTGTCTTGTATTGATTGTAATGTGTCTAAAGTTCATAGGCTTCCTTTCAAATTGTTTAATACTTCTGTTAATTGTCCATTTTCCTTGGTTCATAGTGATGTATGGCGTCCTTTCAGAGTGGCTAATGCCCCATTTCGTTTCTACGTTTTGTTTGTGGATGATTTTAGTAGATGCACTTGGGTTTATCCTTTGAACTACAAAAGTGAGGTGCATGATAAATTGCTTGTATTCAAAGCCTATGTTGAAACTCAGTTTCAGACTTCACTTAAGATCCTTCGGACTGATTGTGGTACTGAATTTGTTAATAAAAGAGTTGATGCTTTGTTGTCTTCTCATGGCATTGTTCATCAACGCAGTTGTCCCTATACTCAGGCTGAAAATGGCATAGTTGAATGCAAACATAGACATCTTACTGAAACTACAATAGCACTTCTTCATCACTTTTATATTCCCATTAAATTTTGGTTTGATGCTGTTGCCGCACCTGCTTTCCTTATTAACATAATGTCCTCTAGTGTTTTACATCACAAGACTCATTTTGAAGTTTTGTTCCATACCTTACCTGATTTTTCCTTCTTCAAAGTATTTGGTTGCCAATGTTTTCCTTGGTTAAAGCCTTACACTACTCACAAGCTGCAACCTAAATCCATTTCTTGTGTTTTCTTGGGCTATCATCCTACCATTAAGGGTTATAGGTGTCTTGATCCTCTTTTTGGCAAAGTCTACATTTCTAGGCATGTAGTCTTTAATGAGTCTTGTTTTCCTTCTTCTTCCTCTTCAGATTTGTTTGATCTTACTTCCTTTTTCTGGCCTACTTCACCAATTTCTTGTTTCATGCTTCCTTCTAGGCCTTTTTCTGCACCACCTCCTTCTGTGACATCTTCTACTCCTTCTGTTTCTTCTGATCCTTCTTCTTTTTCTTCTCTTCCTTCTCTTGCTCCTGCTTCCCTTGCTCAGCCCATACCTATTTCTTCTATTACTATTGACTTACCTCCTCATTCTCTTCCTTCTTCTGTATCCAACACACATCCCATGCTTACTAGGTCCAAACACAAACTCCCACTATGTCTTGCTGCTACTGCCTCTCTTCTTGACACTGAACCTACCTCTGTTCAGGTTGCTTTTCAATCTCTTGCAGGAGTTATCACATCTAACATCACACCATCTAACATCAAACCTAAGTTTCAGCCTTTGCCTATTACAGCTTATGCATCACAGGCCTGTAATTGTATCTAGATGGAGTGCTACAATGGAATCAATTGTGGTGGTTAGAATATAAGTTTGTTATAGTTTGTTAGATTGATATGAGTTGTGCTGGTTAAAGAGTTAGTTAGGAGTAGATTTTTTGTATAGATTAGATTTTTGTTTATTGTATAAATACTTGTGTAACATACCTTTTGAAATAAGATGAAGATTTATAAGATTCACCATAGGTACATTAATTGGTATAGTAATTGATGTGAGTAACACTATTGAAAAAATATTTTTTTTTTGATAAAATCGTTAAAATGGGTCAAAAGACCACTCAACTTATACAAAAATTAATTAATTAAAACTATTAAATTTTATTTTATTTTGAAATTTAAACTGTTTTCAATTAAATCATGCACAACACTATAAGGTTCACTTTATATAAGTGAAATAACTTATTTTTCCTTTCTTTTCCTAATGTGGGATTGTGTAAAATAAAAGTTAATAATTGTTTTTGTCGGAAATTTATTTCGAATCAATAAGATAATATATTTTCTAAAATCATGATACTTTTTAAAAAATAATTTATTAAAAATTTATGCACCTATTATAAAATGATAGAATTTAATAACATTATATTATAATATTATCAGCTCTTTAATTATATTATTAGCTCTTTCTTATTTTTATTTAATTTAAATATTTTGTTAATCAACATGATAAGTTTTTTTTAGTTTTCTTTAATTATAATCATTAATCTTGAATGAGCAATAATCTGACTATAATTTCTATAATAGAAAGCATCATGTTTCGAAATTATCACTTTATTTTTAATTGACAAATGAAACTATAATTATTGTTTGTGAGTGATAATTTTTCCAAATCTATTATTATCTATATATTAACGCAAAATAACTTTTTGTCCAAAATATTTTAAGAGATTCAAAATATTAATTTTAGTTTATAAAATTTAATAAATATATACTTCATAAAATTATTAACCCATCCAAACATATCTCATTTAAATTTTTTTAAAAAAAATTAGATGAAAGTTTATATGTAAATCAAATCTAATTTAAACAATAATTGATAGATTCTAGAGTTCAAATTTAAAGATTAAGAAGAATATGAGAAATATATATATATATATATATATATATTTGTATAAATATTCTATGACAAAAATGAATTTTTCATAAGAAAAATATTTTAGAAACAATCTATGCGTGGTATATACATTTTATTGCTTAAATTTTAGTTATTTAAATTTGTAATATTTAAAAAGAATGCTCAAAATAAAATTTTAATAATTATGTTGACCACATTGGATATCATACTTTAGATGACACTATTCATATATATCATATAGAGCCTATCAAATGATGTAATTAGCGTCATGTAAAATATTACATCATATAAGAAATATATTAAAATATGATAATTTTACATTACTCAATTTAAAAATATATAAAAATGTAGATTAGCCAAATCAATATTTTATACACAAATATAAGTGAGTTTAGGGGTTTAGTGAAATGGTGGTGACAAGGCAAGGGCAATTGACAAACAGAAGTTAAGATGTCTAGTAGGAAAAAAGTTAGATGATTAAGATTGTGAAAGACGCAAAGTGAGTGAGAGAGGAGAATAAGAAAAGGGCTCAATGTAATTCGCCAAAGCTGGCTAGTGTGAGAAAATTTAAAAGTTATACTTGGTAGGTAAAACTTGATTTCAGGTAGGACAAGAGGATAGAGGTCATTGGTAGTTCATTGTTTGTCATTTTCATTTTGTTATTCAATTTTTTGAGTTAGTTTCACAAACCAAAAAAGAAAACAAAAAACAAAAAAAAAAGAGAGAAAACCAAAAATAAATAATATATATATACACATAGTTTACTATATCATCATATAAATCTAATATATGACAAATTAAAATTATGAAACACTTAGAAAATATAATATATTTATAATTTACCATAGTTTTTATTTAATTTTTATTAATTACATCATCATTCATGTATTTATTATTTAGAACTTCAAACATAACATTAATGATAGGAAAAAAGAAACATAAGTGAAATTGAGATAAAATAGTTAAAATTTAATTAATTCTATTTCTTTATGTATTTTATTTGTTTTACTGTTTAATTTTAAAATTAATTATTATTTATTTATTTGAAACCCTGCTATTACGCTAATATACCAATTAATGCATTTATTTTCTTCTTTGATGTGGTTGAGTGTCTTGGCCCCCATTAGGTTGACTGAGAAGGGAATCTTAAGAAGACTTTCTTTTGGCGTACTTTGATAAAATAAAAATAAAAAGAAGACTTTCTTTTAGCAATAGAAACCATTATTAAAAAAGACTTTCTTGTAGTCTTTTTTTGTCTTTAGGCCGGGATATGACAGCTCAATATTATTTAGTGTGTTTAGTTTGAGTTTTTTGGATTAAATTTTTTAAAAATTAGCTTTTTAGTTTTCGTGTTTTTTTGTTTTTAGTAAATATTTTTATATTTTAAATATTTTTTTTATTTTTAGATGCACATTACTTAGATGTATCTAAAAAGTAAAAAATTTGTGAAAAAATATTTTAAAAAATTAATAAATACATAAAAATATAAAAAAATGTACTGAATTCTTGTATTTTTTTTTTGTATTTTTGGTATTTAGTAAATTTTTAAAAGATTTTTTTTACAATTTTTTACTTTTTAGGTATATTTATGTTAGGTGTGTCTAAAAGTAAAAAAATTGTTGTTGCCTTTGGTATCAGAGCCAAGTTATGTTGTTATCTATTGCTTATTGTCTTGTTAATTCTATTTAATCATTATCCTTTCTTATTATTACTCTGTCGTCAGTTAACTTAATCTGTCAAAAATTCAATCTGTTTCTTTCCACCTAGCTAAGTCACCCACTTTCGTCCCTGTCTAGAGTAAGTCCTTAGGGTTAGGCAGTGTTGGACTTAGGAATCTTCCGAATAGGGTATGTATGGATGCAGGTATGTGAAAACATGATAAATTTTGACAATGTATTAAGGTTTCTGTAGTACAGATTAATTAATCAAAAAATGAGTCGATTATTTAGAAGTAACTCGTCAGTCAGTTCTATATCAACTACTTTACCCTCACTCCCTAATCAAGGATTAGTAATTAATAAAGAAGATGTTGAAATACAAAACGATAAAATTGATTTAAATTGGAATATACCAAAATTACCTATTAAGGAAATTTATAAAACTACTTTTCTACAGAATACTTTTCATGTTAATCTGCATGTTAAAACAATTGAACAAATTTATGCTTTAGAGAAACCCAGGGAAACCTGCCAATTATTTGATGTTAATATGATAAAATGACATTTAAAAAATGGTAACAATTTTATTCATTTAGGATTAATTCAAGTTGGTGTTAAACCATTAACTCAACAAGGTAAAAATGCTTCTGTCTTGTTATGTTTAAGAGATGCTCGCTTTATTGATTATAATGATAGTTTAATGGGAATGATGGAAACTGGTCTGCATAAAGGTCCAGTACATTTTAATTGTTTTCCTGATTTTACGCTTAGTTTACAAGATCCACATATTTTAAAAGCATTAACTTTGAATATTCAATTAAATGGTTCATTTACTAATATGTTAGAAAAAGTTCATAATATTGCCCTGATTTATCGTGTTCATTATAAATGCATGAAAACTAATTTAAATGTTCAAGCCTTACATAAAAGTCCAAAAGATAAAACTCTGTTAATCCAAAGTAGTAATAATGAATCATATATTAATGTTCCTCAAATGATTGAATGGAAAAATATTACTCTCCCTGGTCAATGGCTTACAACTAATGAAAATTATAAACATAATCAATAACAATCTTCTATTCAAGATATTCAACAATATACTGATGGTTCCGTTTGTATTAAATTTAATCGTAGTCAATCCTCTAAACATAGTACATCTAGTGTCTCTACTGATGTTGAAACTGAAGATGAAATATTTAATACTCCTTTATTTAGGAAAAATAGTCAAATCTATCTTGGTCAAACTTCTCAAAGTAAATTAAAAGGAATTGATAACTCTACAACTTCTCAAATTAGTAAACCTGTTTATTCAACTCACACACAGTTACATGAAGATGATGAAGCATCTCAAAATTCTCCTACTCAAACTGATTTCGAAGCTACACAACCAATCAATCCCCAATTACTGACAATCAAAAAAGAATTTACTCCTGATTTAGATAAATTATTTATTGATTTTAGATCTCCAGAAAATAGAACTAAAAGACATGCTTGTTAGGCTAAATATGATTCTGCTCAACAATCTAGAATAACTAGAAAATGGTATGATTTTATGGTCGAATATGGTTTTGAATTATCTTTCTTTGAATATATGGATAAATATTACAAAAAGATTAATACAATCACAAAACATAAATGGAAGACTTCTCCTAATACATCTGTACCTTCTGGCCATCCACCTCTATCTAATATAATTATTGAATGTCAAGGTTCTGAAGTTCCAGCCTCTCCTTTTAAGTTGCCTGGTACTGACCCTGAAATTAAAAAAGTTATTGAACAAAATAATTACACTAATCAATGTTTAAAGACACTTGGTAAACAATTAGATAAGATAAAAACTAATCTAAATGATTGTTTTGCTAATTCTACTTCCACTAAACAATCTCTAGATCAACCTTTAATTACTCTTCCTAGTGATCGTTCCAAACGTAAAAGTTTAGCAACTAATGATCACTCATCAGTTAAAGCTATAGAACAATTATTCACTAAATTAGCTACACCTGAACAAGCTTCTCCCTCCAAAGGTCTTACTGTTTTAAACCAACCTATTGCACCTGTGTCTACTCAATCAGAATCTGATACAACTGATACTGAAATTAATCAATTAGCTCAACAATTTCAATCCTCTACTCAGCTTAATAAATTACATTACCCTAAACCTAATCCTACCTCTCTTACTAAAAACTGATATTCTAGACCTACGCCACCTGATCTCCAATATGAGGAAAATAATCTTGCTAATCAATTTTCTGTCTCTGCTAAAAGTTATATGAATGGAAATTGATGGATTAAGTGAAGATCAAATACTGCAAAAATTAAATCATTTATCTATGGTTGCAAATAGTTATTTAACTAATTACCCTGATTACTCTCAACTTGAAATTGTTTCTTTAATCACCTCTGGTTTCACCGGTATGCTCAAATCTTGGTGGGAAAAATATCTCACTAAAGACCAACGTGAATCAATCTTACATGCTAATCAAAAAGATACCAATGATCTCCCCATTTTTGATGAACATATTGGTTATTATGTCCCTGATAGTGTTAACACATTAATCTACACAATAGTTAGACATTTCATAGGAACTTCTACTAATATATATTCTCGCATACATGATCAACTTAGTAACTTGACCTGCCCCACATTAAGTGATTTTAGATGGTATAAAGATGTATTTACCTCTAGAGTTATGTTAAGAGAAGACTGTACTAAATCATTTTGGAAAGAAAAATTTATTAATGGATTACCTGATTTATTTGCTCACAAAATTAGAGATGTTCGTAGTCAACCAACTGGAATCATTGAATATGATAATTTAACATATGGCGATATAATTAGCACTATTCAAAAAGAAGGATTAAGAATGTGTATTGATCTTAAACTAAGTCACAAAGCTCAAAAAGATAAACACAAAGCTAAATATAAATTAGGAAATTTCTGTGAACAATATGGTTTACCTCCTGTAGCACCCTCTCGTAGGAAATCACATAAATATACAAAACATAAATCATCTCACAAATATTCAAATAAATACAAAAAGAACTATTCACCTTCCAAATCAAATGATAAATTTTATACTAAACCCAACAAGAAATATTACAAGTCAAAATCACATCCAAAATCTAAATCTAATAAGGATATTACTTGTTTTAACTGTGGTCAAAAAGGTCATTATTCTAATAAATGTAAAGAAAAACAAAAATTAAAAGATAAATAAATCAACTTCAAATTGATGATCAATCTAAGAATCAATTATTTGAAATCTTTCAATTAAATCAATCTATTAGTGATTCTTCTTCTGATAATCTTACTACTTCCTCTGATTACCATTCACCAAGTGATAATTTTGATAATAATATTGAATTAAGATGTAATGATGTTTGTTGTAAACCTGTTAAACAAATTACTTGTTCTTACTAAACAGAATCAAGAAGAATCTACTCTTATTGAATTAATTAGTAAATTAGATGATCCATAATTAAAAAGAAAATACACTGATAAACTTAAATCTTTATTAATCAATACTGATCATAAACCTAAACAAGATAAACTTATTATTAGTCTATCTAAAACTTTAGAAAGATTTAAGAACAAACAAAAAGAAGTTACTTTTCAAGATTTACAACAAGAAATCAATCAGATTAAACAAACTATTAAAGAATTACAAAATAAAGATCAACATTTAGAAGATGAAATTATTACACTAAAACTTAATAAAAACTTAGAAAATTTCCAAACTAATAATGATGAATCTCCTCATGAATCTGAACATGATTCCGACCCCACTAATTCTGATAACTTATTATTTGATAATCGATTACACCAATCTCATGATCTTGAAGAAAAAAGATTAAATTTAATTAATAAAATCTATATTCAAAAATGGTATTCCAAAATTAAAATTGTTATTAATAATTTTGAATTAGAATTAGTTGCATTAATTGATACTGGTGCTGATCTTAATTGTATTCAAGAAGGTTTACTTCCTACTAAATATTTTGAAAAATGTCATGAAAAATTAACCTCTGCTAATGGTAGTAAAATGCATATTAAATATAAATTACCTAAAGTCCATGTTTGTCAAAATAATGTCTGTTTTAAAACCTCATTTGTTTTAGTCAAAAATATGACTGATAAAATTATTCTAGGTACACCATTTATATATTTATTATATCCATTTACCACATCTAGTGAAGGAATAACTACTCATGTTTTGGGTCAACCTGTTACATTTAAATTCTTGTCTCCTCCTGAAATGTTAGAATTAAATCAATTAAAAGATTGTTCTATTTCTCAAACTATTAATCGATTAACTAGACATTTAAGATATTTAAAAGAAGAAATTAATTACAAAAGAATTGATCAACAATTAACTAATCCGGTTATTATTTCTCAAATTAATGAATTTAAATTAAGATTGGAAACTACAGTTTGTTCTACTTTACCTACTGCATTTTGGCATAGGAAAAAACATGTAGTCACATTACCATATATTAAGAATTTTCATGAAAGTCAAATTCCTACGAAATCTAGACCTATTCAAATGAATCATGAATTACTTGAAATGTGTAAAAAAGAAATCAATGAACTATTAAAAAATCGAATAATTAGTCCAAGTAAATCACTTTGGTCATGTCCTGCTTTTTATGTAAATAAAAATACTGAATTAGAACGAGGTGTCCCTCGCTTAGTCATCAATTATAAACCATTAAATAAAGTTTTAGAATGGATTCGATATCCTATTCCTAATAAAAAAGATTTGATTAAAAGACTGAGTCAAGCTGTTATTTTTAGTAAATTTGATTTAAAAAGTGGTTTTTGGCAAATACAAATTCATTCTAAAGATAGATATAAAACTACTTTTACTACACCTTTTGGTCATTATGAATGGAATATCATGCCATTTGGGTTAAAAAATGCTCCTAGTGAATTTCAAAATATAATGAATGATATTTTCAATCCATTTAGTCATTTTTCCATAGTTTATATAGATGATATTCTTATTTTTTCAGAATCAATTAGTGAACACTGGAAACATCTTACTGCATTCTTTTATACCATTAAGAGTCACGGTCTAATCATTTCTGCTCCTAAGATTAAATTATTTCAAACCAAAGTCAGATTTTTAGGTTATGATATTCACAGAATACTATTTTACCTATTAGTCGTTCCATTGAATTTGCGTCTAAATTCCCTGATGAAATCTTAGATAAAACTCAGCTACAACGTTTTTTAGGATCACTGAATTATATTGCTGAATTTTACAAAGACCATAGGAAAACTTGTCAGCTCCTGTTTGATCGGTTACAAGACAATCCTCCTCCTTGGTCTTCTACTCATACTGCTATTGTTAAACAAGTTAAACAATATGTCAAGTCTCTTCCTTGTCTTGGTATTCCTACTGAAAATTCATTCAAAATTATTCAAACTGATGCCTCTGATATCGGTTATGGCGGCATCCTTCTCCAGCAACTTACTCCTCAGTCATCTGAACAACTTGTTCGTTATCATTCTGGTGTCTGGAATAAAGCACAAAAGAATTATAGTACTATTAAAAAAGAAATTTTATCTACTGTTTTATGTATTAGTAAATTTCAAGATGACATTTTAAATCAAAAATTTTTACTTCGTTTTGATTGCAAATCTACTAAATATGTTTTAGAAAAAGATGTTCAAAATCTTGCTAGTAAGCAAATTTTTGCCCGTTGGCAATCTATTTTAAGTATTTTCGATTTCACTATTGAATATATACCTGGTTGTCAAAATTCCATTCCTGATTTCCTTACTCTGGAATTTTTACAGGGGGGATAGGGATGACCACTCCATTTATTGCTTACCATAAAACCCAAATTACCCATTACCGTGATTTGATTCACCAAACTGCTTATCGCATTGCCCGGATAAAATTAGCTAGAAAAACTACTAAACGTGCTCAATACATTCAGTACCACCAAATTCAAGCTCGTCGCCATTTACTTGCTGATTATTACAATTGTTTGGATTTTCATCAAACTTATTTAGATCTCCTTAGTAGTTGCTAATCTTTATTGCTAACCTTTGTTTCTTTTTAAACAGATGTCTCGCCCAAGGCCCCCTTCTAAAGCCTTGGTCCCAACTAGTCAACCTTTTATTCCTCCTTTGGAGTTAGTCACCCAATACCATCCTATTGAAATGATTAACTGTTACCAAGTTCTTGGTAATATTCCTCGACCCAGTTTTACATCTGCTTTGGCCACTGATCCTTTTGCTTCATCCAGCCAAGCAGTTACTCCATACCCTCCTAATCCTATTAAAACTGCTCGATCTGATTATGTTGACTCAACAACTACTAATCTCTTTTTCAAAGAACCTAGTCACCCAAAGAGTCAATCTGTTAATGATCTGGTTAAAACTTATTTCCCTCATGGATGGCATTTTGTTCCTCTCCATCCAGAGAAAACAATCACCTTCTATAAAGACATCTTATTCAACCATCAGTCAATTGTGATTAAACCCATTTATGATCGTACTTACACTAGTAAAGTGGTTTACCATTCACTTTATATTCACAATATTGTTTCCTTAGTTGAATGGGGTTCTCCTTATCAACTTCGAGATTTACCTAATCACTCCCTTCAGTATAATTATTATGATTATATTGATGCCTGGTTCAAAGTCCTCCTATATCAAAATGAAACATTTAGTCACTCCTGGTTTCTTCAATTTGATCAAAAGTTTAAGTCAGAATTACCTACTTGGTTTCTGAGATGGTGGACCCATTATGGTGCCATTCCAGACATCTTTCCATCAGTAATTTTGGATTAAGTCAATTACTTCTCCACTGTTTTCTCATTCACTCCACAGCAAAGAGAATTCTCTCAATTGCTTATTTTTATATCCAAATATAAGATCCCTTGGATATTCAAATGGCAATATGGTATTTCTGGTAAAGTAATTCAGCGGCTACATAAGGTTAAATGGTGGGATAATTTCAAGATTCAACAAATTATTGAAATTGTTCAAATTGAGTTCCCGATTAACATTCATGCTCCTACACCTGCCATGGTTAAAGCTCAGCAGATCCCAACTGCTCCAGTCACTCAAGGAAGCCAACTTCCTCCAGTCAATCTTGGAAGCCCATCATCCAGTTCTTCCAAGCCCAAGTCATCCAAATCAAAGATTAAATCCAAGTCAGCAAAGCCCAATTCTAACCAGCCCAAGCCAAAGGATAAATCCAAATCAAAGGTTAAGCCCAAGTCCAAGTCATCCAAAGATGAGCTCCTCCAAATGGCTCGTCTACTTATGGCCCAAGCCAAGTCAGACTCGGATAACAACAGTTCAGAAGGTGGTTCAGACAGTTCAAACTCTTCTGAAGGTTCAACTACTCAAAATCCATATGGACCCGAGTTCCAAGATGCTCAGGACCCATATGCTTAATTCAGTCATTGGATTCTATATAGCTATAATTATCAGCTTCAATCAATACTCGTCTTTTGAGAAAAGCTACTGATATATATATCTATATTGATTCCCTCAGTCACATGCCTCCAAGCAATGAATAGTAAAAAAGTTAACTTTACTGTTCACTATTCATCAAAAAGTCAACATTACTATTCATCATTCATTATGATTCATCCCACGGACAATTTCAGCATAGTAAAAGCTTTAGTCACTCACCGAAAGCAGCAGACAACTCCCATGTGCTTCTGATGCTCCTATTCACTCACAAGGCTCACAGCAATCACTCACAAGGCTAACAGTGGTGGTCTCTTTTGATTATAAAAGGACCCCTTCAGTCAAGAATAAGGCAGAGTTAGAAAAAATTGAGAGCATTCCTTCCTCAAGGAAAAACCTATCTCTGTAATTTTATTTTCAAGTCCGTTTTCAAGTTATGTATTTTGAAGAATTGTTTATTTCACTCCATTAAACAATTGTAAGTTTTATTATTAATGTTTATTTAAACTGTTTCCTTCTTCTTCAGTTTTAGTTTAACTTATTTTTAGTATTATTAGTGCTGTTTCCTTCTTCATGTTCTTTATGTTTCTGTCCAAAGGGAACGGAAACAGAAACATAAAGAACATGAAGAAGGAAACAGCACTAATAATACTAAAAATAAGTTAAACTAAAACTGAAGAAGAAGGAAACAGTTTAAATAAACATTAATAATAAAACTTACAATTGTTTAATGGAGTGAAATAAACAATTCTTCAAAATACATAACTTGAAAACGGACTTGAAAATAAAATTACAGAGATAGGTTTTTCTCTTGAGGAAGGAATGCTCTCAATTTTTTCTAACTCTGCCTTATTCTTGACTGAAGGGGTCCTTTTATAATCAAAAGAGACCACCACTGTTAGCCTTGTGAGTGATTGCTGTGAGCCTTGTGAGTGAATAGGAGCATCAGAAGGACATGGGAGTTGTCTGCTGCTTTCGGTGAGTGACTAAAGCTTTTACTGTGCTGAAATTGTCCGTGGGATGAATCATAATGAATGATGAATAGTAATGTTGACTTTTTGATGAATAGTGAACAGTAAAGTTAACTTTTTTACTATTCATTGCTTGGAGGCACGTGATGAGGGAATCAATATAGATATATATATCAGCAGCTTTTCTCAAAAGACGAGTATTGATTGAAGCTGATAATTATAGCTATATAGAATCCAATGACTGAATTAAGCATATGGGTTCTGAGCATCTTGGAACTCGGGTCCATATGGATTTTGAGTAGTTGAACCTTCAGAAGAGTTTGAACTGTCTGAACCACCTTCTGAACTGCTGTTATCCGAGTCTGACTTGGCTTGGGCCATGAGTAGACGAGCCATTTGGAGGAGCTCATCTTTGGATGACTTGGACTTGGGCTTAACCTTTGATTTGGATTTATCCTTTGGCTTGGGCTGGTTAGAATTGGGCTTTGCTGACTTGGATTTAATCTTTGATTTGGATGACTTGGGCTTAGAAGAACTGGATGATGGGCTTCCAAGATTGACTGGAGGAAGTTGGCTTCCTTGAGTGACTGGAGTAGTTGGGATCTGCTGAGCTTTAACCATGGCAGGTATAGGAGCATGAATGTTAATCGGGAACTCAATTTGAACAATTTCAACAATTCGTTGAATCTTGAAATTATCCCACCATTTAACCTTATCTAGCCGCTGAATTACTTTACCAGAAATACCATATTGCCATTTGAATATCCAAGGGATCTTATATTTGGATATAAAAATAAGCAATTGAGGGAATTCTCTTTGCTGTGGAGTGAATGAGAAAACAGTGGAGAAGTAATTGACTTGATCCAAAATTACTGATGGAAAGATGTCTGGAATGGCACCATAATGGGTCCACCATCTTAGAAACCAAGTAGGTAATTCTGACTTAAACTTTTGATCAAATTGAAGACACTAGGAGTGATTAAATGTTTCATTTTGATATAGGAGGACTTTGAACCAGGCATCAGTATAATTATAATAATTATACTGAAGGGAGTGATTAGGTAAATCTCGAAGTTGATAAGGAGAACCCCATTCAACTAAGGAAACAATATTGTGAATATAAAGTGAATGGTAAACCACTTTACTAGTGTAAGTACGATCATAAATGGGTTTAATCACAATTGACTGATGGTTGAATAGGATGTCTTTATAGAAGGTGATTGCTTTCTCTGGATGGAGAGGAACAAAATGCCATCCAGGAGGGAAATAAGTTTTAACCAGATCATTAACAGATTGACTCTTTGGGTGACTAGGTTCTTTGAAAAAGAGATTAGTAGTTGTTGAGTCAACATAATCAGATCGAGCAGTTTTAATAGGATTAGGAGGGTATGGAGTAACTGCTTGGCTGGATGAAGCAAAAGGATCAGTGGCCAAAGCAGATGTGAAACTGGGTCGAGGAATATTACCAAGAACTTGGTAACGGTTAATCATTTCAATAGGATGGTATTGGGTGACTAACTCCAAAGGAGGAATAAAAGGTTGACTAGTTAGGACCAAGGCTTTAGAAGGGGGCCTTGGGCGAGACATCTGTTTAAAAAGAAACAAAGGTTAGCAATAAAGATTAGTAACCACTAAGGAGATCTAAATAAGTTTGATGAAAATCCAAACAATTGTAATAATCAGCAAGTAAATGGCGACGAGCTTGAATTTGGTGGTACTGAATGTATTGAGCACGTTTAGTAGTTTTTCTGGCTAATTTTATCCGGGCAATGCGATAAGCAGTTTGGTGAATCAGATCACGGTAATAGGTAATTTGGGTTTTATGGTAAGCAATAAATGGAGTGGTCATCCCTATCCCCCCTGTAAAAATTCCAGAGTAAGGAAATCAGGAATGGAATTTTGACAACCAGGTATATATTCAATAGTGAAATCGAAAATACTTAAAATAGATTGCCAACGGGCAAAAATTTGCTTACTAGCAAGATTTTGAATATCTTTTTCTAAAACATATTTAGCAGATTTGCAATCAAAACGAAGTAAAAATTTTTGATTTAAAATATCATCTTGAAATTTACTAATACATAAAACAGTAGATAAAATTTCTTTTTTAATAGTACTATAATTCTTTTGTGCTTTATTCCAGACACCAGAATGATAACGAACAAGTTGTTCAGATGACTGAGGAGTAAGTTGCTGGAGAAGGATGCCGCCATAACCGATATCAGAGGCATCAGTTTGAATAATTTTGAATGAATTCTCAGTAGGAATACCAAAACAAGGAAGAGACTTGACATATTGTTTAACTTGTTTAACAATAGCAGTATGAGTAGAAGACCAAGGAGGAGGATTGTCTTTTAACCGATCAAACAGGGGCTGACAAGTTTTCCTAAGGTCTTTGTAAAATTCAGCAATATAATTCAGTGATCCTAAAAAACGTTGTAGCTGAGTTTTATCTAAGATTTCATCAGGGAATTTAGACGCAAATTCAATGGAACGACTAATAGGTAAAATAGTATTCTGGTGAATATCATAACCTAAAAATCTGACTTTGGTTTGAAATAATTTAATCTTAGGAGCAGAAATGATTAGACCGTGACTCTTAATGGTATAAAAGAATGCAGTAAGATGTTTCCAGTGTTCACTAATTGATTCTGAAAAAATAAGAATATCATCTATATAAACTATGGAAAAATGACTAAATGGATTGAAAATATCATTCATTATATTTTGAAATTCACTAGGAGCATTTTTTAACCCAAATGGCATGACATTCCATTCATAATGACCAAAAGGTGTAGTAAAAGCAATTTTATATTTATCTTTAGAATGAATTTGTATTTGCCAAAAACCACTTTTTAAATCAAATTTACTAAAAATAACAGCTTGACTCAGTCTTTTAATCAAATCTTTTTTATTAGGAATAGGATATCGAATCCATTCTAAAACTTTATTTAATGGTTTATAATTGATGACTAAGCGAGGGACACCTCGTTCTAATTCAGCATTTTTATTTACATAAAAAGCAGGACATGACCAAAGTGATTTACTTGGACTAATTATTCGATTTTTTAATAGTTCATTGATTTCTTTTTTACACATTTCAAGTAATTCATGATTCATTTGAATAGGTCTAGATTTCGTAGGAATTTGACTTTCATGAAAATTCTTAATATATGGTAATGTGACTACATGTTTTTTCCTATGCCAAAATGCAGTAGGTAAAGTAGAACAAACGGTAGTTTCCAATTTAATTTAAATTCATTAATTTGAGAAATAATAACCGGATTAGTTAATTGTTGATCAATTCTTTTGTAATTAATTTCTTCTTTTAAATATCTTAAATGTCTAGTTAATCGATTAATAGTTTGAGAAATAGAACAATCTTTTAATTGATTTAATTCTAACATTTCAGGAGGAGACAAGAATTTAAATGTAACAGGTTGACCAAAACATGAGTAGTTATTCCTTCACTAGATGTGGTAAATGGATATAATAAATATATAAATGGTGTACCTAGAATAATTTTATCAGTCATATTTTTACTAAAACAAATGAGGTTTTAAAACAGACATTATTTTGACAAACATGGACTTTAGGTAATTTATATTTAATATGCATTTTACTACCATTAGCAGAGGTTAATTTTTCATGACATTTTTCATAATATTTAGTAGGGAGTAAACCTTCTTGAATACAATTAAGATCAGCACCAGTATCAATTAATGCAACTAATTCTAATTCAAAATTATTAATAACAATTTTAATTTTGGAATACCATTTTTGAATATAGATTTTATTAATTAAATTTAATCTTTTTTCTTCAAGATCATGAGATTGGTGTAATCGATTATCAAACAATAAGTTATCAGAATTAGTGGGGTCAGAATCATGTTCAGATTCATGAGGAGATTCATCATTATTAGTTTGGAAATTTTCTAAGTTTTTATTAAGTTTTAGTGTAATAATTTCATCTTCTAAATGTTGATCTTTATTTTGTAATTCTTTAATAGTTTGTTTAATCTAATTGATTTCTTGTTATAAATCTTGAAGAGTAACTTCTTTTTGTTTGTTCTTAAATCTTTCTAAAGTTTTAGATAGACTAATAATAAGTTTATCTTGTTTAGGTTTATGATCAGTATTGATTAATAAAGATTTAAGTTTATCAGTATATTTTCTTTTTAATTATGGATCATCTAATTTACTAATTAATTCAATAAGAGTAGATTCTTCTTGATTCTGTTTAGTAAGAACAGTAATTTGTTTAACAGGTTTACAACAAACATCATTACATCCTAATTCAATATTATTATCAGAATTATCACTTGGTGAATGGTAATCAGAGGAAGTAGTAAGATTATCAGAAGAGGAATCACTAATAGATTGAATTAATTGAAAGATTTCAAATAATTGATTCTTAGATTGATCATCAATTTGAAGTTGATTTACTTTACCTTTTAATTTTTGTTTTTCTTTACATTTATTAGAATAATGACCTTTTTGACCACAGTTATAACAAATAATATCCTTATTAGATTTAGATTTTGGATGTGATTTTGACTTGTAATATTTCTTTTTGGGTTTAGTATAAAATTTATCATTTGATTTGGAAGGTGAATAGTTCTTTTTGTATTTATTT
The DNA here is from genome assembly GCA_030407325.1 of Camellia japonica. Classification (NCBI taxonomy): domain Eukaryota; kingdom Viridiplantae; phylum Streptophyta; class Magnoliopsida; order Ericales; family Theaceae; genus Camellia; species Camellia japonica. Next base: position 7,866,819 of record JAPPVO010000016.1, read on the forward strand.
GAATATTTGTGAGATGATTTATGTTTTGTATATTTATGTGATTTCCTACGAGAGGGTGCTACAAGAGGTAAACCATATTGTTCACAGAAATTTCCTAATTCATATTTAGCTTTGTGTTTATCTTTTTGAGCTTTGTGACTTAGTTTAAGATCAATACACATTCTTAATCCTTCTTTTTGAATAGTGCTAATTATATCGCCATATGTTAAATTATCATATTCAATGATTCCAGTTGGTTGACTACGAACATCTCTAATTTTGTGAGCAAATAAATCAGGTAATCCATTAATAAATTTTTCTTTCCAAAATGATTTAGTACAGTCTTCTCTTAACATAACTCTAGAGGTAAATACATCTTTATACCATCTAAAATCACTTAATGTGGGGCAGGTCAAGTTACTAAGTTGATCATGTATGCGAGAATATATATTATAATTAGTAGGAGTTCCTATGAAATGTCTAACTATTGTGTAGATTAATGTGTTAATACCATCAGGGACATAATAACCAATATGTTCATAAAAAATGGGGAGATCATTGGTATCTTTTTGATTAGCATGTAAGATTGATTCACGTTGATCTTCAGTGAGATATTTTTCCCACCAAGATTTGAGCATACCGGTGAAACCAAAGGTGATTAAAGAAGCAATTTCAGGTTGAGAGTAATCAGGGTAATTAGTTAAATAACTGTTTGCAACCATAGATAAATGATTTAATTTTTGCAGTATTTGATCTTCACTTAATCCATCAATATTCCATTCATATAATCTTTTAGCAAAGACAGAAAATTGATTAGCAATATTATTTTCCTCATATTGGAGATCAGGTGGTGTAGGTCTAGAATATCAGTTTTTAGTAAGAGAGGTAGGATTAGGTTTAGGATAATGTAATTTATTAAGCTGAGTAGATGATTGAAATTGTTGAGCTAATTGATTAATTTCAGTATCAGTTGTATCAGATTCTGATTGAGTAGACACAGGTGCAATAGGTTGGTTTAAAACAGTAAGACCTTTGGAGGGAGAAGCTTGTTCAGGTGTAGCTAATTTAGTGAATAATTGTTCTATAGCTTTAACTGTTGAGTGATCATTAGTTGCTAAACTTTTACGTTTGGAACGATCACTAGGAAGAGTAATTAAAGGTTGATCTAGAGATTGTTTAGTGGAAGTAGAATTAGCAGAATAATCATCTAGATTAGTTTCTATCTTATCTAATTGTTTACCAATTGTCTTTAAATATTGATTAGTGTAATTATTTTGTTCAATAACTTTTTTAATTTCAGGGTCAGTACCAGGCAACTTAAAATGAGAGGCTGGAACTTCAGAACCTTGACATTCAATAATTATATTAGATAGAGGTGGATGGCTAGAAGTTACAGATGTATTAGGAGAAGTCTTCCATTTATATTTTGTGATTGTATTAATCTTTTTGTAATATTTATCCATATATTCAAAGAAAGATAATTCAAAACCATATTCGACCATAAAATCATACCATTTTCTAGTTATTCTAGATTGTTGAGCATAATCATATTTAGCCTAATAAGCATGTCTTTTAGTTCTATTTTCTGGAGATCTAAAATGAATAAGTAATTTATCTAAATCAGGAGTAAATTCTTTTTTGATTGTCATTAATTGGGGATTGATTGGTTGTGTAACTTCGAAATCAGTTTGAGTAGGAGAATTTTGAGATGCTTCATCATTTTCATGTAACTGTGTGTGAGTTGAATAAACAGGTTTACTAATTTGAGAAGTTGTAGAGTTATCAATTCCTTTTAATTTACTTTGAGAAGTTTGACCAAGATAGATTTGACTATTTTTCCTAAATAAAGGAGTATTAAATATTTCATCTTCAGTTTCAACATCAGTAGGGACACTAGATGTACTATGTCTAGAGGATTGACTACGATTAAATTTAATACAACGGAACCATCAGTATATTGTTGAATATCTTGAATAGAAGATTGTTGTTGATTATGTTTATAATTTTCATTAGTTGTAAGCCATTGATCAGGGAGAGTAATATTTTTCCATTCAATCATTTGAGGAACATTAATATGTGATTCATTATTACTACTTTGGATTAACAGAGTTTTATCTTTTGGATTTTTATGTAAGGCTTGAACATTTAAATTAGTTTTCATGCATTTATAATGAACACGATAAATCAGGGCAATATTATGAACTTTTTCTAACATATTAGTAAATAAACCATTTAATTGAATATTCAAAGTTAATGCTTTTAAAATATGTGGATCTCGTAAACTAAGCGTAAAATCAGGAAAACAATTAAAATGTACTGGACCTTTATGCAGACCAGTTTCCATCATTCCCATTAAACTATCATTATAATCAATAAAACGAGCATCTCTTAAACATAACAAGACAGAAGCATTTTTACCTTGTTGAGTTAATGGTTTAACACCAACTTGAATTAATCCTAAATGAATAAAATTGTTACCATTTTTTAAATGTCTTTTTATCATATTAGCATCAAATAATTGGCAGGTTTCCCTGGGTTTCTCTAAAGCATAAATTTGTTCAATTGTTTTAACATGCAGATTAACATGAAAAGTATTCTGTAGAAAAGTAGTTTTATAAATTTCCTTAATAGGTAATTTTGGTATATTCCAATTTAAATCAATTTTATCGTTTTGTATTTCAACATCTTCTTCATTAATTACTAATCCTTGATTAGGGAGTGAGGGTAAAGTAGTTGATATAGAACTGATTGACGAGTTACTTCTAAATAATCATTCTCCTTTCTTATTATTACTCTGTCGTCAGTTAACTTAATCTGTCAAAAATTCTATCTGTGTCTTTCCACCTAGCTAAGTCACCCACTTTCGTCCCTGTCCAGAGTAAGTCCTTAGGGTTAGGCAGTGTTGGAGTTAGGAATCTTCCGAATAGGGTATGTATGGATGCAGGTATGTGAAAACATGATAAATTGCTTAAAATTGCTTAGGAATCTTCCTGATTTTACTATGTTAGGTGTGTCTAAAAAGTAAAAAAATTGCTTAAAATATTAAAAAAAATTCAATAAAAACAAAAAAATACGAAAAATAAGAAAGTAAATTTTTTTGAAAAGTATTTTTTAAAAAGTGAAAACAAGTAAGGTGATTATTATTATTATTTATTTTTTACATAGGGAAGAAGGGAATCTCTATTGAATCGAAGGGAACAAACACTTTCTTTTAGTCATTATTTATTTTAGGCCCTAAATATGACAACTCAACTTGTTTTGTTTTGTTTGTTTTTTTATTTATTTTTTCTTCTTTCGCATAGGGAAGGAAATCTCGGATGAATTAAATGGAGCAATAATACATTGGATATACACCACAGAGCCCTTTATTTCTGATCAGAACAAAAGGGCTCTGTGGTGTCATCATGGCCCCGTTGGGCCCTAACCCCGGGGTAACCGGTTGGATAAAGCCCCTCGATACCTGCCCTCTGCTGCGGCGTGGGTCTGCCCTCCCACTACAAGAAAAAGCATTTTTGCCGACCACTTTTAGCTACTAAAACCAATTTAGTCGCCAAAAGTCATGGAATTGGCTACCAAAAAAAATTTTAGTCGGCAAAAGTCAACTTTTTAGCTACTAATTTTTTTTAGTAGGGGAATGTTGATTATTGGCTACTAAAAAAATTTAGTAGCTAAAGATATTACAATTGGCGACTAAAAAAATTTTTAGTAGCTAAACATATCACAATTGGCGACTAAAAAAAAATTTAGTAGCCGTAGAGGTACCTTTAGCTACTAAATTGTTTAGTAGCCGAATGAAAATAAAAAAATTAATTTTTAATCTTTCCCGACCAAAGTTTTGGTCGCCAAATGTCAAGTTTCGGCGACCAAAATTATTTTAGTCGCTAAAAACCTACTTTCGGCTACTAAATCTTTGGTAGCCGAATGAAAATAAAAAAAATTAATTTTTAATCTTTCCCGACCAAAGTTTTGGTCGCCAAATGTCAAGTTTCGGCGACCAAAATTATTTTAGTCGCTAAAAACCTACTTTCGGCTACTAAATCTTTGGTAGCCGAATGAAAATAAAAAAAATTAATTTTTAATCTTTCCCGACCAAAGTTTTGGTCGCCAAATGTCAAGTTTCGGCGACCAAATTTATTTTAGTCGCTAAAAACCTACTTTCGGCTACTAAATCTTTGGTAGCCGAATGAAAATGAAAAAAATTAATTTTTAATCTTTTATTTATATTTTTAATCTTTGTAAACCTAGTTTTATTTATATTTATATTTTTTTTTATTAAGAGGTTGTACACCCACCATCCAAAAATATTAATTTTAAAAAAAAATTAATTATTAAAATAATATGAATTTCTTATTTCGCTCTCTCATCTCTCTCAATCTCTTTCTATGTCTTTCTCTCGATCATCTCTTTTCGCTCCCTTTCTCTCTCTTTGTTTATCTCTTACTCATATCTTGTTTCTCTTTGTCTCTGTCTCTATCTCTTTCTCTTTTCTACTCTGTCTCTGTCTTTATCTCTGTCTCTCTATTTCTAAATTTTGTAATTTTTTTTTCATAAACTGAGTCAACTTCACCACTAAAACTCCAATAAAGTAAAAAGTATAAACAATAAATAAAATTAAAAAATATTAGTTCACCCCTGCCACTCCATTTATACTACCACTACTACAACTTCACCACTAATCTCTTTTGCCATCACCATCACCACCACTACCACCATCATCTCTTATCCACCACCTTCACTACTACTGTCGCTCATTTTCTTCTACCACAAAAAATTAGTTCATGATATTTAGTAATAAAAAAAAGGCCGCAGAAAAATATTTTTCATTGACTACAGAAAATTAACTTTTATTTTAGTGAAAAATATTTTTCATTAAAATATATATTACCCCTACTTCTACAAAATATTTTTCATTAAAATATTTTTTAGTATTAATTTTTTCCTTCTTTTTTTTTAATTTTCTTTCTTTCTTTTCTTTCTTATTATATATATATATATATATATAATATAACAATATAAGAAAATAAGATTTTAAAATATATTATTATATTTTTCAGTAAAAAAAATATTAGGACAAATATTTAAGATAATTTAATATTTTTAATTTTTTAAATTTATAATTTTATTACTTATATTTTTATTTAAATATAATTTAAATATATTTGTTACTTTTATTCCTTATATTTGTTACATATATATATTTTTTCTTTCTTATTTTAGTACCTATTTTTATATATATTTTTTTTATTATTTTTACTTTTACCGACTAAATATTAGTCGCCGATTATAATTAAAATTTTTAACAATGAGTTTCAGACTACGGAGGGAAACTAAGGAGGGAAATTTGAGTACTTCTTTCTTTTGTCTCTCTCTTCCTTTCTAAGACCCACGACATAAGATTAGGGCAAAATATTGGGGGAACGTTGGTCACGACTCACGACGAGAGCTGAGCAGCCTCCATCCAGCCTCCATCCAGATTCCAGCTCCAGGTATGCTTCGTCTTCTTCGTCTTCTCTTCTTCTTCTTCTTCTTCTTCTTCTTCTTCTTCTTCTTCTTCTCTGTTCGACTCATTCTTCAGCCTCCATCCAGACGATGAAGAATCCTATTTGGATCAATGTTTCCGTACATACTCTTCTCTCTCTCTCTCTCTGATTTCTAACTTAATAGTAATTGGTGAATTTGAAGCTTCTTTTTTAAATTATTAGTCAGAGATCTATTTATTGTACTGCCGACTCATAGAAACAAACTGAAATTGCAAGGTTTTAAGCTATTGTAGACTGCGAATCACAACTTCTGTTTTTGGGTCTTGTATTTTTGGGCATGTTTACTATGGTTTTCGTTTTTTTGTTTTCCAAGAAAAAAAATGAATTTTTTTGAAAAAATACCCATCATTTTCATAAACAATTTGCCAAACAACTTTTCTGGGTTTTTTCAGACTTTGAAGAGGGTTTGCTGTGATTGGTGTGAGTGATTTGTATGTAGTTTAATCCTGTGCTAATTCGAATGGAAATGGTTATTCCCTTTTGCTCAAAAGTAAAATGTTGTCATTGGTTTCAAAAGAGCCATGAAAGATGCTACATTTGACACATTGGAATGGACTCATAATAATATACGACATTCACCATGTAATAGATGTAAGATTGTAAACATTCATATTGTTATTCATTTCTTAAGCGAACCGTACTATTTTTCTATTGCAGATAAGTTTTGCTACAATTGCATTGTACATTGGACCAAAGTGGTTGCTAACAAGCATTCTTGCCCACCTTCCTCTGTTAAGAGTCCTCTATGCAAGGTTTGTTTTTGTTATATTGTTCTTCAACTTTTACATTAATTTGAATCTCTTTGCAAGAGTGATGTCCAACATTTTTTGAGAATGCAGCTCACATACAAATGGGTATTAAGGCTATCTGGTTAATAAAATCTATTTGAGCCCTAATTTGATGCCTGTGAGAGTCAAGTCCTGTTCGACACTTGTATTATAGAAACATTTATGTTCAGTTTTGTGATATGAAATTATGCATAGTCCTGAATTAAATATAAACTACAAAAGAATTATTTTTAACTGAATTGAAAAAACACAATGGTAAGACTTACAAGTTTCAATGAATGCACAGCCACTGATTTGAATGCTATGCTGTTGGACTGATTTGTTTGAAGACAAAGAATGTTTTCATTGAATGCACAGCCACTGATTTGACAAAGGCTAAGATTGTTTTAAACACAATGGTTTTTTTTTTCTTTCTTATTTTAGTGCCTATTTTTATATATTTTTATATTATTTTTACTTTTACCGACTAAATATTAGTCGCCGATTATAATTAAAATTTTTAAACATTGTGCTTCAGACTTCGGAGGGAAACTTGGGAGGTAAATTGTAAGTTTCATTTTTATGTCTCTCACTCTCTGACTCTCTCCCTCTTTCTCATTCTCTCACGCCTCTGCCCTCCTCCATCTCTCTCTCGCCTTTGTCTCCGTCGGCGTCGGGTACGGGAGCATCACCGCCATCACGCCTCTGCCCTCCTCCAGCTCTCTGTTGACCCAGCTAGGGTCTTGGAGAAGGCTCATTCGAGCATAAAAGCTATTTTGGGGGTTTTTGCCTTTTTGGTGGTCAGTTATTTTTGGTGCCTGCTTGTGTGACCTTTTTATGAGAAGTTTCATGCGACCTTCTTACAGTAATGTTTATTAGGTGGGTGGTTGTTGGTATATGGTTGGGTATGGAAGTTCATGGATGTTTGATTAAGAAAGGTTTTGAAATGGATGTCTATTCAAAGTGTGCATTGATGAATTTCTATGGGAGGTGTTGGGGCATAGATTATGCAGATCAGATGTTTGATGAAATGCCTGATGAAGAAGTTCTATTGTGGAATGAGACAGTTTTAGTGAATTTGAGGAGTGAGAGATGGGTAGAGGCTCTACAATTATTCCGAGACATGCAATTTTCATTTCGGCTTGATTATGAATTCATAAGAAATTCTTGCGTACCTTGTTACAATTCATTCATGCTGCTTCTACTAGCTTCTTTCCAATGATTTTTATGCTTTTTATGCTTCATATATTCTTTATCAAAAATGATTTTTATGCTTATACTAGCTTCCAATGCTTTTTATACTAGCGTACCCTGTTAGAATTCCAATGATTCTTATATTCTTTATCAAAAATGATTTTTATGCTTATACTAGCTTCTTTCCAATGATTGAAATTTAAGCAAGATTTAATAAGATGCACATTATTACTTACATGCTGCTTCTTGTTCCCAGGCTCTGCCACCATCAGACATAAACTTTGTGCCACTGAAACAGGTAAGCAGTTCTATTTTTTAATCTTGTCATTTATCCATTTCCTCTGCTGCCATTTTGACACATGGTGACCTGAATTGGTTTGTCATTGATTATTACATCCCTTCTTATTTCAAAATACGAAGGACCACGCATATATGACAACTTTTCAGTCTTGCATATATGGTATAACAACGGTTGCTGCTGCAGGTTTCAGATGGTGACCACATCGACAGATTAATATCTTGTCTGCATATGGCTCTTCCATTTTTTACGGTACAAACTGTATTTGCAATCAATTTTACCAATTTTAGTGGATTATATGATTATCTGTCCACCTTATCCAAATAATCTCAGACCAATTCTAGGTGGCTTGATCGACCCTCAGCTACTTGGTGGACCAAACTGCAGTAAGAATTAAAAAAAAAACTTAGCAGTTGGAGGCTTGACTATTTATTCGCCATCAACCTATTTGTGGCTTCTTGATGAGGGCTTGGTCGATCAACCTGGGCAAGCTTTGGTTCTTGCACCCACTCGTGAACTTGCCCAGCAAATTGAGAAGGTTATGCGAGCACTAGGTGACTATCTTGGTGTGAAGGTTCATGCTTGTGTTGGAGGGACTATTGTTGTCTTTCAGGGATTTAAGTGAGAACGAACTAGTTGGGCCAATTCCACCAATTCTTGGCAATTTGTCTTACACTGGAAACCTGTGAGTTAATAACTCGAGAGATATATAGATGATGAATTTCTATTGCCTCCTTTTTTGTTGTGCTCACATATTTAGACAAATTCTTGCTCACTTTGTTCTTGCTCACATAATTCAGCTGAGATTGGAATCAGATGTGGACTATATGGAATGAGTAAATTATTGCAGTAGCCTGAATTTTATGTTTGTTTCCCTAGAAAATAATTTAGTTATCCAACCAGATAAATTTTTCCCATTTCTCTAGTAAATAATTAACATCTCTCTGGTATACTGTTTTAGTTCTTGGGATCATTTCTCTAGTAAATTTTCCATTTGTATGGTGAGAACAATAAGCTGGGATCATTGGTCATGCATCTTAGTTCTTGGGCTGAACCTCTTCAATATAATGTTGGAACCGTGATGCAAATTTTTATTTGATAGGGTTTTGAAACAAGTGCCTTTTCCATTGCTGAATCTTTGTTTTTGGAGTTTGCAGGTCCACTCTTTGGAGCACATTGAATCTGTATAGCTTACAAGCCGGATTTTTTCTAGGTGCGTGTGTTGAATTTTTTTTCTTTTTGTTGAGTGATGCACAGGAGACCGTGTGGTGGGTGTATGCGGTTGTTGACAGATTTGTTGAGATTAGTCTTTAGATTTCTTAGTTCCTGTTGATTGCCAGCTACTTCACTCCTGATACATATCCAAATGAGCATTCCGCATGTGCTGCTAGGCTTGTGGAATAAATAATTTAGTTATCCAACTAGATTAGTGGAATAAATAATTTCCTCTTGTCCATGTTTATTTTGCAACGATAAATATAAAAATATGTAATTCCAAATTATAACCACACATTGGATAAAAGTTTGCACCTGTTAGTGGATTGTGGGTTTAACTGTCCAGGTTTAACTGTTTTAACTGTCCAGAGCAAACTTTAATAATTTCCTCTTGTCCAGGTTTAACTGTTTTATGTTTTTGTACAACTGGTTAATGTGGTAGTTATTAAAGTTTGCACCTGTTAGTGGATTGTGGGTTCTCTAAGTTGATTCATTTTTCCCTTCTCTTCCCCCCAAAAAACACGCACACACACCAAAATGAAAAAAAATAAAAAAAGATACTCATAAAATTTGTCAGTTTTCTTTCACTGCTCTGCAAGGGCTTTGTAACGCTTGTGCACAAGGTCTTGTACTGAACCTGAACTTGCTACTCGATCCCATTATGCATATTTATTTTGAGAATTTTAAACAGTTATGCTTTGTATGCATGAATATTTCCTCCCATGAGTGACATTGTCTAGTCTTCATTGATTGGAAATGTTGTACAAGACTTTTCAGCTAATCTTTTTATTTATTTATTCCTTTTATCTTTGTTTTTTAATTTTTCAATCTGATTCATGTGTGTCTTTAGAATATAAACATGTTTAGTATACAAAATTAGATATGATTGAAGTATGGCAAAATGATTCTCCAAATCAACACATGGTTTAAAATTTATATGACAACTTAGTTTATTTATTATTCATTTTATTTTGATATAATCTATTATGCAAACTGCTTTTCAGATTTGATCCTCCTGTTATTCCAAAGGATTTTGTACCCCTTCATGAATTTCCTACTCCTCTTGACATCAACAACAAATTTGCTGATACCCCACCTCCAGAAATTCCTCCTCCGCAGGATAATAATTTGAAACTCTTGATTGAAGGGGTTGCAACTTTAGTAGCCCGTTGTGGTAAATTATTTGAGGATCTATCACGAGAGAAGAATCAATCGAATCTGTTATTTTCTTTCCTTAATGGGGAAATGGCCATGATTATTATTCATGGAAGCTTTGGGAGGAGCGGCAGAAGCGCAATGATAAAGACAAATAGCATTTGGATGGGAAAATATTTCCAAGTGTGCAGAAGATTACGACAGAGAGCCGTGGCAAAATCTTAGGAGAAAAGCCCTAGATAGAAGCTTCGAAGTGTTATATGTAAGAATATCTATGTCATTAACAGGGAAAGCTTGGAGTGTTATATGTAAGAATATCTTTGGTTATTCATGTATTATGTATGGATTTAAATTATTGATGTTGGATTAGACTTGGAGTGTATGGAATTTGTATGGATTATGTATGGATTATTGACCCTAATATATTTTAGTGTTGATGGATTATATTGTTTATACAGGGTACAGGTTGTAATATAAATGAATACAGGTTGTTTACAATGTTTTTTTTTTTATAAAAAAAATAGAAAATTATTTGGCCACCAAATGTTTTGGTAGCCAAATAGGTAATCAAGAGTTTTGGCTACTAATAATTTAGTAGCAAAAACATAATCCAAAATGTTTTTGCTACGAAATATTTAGTAGCTAAAAAATTTGAGAATGAGAGAAATAAACTATTGGCTACTAATACTTTAGTGGCCAAAACAGATTTTTGCCGACTAAATTAAGATTAGTAGCCAAATGTGTATTTCGGCTACCAATTTTTTAGTAGCTAAAAAATTTGAGAATGAGAGAAATAAACTATTGGCTACTAATATTTTAGTAGCCAAAACAGACCTTTTGCCGACTAAATTAAGATTAGTAGCCAAATGTGTACTTTCGGCTACCAATTATTTAGTAGCTAAAAGTGATACTTTTCCCGACCACAAGTTAGTAGCCAAAAAGCCTCATTCGGCGACTAATATTTTAGTAGCGGAAGCATACCTTTTGCCGACTAAACCAACATTAGTAGCCAAATGTGTACACTTTCGGCGACCAAAAAAATTTTAGTCGCCAATACTATCGCCGACAGAGTAAAGGCGACGAGCTTAGCGACGAAAAATTTTGGTCTGTAAATGGTTTTAGCGACTAAAATTATGCCTTTTGCCGACCAATAATTTAGTAGCTAAAAGTGACATTTTTTGTAGTGTCCACTGGTGCCCTGGTGGTGGGTCCCTCACTTGGTGGGGGTTAATTACTGGCTGGCAACCGGTTACTCCGGGGTCAGGACCCAACGGGGCCATGATGACACCACAGAGCCCTTTTTTTCTGATCAAAAAAAAAAAAAAAAAAAAACTAGTGCACATATTTTCTTACTAATTAATGCATATAGTTTCCTTTGTGATGTGTTTGAGTGTCTTAGGCCAAGATGTTGACTTAGAAAGGAATCTTACTTTGTGATGTGTTCGAGTGTCTTGGCCCAAGATGTTGACTTAGAAAGGAATCTTAAGAAGATTAGCTCACATATATTTTAAACAAATCGAGTTGGCCAAAATCCTGACGTCTATTTGCTGATTTTTATCAGCTATTCAATAGTAGAATTACAACTCCACATGTAAAACCTGCTGCGCCCCAAATAAAAGCGCATACACAACCTAAAAAAAACAAATTGATAGATAATCTCGCAAATTATACACATGTGAAGTCATATATATACTTTACCAACAGTATATATACAACTTATAAAAAACAAATTGATAAATAATCTCTCCAACTATACACATGTGAACTCATATACATTCTACTAATAGTCTGTTACCTATACTATTATATTAAATGAGATTTAAATTTAATCTCTTAAAGATACTATCATGTATAAATTAAATAATGAGAAATAATAAAAAATACTTTTCTCTTACACCCACGTTCACAGCAGTTTAACTGCCATAGTAATTTCAATTTTTAAAAACCAAATTTACAAGTTTTAAGCACACTCATCGGGTCATTTTTTTGTGATCAAAATTTTTTTAGTCGGCAAAAGTGGTTGGCGAAGGTGTAACTTCTTGTAGTGTGTGAAAGCAATGAATGATGTTTGTTGTGTAAGTTTCTTTTTTCTTTTTTTTTAATGTAAATTCCTGCTAATTAGCTAAGTAAAATATATAATACAATATAGTTTACATATGGAAAATAATTCCTTAAATCATTTGTATTTTAAAATTTAAATCCCTAAATGATAGGTGAGTTCAATAAATTCTCTATTAATTATAATTTTAAATTTCAATTTTAGTAGCCAATATTTTTTTTTTAAGTAACCAAAAATCAACATAATTGGATTGGAGTTTTGAAATTCTAGAGCTCTTAAAATTAAAAACTTATTTTTCTTAATATATAGTACAGATAGATGATTAATGTCCAAGTGACATTTAAATTATTGATTGGCAAAAGAGAAACAGTAGTCAAATTATTAGAAAAATTTATAGACATTAAAAGTTTTGATCGATAGATTAGGACAAAGAAAAAATAATTATTTTTGACTTCACAATATATTCTTCTAGTCATTTTTTATCTAATAATATCATAACCCTAAAAATAAAATAAAGAAAGCTAATTTATGTGTAGCTGAAATTAATTGAATGGTAAATATTTCATTAAATTACTCCACCGCCTAATTAAATAGAACCACCGCCCGCGTACACATAGATTATTTTATTTTATTTTATATTTTTTTTTTTTGTATACATATTTGATTTCAATGACTTCAAGTTTATTATAAGTTATAATAATAGTTTCATGATTTTAAAAAAATAAAAAATAAAAACCTTAAAATAAAAAATAAATGAAATTGATAGGTCAACAAATCTGATCAATTCAATTCACACCCAGACTAATTAACTATTTTTATATCAAAATAAATAAAAGAGAAGAAAGAAAACTCTATGTGGTTATCTATTGGAAATTTTATAATACACAACTTATTTTGGAATATGTATTATATGTCCCAGTTATGATCTTTGTGGTATTTAATTAGAACTTAGTTATAACTGATTGTGATATTAATTATGACTCATTATAATTATTATTTTGGTTATAATTCAAAAGATTTATTATTTATTATTATTATTATTATTATTATTATTAATGTTCTTGGTATTAAGATTTTATAGGATAAAAAATATGCAATATTTTCATAGTGATTGAGGTTCCTCAACATTTTTCCAGAGAAATTTCTATCTAGAGAAATGTCTCTGGTTTGTTCAACTTCTTTGATTTTCTCTGTATTTTGAAATTTTCTTTGTGTTTTGATAAGTTAATTTTTCTGTCATTTCAAAGAATTTTGTGAAAGCTTTATCTCTTGATAAGTTGATTTTGTTTGCCTAAAACCTTGGCTAGATTTGTATGTGATACCCAGAGAAAGTTGTAAAAATGAAATTTCTCTGGTATGTTGATTTTCTCTGCAATTTCTCTGGGATTAATATATTTCCTTGAGATATGAAAATTCTCTGGAATTCCTCTTGTGCCTGTTGATTTTCTTTGAAATTTACTTATTACTCATCTCTTAAGCTTCTTTTTAAACTAGTTGTCTGTGTGTGCGCACGCGCCCATGAAGTTTTCTCTGTCATTTGAAATTTCTCTGGCCGCATTAGACTCCTAGATTTGTCTGTGATAGCCGAGAAATTGTAAAAATAAAATTTTTATGGCATGTTGATTTTTTCTGCAATTTCTCTGGCATTAAGATGTCCCATTGAGATATGTAATTTCTCTGTAATTTCTCTAGTTGTATGAAATTTTCTTCAAACTAGTTGATTTTCTCAAAGTTGATGTGTGTAATTTTCTTTGACGTATTGATTTTCTCTATCATGAGATTTTTTTTGCCTTTACAGTGAACATTTTGAAAGGCTGGGACAAATTTCTCTGTGTGATAGCTAAAGAAATTTGATTTTCTTCCCCTTGTCATGTTGATTTTCTCTGGCCAAATCACACACTTTCCCTGTGATTTTCTCTGGCTAAATCAACTCGAAATCAATGAATAATGAACACCTCTATTGCAAATCAACTCGAAATCGACTCCATGATCAGAAATCAACTCGAATAAAGCTTCAAAAACAAAAATTCAACAAAATTACAAAAACGCGATCTCCAAAACACAAATTGAAATCGAAATCCTAATGCGAATGAACTCAAAATTCAATGTTGAATTTGCTTATAGCTTCATTTGTTTCAATCTCTAGAAAAATTACACAATTTAAATCTAGTTCCCAGAAAGGAGTAATTATCAGAGCAACTAAGCAAAAGAAGGTTAGGGTTTGGTGGGGATACAACACAATATATATACATTTCTTTTAAGACTTTGCAATCTGGAGACAAGTGAATTGAGGTGATGAACAGCTTTGTCAGGGGACAAGTCGGCTTCGGCGGCGTCAGAGACGCTGAAGATGACGTTGGTGTAACTTGCTTTTTGTGCTCCTTTCGGATACAACTTGCTCTACAGTTTGGACTCCCGTAGTTCTAAATCTGATTTCACAAAGTGAAACAGTGAAAACACAAAAGAGTCCAAATCCAGCAATTCTTTTGGAAAATCGATTTGAATAAAAAATGCCAAAAATGGACTGCATTACTAGATTTTAGAATCGCTACCTAAATATTTTTGAAAATTTTAAAAAACTCGTGACTCATGCCAAAGGCCACTTATCCGTCATCACCAAAGTGTCTTGGCTCGGGAACTTAGGTACGAGAGGGGAATGTCATGAATTGAGGACTCCACTCACCCGATCAAAGATCAGCCTCTACTAATCATGATGTGATTCTTATTTACATTATATGCTCTTGTTCCGATTATTAGACTAACATTACTATGTGTTGCACACAAATATAGATTAATTTGCAAAAGTTGGAACATTTTGATTTCGTGTTAAAATAATTAGAAAATATTCATGTTCCTAAACAATGCAATATGACTAATGCAACGCATATATTTATGCAATTTTTATAGGCTCGCCTATGAGCATGGTATACGATCCAATTCCAAAACATGTGATAAATCACGTATTCAAACAATGAAAATGAAATTGACATTGGTTAGTATGATGAGCCGAACCCAAATGCATGTGAGACGAGTGTATGAAAACATGAGAAATGCTAAGAAACATGATGCTCTACACTACCCTACCATTATAAGTGGGTAAATAAAAGGAAAAAAAAAATGAGGGTTGGAAGACATATACACTTATTACATATTTTACCCTCGTGCAAGAGGGTCTAAACAAATGTCCAAGTGTCCGGATTAAACTAACTTTTATAAAACCAAATGAATGAATAAACAAATAATTAGCTAAGCTATTACAACAAGACTAATAATAAGAAATAAGCTAGCTACTTAATTTACTACAACAAGGGTACACAATAAAACTAACTATCTAAGTTACTCAACGATAAAGATTCCTAATCATTACAATAATGCTAATTATATTTAATGACAATGATAAAGCTAATTTACAACATTTGATAGAACTAAAAAGTATAAGGATGGCATGCATGCGACGGTTTTCAGAAGCAACTCTGTCTACCTTCCTGAGAATTTGCCCTATTTCACCTTCAGCCATTGCCCTCTGTTTTTTGCAAAACACTTTGTTTACCAAACATCGAGGCCAGGCCGGCCCCCAATGAAGCTCGGTCGGGCCCAAATAGGGCCGGTCGTGCCCTAATTTCATGTAAAACTCTGTTTTTGCATTTTGAGGTGAAAATAATGCAGACAGGATTTTCTGAGCTCTGTTTGTCCCTCTTACATTTCTCTGTCATGGAAAGCCTTAAGAGAATGATGGAGTCATTTCCAAAACTATCCATGAGCAAGTTTCTTGATTGATGATTTCAGCCATGATTTGGACAAAAATCAATGAATGCAATGAATCAATACCAACCCTTTCTCTTTATCATGGAGTGAGCTCAAAAGATGAAGTAAAGACGTTTCAAGGGTCGTCAAAACACTATGAATTGACGTGTGATGACTCTTAACACAATAGACTGGGCATAACGTCCGACCGAACCTAAGCAATATAAATCATTTTCTTTATGTTGGTTGGTTCATTTTACGCCAAATTTATTAGTCTTTGCCATTCTTTAATCCATTTGTCCAAGGTGAAGATTATGTCCACTAAAGATTACGTTTACTAAATGAGAAGCATGTCAAGCGAAAAGTGATTCTCAACATGAAAGAGAGACCATGCCGTTGACAATGAACCTCCGTAGAGATTAAGCCATTAAGCATAGATCTCTAGCGCATGTTTTGAACAACCATCAACCGGTTGAAACAACTCTCAAATGGAAGAAATGAATGGTAAAGCAAGAACAATGAGGGGTGGCTAACCCCTCCACCTTTGAAACCTCAAAGCATGATTTTTAGCTTCTTTTAAATTCTGAAAATCAATTTGGAAATCAAAGAAAATGGTGTGAAACAAGGGTTTGAGCTATAGGTGAAGGTGTAAGAAAGAGTGTTAACTCTCTCTACCCTTTGATAGCTATCCAAACCCAAGCTTAGATACTTGAAATAAGCTCAAGACAATATAAAAACACAAGAAATAGATAATAAGAGACAACAAAGAAAGCAAGAGAAGAGGTAGTAAGCTTATACCTCTCAAAGAAGCAAGCTCTTGTTTGTAACACAAACTTGGTTCAAGGACACTCTCAAACTTGAATTGTGATGCTCAAGCCTCAACCAAGGTTCTAAGGTTATGATCTAAGGTGATGTATGGTATATGGATATTGGTCAAGAGAGATAGGTTGGCTCAAAGATGACTTGTATAGGAAGAAGGAGCTCTCTCTTGTGTGTATAGGTTCCTTAGAAATTTTCTAGCCCTCAAAACAGAGGTATAACCTTATTTTTATAAAATTTGAGCAAAACAAGTCGAAAATATCTTCAAAAAAAGACAGTTTGTGGGCTCTTGCCCAGAACAGTGTGTATTGCTATCGAGGTACGGCCGACCCCAAATAGCCACGGCCGGCTCCCGATGGGGCACAGCAGGGCCCTAATGTGCTGCCCCACTCTCCTGTTTCAACCTCAGTATAAGGTCGCACAATGGTCAAAAATAACCTCTAAGGTAAGAATGAGACAAGTAAGAAGGTTTTGGGATTGTTTCGGGGCTCGACTTTGGATTTCCTTGCCGAGAACTCAAATCACACAATGCAATTTTCATCATCGAGTGCGCTGGACCAAGCGCCTAAGTCTTACGGGTGGTCAAAAATGAGGTGTCTACAGCTGGACATCTCTTTTAATGTTGAGATCATCGGAATTGGTGGTGGTGTTGAGGAAGCTTTTTGTAAAGAACCCAGGTCTAGCTACTGCTACAACATTGTGGTCGATTTTCAAACAATAATCGCGGAAGCATTTGGTTTTTAGTGAGAGAAAGAGAGTAGAGAACCTATCACGATGCAAATTCAGTAGCTGAAGATTTGGTATCGCAACAAGACAATAACTGAAGGCATAACAAATTAATAGTGCAGCAAAGTAAAATAAAAGGATACCCATAATTAAAAATATATACATTGGAGCTTCTATATATTTACATTGCCAGAACTGAACTATGACCACAAAGTCCCTTGTATACACTGTTCCTGACACGTCACCTGAAAGTGGTTAACAACTATAAGCACATGTCAAAGTCAAAAATATTATACAGAGAGCATAAGGGTATAAAAATCACCATGGATAATTATTTGGCTAAACAGAGATTTGTTCGGTAAAAAAATGCATAAATCCTTTTACATAACATAAGCATAATGCGGAAATCATATAAACAAATAATCATAACCATGGTACACAACAGAACATATGTATGGATTCAAAAGATTGCTCGTATGAATTCTAAAAGTAGCTTCCACAATAGTGTAGCACTTAACTCTGCGCAACATTTTGCTTTATACCAGAACATACCAGAACATAACAGATGTATGGATTCAAGAGGTGATTCGTACGAATTCTAGAGTTGACTCCCACAACAGTGTAGCACTTAACTCCACACAACACTTTGCTCCATACCAGAGAACATAACAGATGAATGGATTCAAGAGGTGGCTCGTACGAGTTCTAAAAGTGACTTCCACAATAGTACAACACTTAGCTCCATACAACACTTTACTCCACACCAGAATTCAGAGGAATAGAGGGTTACTTAAAGTGATAATATAGAGGGCCACTAATTATTTAAGTTCCTTCAAGGCATTGGAACTCTGTGGTAGTACTTACAAAATAATTGTGCAAAACACAATTAATAAACAGTCATATCCATGGATTTTTCCTTTTCAAAGCAAATAGAGTTCATTTAACAAATAATATACTTTTAAAAACTAATATGATTTGTAAAACAGATTTACATAAAACAATTTATGGTAGTTCAAAATATAATATAACTCACCTCAAACTTGATCTTTCACTCTCACTTTTGACTTCGGCTCACTTTCTCAGATTCCCCTCATTTGTTATTCTTGTGATTTCATTACCATGCAACTCACCTATTTATAGATAAGAAGACCCTTACTATGCAGTATTGTGCAACACTATGCTGCACTATGCAACATTGTGCAGCCATGTGGTTCTTGAACCAATTTGCACCAATTTCCTCATATTTCCACTATGGCCCAATAAATATTATATTTAAATTATCATATTTTGAAAAACATAATGATCCCTAATTTCAACTTATATTTTAGTGCATACGTCATAAAAGTACAAATGATTTCCCAAGTGTCAATTTAACTAATTTAGCTTAAGATATTTCAAAATAGATTATCATATAATTTTTGTAATAGGTATTATTTGAGGTGTTATAGAACCAAGAGAGAGAGAGAGAGAGAGAGAGTGTGTGTGTGTGTGTGAGGGACCTTAGGCTATAAAAACAAATATCGTGGATCTCTTCCATTATCAAAAGTTAGAGAAGGATGTTAGACTAATTATTCCATTAAGTTTTGTGTGAATTAAAACATTAAAAGAATCAAATTTAATTATGTTAAAACTAAGAAACATTGTATTTTTTTCAAGAATGCCAGTGTAATTTATCCAAAAATTAAAAAAACTCAATGTTTTTATTTGATTTTTTTTTTCTCTTTTTGGGATAGAAATAATTTAAAAGTTTGAAAATATTCTTTTAATATTTGTTGTGGTCAAACCAATTTATAATAAAAAAAATAAAATTAGGTAATTTCTCACTCCTTTCATAAAAAAAAACTAATTAGAACCTATTTTTTTGGGCGTTTGAACGTTCACTATGCTCTTATAAGAATTGCAAGACTTCCCACTTCACATTGCAATTCTCTTTTCAATAGTTTGCTTAAGGCTTGCCCAAAAAATCATTCTTGCCAAATTGTCTCGATTATCAAAGGCGTCGCTTGAGACCCAACCAACGCCTCATTGTGATGTTCAATTTAAGACTTTAAAATACCTTAAGCAAATATTGTATCAAAAAATTGAGTTCATCGCAAGGACAATTAATATGATTTTATAGTATCAGAACGAAAGCATCAAATATTTTTTTGAATTAAGAAAAATATTTACTCCTATAACACTAGAACCACATTAATTTGTAACCTATGTTCAAAGTCATCTTTCTCTCAAAAAATGCAATTTTTTCATTGCCCTTCTTGAGTGTGACTTGCCCATTGGATTAAACTTAGCTACAGTTTCAACAATGATATATATATATATATATATATATATATATATGTGTGTATGGTGTTTATTGGGACTTATTTTTGGAAAAAATATTTGAGGTTTATCATATATATTTTTTTTAATAATCTTTGCACTAACAAGAAAGCCGTGACAATATGCTCAAAAATATATTTATAAGGGTGCAAAAAATATTTATTGTATCAGAAAATTGATTTCATTGTAAGAACAATTAATTACAGTATCAGAACAAATACATCATATATTTTCCTTGAACTACAAAATATATATATATATATATATATCTTTGCACCTACAATTTGTGACCAAATGTTCAAAGTTCTCTTTCTCTAAAAAAAACTATATTTATTTGGTTATAAGTTTTGAAAAGAGTTTTGAGTTTTGAAAAGAATTTTGAGTTATATTTTGAAATTTTTTGAATTTCTTTTTTAAAATTTTTCTTAATTCTATTTTTTCAGGTCAAATATTTTTATTTTAAATATTTATTTATTTTAATGTGTGCCGTATTTATTACATGTATGCGTTATATATATTTAAAAATTTTAAAATGAGTTGTATTTTTTTATTTTAAATACATAATTTTTATTTTAAATATTTTATTTTATTTTATTAATATTTTAAATAATTTTTAAATTGTATTTTGAGTTTGGTTTAATAAATTTTTAAATATTTAATTTTTTTTAATTTTAAAAAATTTTGGATTGCCCATATTTATCTAAATCATAACAAATTATTTAGCCAATACTAAAAAAAATAACAAAATATTTTTCTAAAAAAATAAAAAAATATTTTTCTTCAAAAATAAAAATAAAGAAAATATTTTTTGACATTTTAAAAAAAATATAAAATAAAAATAATTTTAAAGAACAAAATAAAAAAAATTGATTTTCTTTTTTAAAATAGAGTTTTGAAAAGAGTTTTTAAATTGAATTTTGAGTTGTATGGTTAGTTATGAAAATAATTTTTGAATTTTGTATGTTTAATTATAAGTTTGGAGAAAAATTTTATCTTTTTTTAAATTTTTTTTTTTTATTGAAATCATGATTCGAAAACAAACCAAACACTACCTAACAACCACATTAAAATTTGTTGGTTAGACACACCACATTAGTGGGGGCTATTTGGAAACAAGGAAAAAAGTCGAATTTTTTTGTCTGTAGTAATTTATCTTCAAAATTAGTACAATTTTTTTATTTTTTATTTTTACTTTTTTTAAGTCTATTTTGTGTAGATGAATTTAAAAAAAAAAAACAAAAAAACAAAAAAAGCCATTATTTTTTGTTTATTTTTGTCTTTTCTGAATTTTTTTTAAAATTAAAAAAAAATTCTATTCGTTTTGTCTAGTAAAATTTAAAAACGTAAAACTTTTCAATTTTTTTTTAAAAATTCCCTAAAAACGGAAATGAGCCAACAAAAAAGCAAATCCGGAACACCCACTTGCCTATTTTGGCAACGTGGTAAAATAGTAAAAAAAAAATCAAAAATAACAAAAAAAAGTCAACTATTTTCTTTAATTTTTTACACTTTTTATAAAAAAAATTAAAATTCCAATTTCTCAAAACAACTTCAATCTTCTTGAACTACTTATAATTTCTGCTCTCAATGGGTTGGACTTGGACCAACACCACCCTATTTTTCCCCTTATAAATAGCAGCGCTCGTTTGAGTTAGGGGAATCACAAGAAAGAAAGGAACCAAGTAAGAGAGAGAGAGAGAGAGAGAGAGAGAGAGAGAATGGCAACTATTAAGACGTTCAAACCAGTCACCAACAACAGTGGCGGCCACGTGAAATCGGAGAAACAAAGCAATTCATCGATTGCTGCTATTGCTGTTGCACCAAACGAAGAGCTAAAAAAGTTGGGATGTACTGTGTTCGAGATCCAGCACGTAGATAGTTCTCCTACTGCAACCCTACTTCTGCACTGCCATCTCAAACGCAATGCATGCCTTCAGATCGCTAACACCAAATACTGCGCATTATCTCAAACCCCAGACAATGATTGCGGCGATGTCTTCATCCATTCGGAATCCCAATAACCACCACCACCAATTCATTGGTGATGGGTAGATGTTTGTGGGTAACATTTTTGCTGCAAACCCTCACGAGACTCCACTCGTCCTCTAGGGTAACTTAGGGGTTGAAAAGGCTTATTGCACATGCTAAGTGCAATCGCATTCCCCTGCCTGCGAAAATGGCATTTTCTTCTTTCTTTCTTTCTTTTTATGTGTTTTGTGTTGTGCTTTCAGTTTTCATTTTCCAGTGCAATAATGTTGTGAAATATTACCTTGTAAGAATGGCTTTTTCTTCTTTCTTTCTTTCTTTTTATGTGTTTCGTGTTTTGCTTTCAGTTTTCATTTTCCAGTGCAATAATGTTGTGAAATATTGCCTTGCAAGATTATCTTGGCAGGCACCATAATAAAATAAGAGTAGTGCTACACTGATCAATTTTTTATACCACTTTCAATGTATCACCTCATGTGTTAAACCATCATTTGATATAAACATGAGTGTGAGACCCTTACATCAATGATGGGTTAATACATAAAGTGGTAGATTAAATGTGGTATAAAAAGTGGTAAGTGTATACTTGGTTGATCTGAATTTATTCTTAATTAGATTGTCATTGACTATCTTGTTTGGTTTGTGAAAAATAAGTTGAACGTGATTCAGATAAATTGACTGGTATGAATCCAAAATTATTATTGTGATCCATAAAGTTTTGGGTCATAATCCATCCTAGTGTGTTTATTATTTTATATATAGATATGTGATATGGAGGTGTAAGGCATGTTGTAAGTTATATGTAGATAAGTGGTAGATAAAATGTGGTATAAAAAGGTGGCAAGTATAAATAATTTTATGGTGTTATGTATATAACAACCTTCATAATTCAAAATCATAAATTATCATGATTTTCACAAATAATAACATAACGTAGAAAATAAATAGCATTCTGGGATTAGTTATGCGAAACCTTTAAGTGACTCAAAATTGATTGAACATAAACCTAATAATAATATTAGTGGTAAAATGTTTCTCTCTCTTCACACTCTTTAGAATACGTTATTTAGAATAATTAATGAGTGATCTAAATATATTTTTTTAGGTAGAGAGATGACTAATTTTCTAATGTAACTATAACTCTACTTGCCCATCAAAGTAGGAGATTTGAAAACTACTTAATCTATTGACTAATCCGATAATAACTTATGGTTCAAAATATAGAACTATAATTTTATTAAATCTATAATTTATATTGTTATATCACGTGGATTACCATAATAACTAAATAATTAAATTTAGCCTTACAACACGTGTATACTTGGTTGATTTGAATTTACTTCCATCCATTTCTTATCTTTTGGGCTGTGTTGGAACTAAATACGGCAGGTGGCTATCAATGTGAGAGTGAGAGAGAGAGAGAGCGAGAGTAGGCATAAAGCCAGGCCGTTTTGGCCTCAAAAGTAACAGTTCTAATGTTGTCATTGCAATTGATCCTAAGATATTTAATAGTAACCTCTTTATCTGCTGATGGGTCATAAATTCTAGGAAATTCATCCTTCAAGCACCTATCAGATGCCCATGGATCCTCCCAAAAACTAACCCGCAACCCATTCCCCACTGTAATTATATAATTGTTCATGAAAAAACTCCATATATTGGGGCTGCTATGTTCCAGATTAAGTATATCTTCCCAGATTTTTGAGCACTGGGCACCATTAGCCAAGAATGGTCTCCATCTCCCACCAAAGCTGTCATACTTACTAATCACAATATCTTTCCATAATGCCGTATCTTCAGTACCATATCTCCACCACCATTTAGCTAGAAGACACTCATTAAAATCCTTCAACCTTTTAATACCCAACCCTCCCAAACTTTTCTTCTTTGTAACCTCGTCCCACTTAACCATATGAAGCTTCTTGCTAACTTCCGAACCACCCCACAAAAATCTGGCTTGAATTTTATCAAGCAGCTTAGCCACACCAACAGGTACTTTAAATAAAGAAAGGTAATAAACTGGTAATGAGGATAGCACTGATTTGATTAGTGTTAACCTACCCCCATAAGAAAGCAACTTCCTCTTCCAAGAAGCAAGCTTAGATTTAAACTTATTTATCACAGGCAACCAAAAGCTCTTCCTCTTTGGGCTGGCACCAAGTGGCAGACCAAGATACATGAATGGCAACTTTTTACTCTGACAATGTAATTTCTCAGCAAAAGAAGCCAGAACCTCCTCCTGTACTCCAACCCCACTAACATGACTTTTGTGAAAATTTATCCTCAACCCAGACAACACTTCAAAGCATCTCAAAATTCTTTTCACATTCAGAATTTCCTGTTCCTCAGCCTTACAAAACACTACCGTATCATCTGCAAACTACAAGTGAGTGATATTAGTTTCCTTATGACCTATAACAGCTCCTTTAATCAACCCCAATGCTTTAGCCCTTTGGAATAACATATTCAACCCTTCAGCCACAATATTAAAGAGGAAATGTGACATTGGATCCCCTTGTCTGAGTCCTTTTTCAGGACTAAATTCAGTAGTAGGCGAGCCATTTACAAGAATTGAAACTCTAGAAGATTGTAAGCATACCTTAGTCCACCTGATCCATTTATTCTAAAAACCAAAGTTTGACATCATGGCAAAAAGGCACTCCCAGTTTACAGTGTCATAGGCTTTTTCAAAGTCTAGTTTTAGAATCACCCCCTTCTGTTTTTTCTTCTTCCACCAATCCACAATTTCATTTGCTATTAACACCCCATCTAATATGTTCCTTCCACCAATGAAAGCTAATTGAGATTCTCCAACTATTTTGGGCAGCACCTTTTTTAGCCTAGATGCTAGGACCTTAGAAAGAATCTTGTATAAAGAACCAATAAGGCTAATTGGTCTACAATCAGAAATACCAACCGAGCACACTTTCTTAGGAATCAGTGTTATAAAAGAGCTATTGATGCCGTTAGCCAAACACCCATCATCGTAGAATTCCTTAAAAAACTTGAAGATATCCTTTTTAAACACCCTCCAGCATTTTTGAAAGCAATACAAATTAAAACCATTCGGACCCAGCGTCTTATTGCCATCTCCTTCACAACTTTCCATATTTCCTCCTCTAAGAAATGTGCAACTAACCCAATGGAATTATTGTAAAACAAGAAACCAATAAATCAGGAAATAAAATCAAAACTAACAAAATAAAAAAAAATTGTATCATATCAAAACGGGAAATTAAATAATTCTATAATATTTTATACTAAATTAGAGTATTTTCCTAAATCAAATATTAATTTTAAAATTCGGTCTGCATCATTCTCCTCATCTTAAGAAAAACTCATCCTCGAGTTTTAATTACTTGAAACCACTTGCCACGTCGACATCCACTTTGTATTTAAAATTAACTTTCTCGAATATGAATTTCAAAGAAAAGTCTTCAAAAATAGAACGAGCAACTTTCTTCTTTAACCCATCTTCATAGTACATATTCTCTGTATTGTAGATCAATTTTGAATGTGCCTTGAACTCATATAAGCCAAGTGTAAAATCTAAATAATATTTTATCATATGAAAACATAGTTTTGTCTCACGTAGATTGAATTTTTTTTTTTCAGCTTGTATATTTTTCCTATTTGGTCTGCCATCTTTTGAGTTCTCAATTTTTAGTATTATTACACATCTTATGTCTATACAATATATATAAAGCATGGATCCAAAGTAAACAGTA
Organism: Camellia japonica; assembly: GCA_030407325.1. Taxonomy (NCBI): domain Eukaryota; kingdom Viridiplantae; phylum Streptophyta; class Magnoliopsida; order Ericales; family Theaceae; genus Camellia; species Camellia japonica. Next base: position 7,892,348 of record JAPPVO010000016.1, read on the forward strand.
TTTTCGGCTGAAGATGAACAATGTTTTTTGAATGGTTGAAAAGTTTATTTTACCCTTGTGCTTTATAACTTTTCTTCTTTGGATGCAAGGGTATTGATGGAAAACTGACTTCAAAATTTGTTTGCTCACAGTTGTTTATCAAAATGAAAAGATCCATAGTATACCCACTCTCTCTCTATCTGTCTCAGAGAACCCTCCTCCCCCTCTTCCTTTTTACTCTCTTCTCTTCCAAACGGTGATCTCCCTCCACCGACAACGATATTTGACCACTACCCCTCTCCTCTCACCGATCTCTCTATTTTTCCCCTTTACTTATAAAGCCTAAAAATAAGACCAACAAAACACAAGTAACACTTGTGTTCCCTAGAGAAGACGGAGAGAAGAGAAAGACAGAAGAAATCGAAGGAGACGAAGAAGAAAGACCAGAGTTGTCACACTCCCCTCTCCAATCGTTTAGGTTCATTTTTCAGAAGTTAGGGTTTTCATACATACAATATCTGATTTTTTTTAAAAAAAATTTCTTCTCTGTTCATCATTTCTCTCTTCTTATGAAAGTAGTTTTTTTGGAATAATTTTTGTGAGTTGTAAAAAAAATTGCAAGGACCAAACCCTAATTTTACCTTTTTTTGGGGGGGGGGGGGCTCAAATCATAATCCCAACTAAATAATAATATGATGTTTTATAACTAAATCGACTAAAGAAGATGCAATGGAAATAGAAAAAGAAAAAAAAAATGTGTAGATTTTTTTTTGGGATCCTACCTAATAAAATTAGAGTTTCTTCATCTTTATATCTTTAGGGTCTATATTGCATTTATTTTGGAATTCAATCTTATATGGGTAAAGGATAAGGGCTAGAGATGCTCTTACTTGTTTTTTCTTCTGTAAGGTTGTCCAGAGTAAAAAATTATGTTCATAATATGTTGTTATGTTAATTGTTGTTTCTCTGGTTTGAATTTTTTATATGTTTTTAAATTTATTCGTATTAGTTTGTAGGTATTTATAATAAATACTCATGATGTGAAGGTAATGTTTAGAGTTATATATTGATATGTATAAATCTTCAATACTTATCTATGATTTTAGTTTTTGTGTTATTATTGTGCTTGATATATTTCTTTAGTTGGCTTTTGCTTTTCTTGGTGAGTAGAATATTTTCAACTTAGAAGGGTTGTCTTTTTAATCTTTTAATTTATATTATCTATATTATTTATGAAATCTATCAATTTTTAAAGACTTTATACTGGTAAATTTATGACATTTATTATTCACTACTGTAAAAGGGAGATATGGTGGCGTTTTTTTAAACGTTACTGTTATTAATATTTAACGACGTTTTGTAAACGCCACATATTCTTTTAAACAAAATGACACCGTTTTATAATAGAAGGCGTTACGCCTAAAAATATGGTAGCTACACGCACCTTCGTTTGAAACCCTTATTTTGAATCTGAGCCCTTTCTCTCTCTCTCAACCCTTATACGCACACATCTCCCTCTTAACCCTCTCTGAGCTCCATCAAAGATTTAGATCGAAGCTGCATCGAAGATTCATATCGAAGCAATTTTGAAGCTCCATCGAAGATTCAGATCTAAGCTCCGTCGAAGATTCAGATCGAAGCTCCATCGAAGCGATTTCGAAGCTCCATCGCCAGCATCATCTGCACCGGCAAGGTAGCGAGCTCCACTATCTCTTTCTCTCTCTCTCTAGATCTATGAAATCAATGTTTTAAGGCATTCTTACTTGATCCTCATTTGCAGAGATTCAGAGATTCAGTGATTTCCAGAAACTCAGATCTGAACTCCGATCAATTTGGTATGCCATTCGAAATTTTCTTGAGAAATTTGTTCTTGATTCTATGTTGTGATGATTTAATGTGGATTTATTGATTTGCCATCTAATTTCACCTATATAATCCAAGTTTTCTTAAGGATTTTGTAGTATTGTTGTTCTTTACTTTGGTTGTGATTGCTTTCTTTTCGGTATTCAGATGAATTTAACGTGAATTGTGGATTCATGTTGATTAGGGTTTCTAGGGTTTCAAATTGAATGTTTAGGATTTTATTTTACTCAAATTTGATTGATGAGAAAACGAGGAAACACATAAATACTACCAAGTTTATGTTTTGATAAATATGGAAATCTCATACTTTAATTAAAAGCCTAATTAGTTTAATTAACTTCAAACTTTAAGATCTTGTTATTTTGTTGATGTTTCTTCATTCTGATGGATATACCAAGCTAAGTCTACAAGTAGAAAATCTTTGGTAGGCAATAACTAGCATAATTTTGGTTATTGAGGAAACGAAGAACCATAACTGCAATTGTTTATTTATTTATTTTTATTTTTTTCTTCTTCTATGTTTTAATGAGTTAGTTAGCCTTATATTTTTTGCTCATATTGATCTTTAGGAATGAAGAAAATGTTTAATAGGCTGAATTTTCCTATCCCGTATGTGAAAAATGGAAATGTCAAATAATCTTTATGTACTTTTAGAGAAAGTAAATATAAATACGAGTACTGGAATCATGTTTGAGAAATTTTGTGGCAACGAATAAGGTTTTTAGTTTTCTAGAAATTGATTATGATTAGGTACAATTGGCTTAGATACAAGTGAGAGTACCCGAGTATGGTTGGACGACATAGAAGGTCTTCCATTTTCTCAATTTCGCGGTGAATGAGGGTGTGTATTTTGTATCCCTTCTTTAATTCATGCTATTAAGTTATTTACTTATTCCTTCTAGTTACTACCTTTGTATTGAGTGTGGATTGTTTACAATGTGACAGTTTGAGCGATAGTCTTTATTTTCCATTGGGATGTTCAGAAGTTGCAACCAGAGGTTTGGAGCAATATTTGTTAATGTTTCTTTTCCTTGTTTCTGTCTTAGTTTTTATTTTTTTAGCTTGTAGTTTACCATGTTGTTTGTTAGATTCTCAAACATATCTTGTTTGATATTCCGAGCCTTGCGTTCTTCACAACATACGCACTCTTAGTTTTGTTCTGGGCAGAGATATACTATCAGGTTGTGCTTGATTATGCTAATACTTGCATCTGTTGACTGGCGTATGACCATTTGGTCTAATTTCATTGCTGACATGAATATTGACAGGCACATGTTGTATCTACTGATGGACTCAGGCCGAGTTTCTATACAATTAATGTCGTGGTTTATGTTGTTCAGGTGAAAATTCTTCTCCATACTTCCACTTCATGTAACAGGAAAGCGGAAGGTTGGATTGGATCCTTAACGTGTGAACAGATAGCCATGTCCTTAAACAAAGTATCAATTAATTTGATAGTAATTTGTTTTTGTTCCTTTAACTATTTTTTCTTTGGCTTCCAAACAATATTTAGAGTAACATATGATTGAATGACATAGATGGTGAAATAAAACCATTTTGTGCAAATTGTGCAATCGGGATGACTGAAATGTACATCTTTTGTGGTTCTCTCCATTGACATTCACACAAACATATAGTGAGATATGGGGTTGTTGGGATTCATTGGAGGCTTCAAGATTGGACATTTTTAAGTGCAACAAGGTAAATTAGTAAGAGTGAAAGATGATGTAGGGATGAATGTAGTTTAGTTCAGAAAGTTAAAGTCATATTGAATTATAATTTTGTAATGTAGTTCATGAACTTAAATTCATATTGAACTGCTTGAATTGGTAGCAATTAGTTTAAGGAGGTAAAGAGTAGTGATTGTGATAGCATTTGGTCTTAGATCTTCCTTTTTTAAGTGCTTCAAATTTTCTTATGTTGTTTTGTTTCTCAGTTACTGAAACATTGAATTAACTCTGCCTAACTCTGCCCAGAACTTTGAAACTTGTTCTTTATATTTGTTTCTAGACTTCCTCGTATAGTTTAACTTCATGAGATGGCATAGTGGTTTCAACTTGGTATACTGCTTCTAAGTGTACTTAACTATTACAATTGCTTTGAGAGCATAATCACAAAAGGACAAGCAGTTCTCAAACTGGGTGTACTTTGTTTTTTTGTATAAAATAATGCCAAAAGTTAGGTCTGTACTCAATTTACCCCTCCTAGACCCCCATCTAAGGGGGATTAAATTGGATGTACTTTGTTTTTTTGTTTGGTTCTGTTTAGTCAACTAGAATGGTTATTTAGATTAATCAAAAAGTAAAGCTTGTTCTGTGAAACATATGGAACTTGATAAAATATTAGAATGAAATTCTCCACGAGTTGGTCTTTAACTAGGATGATTAATCTTAGTTATATGACTCATATTATAATGTCTGTTGCCAAATCTAGCTTGTTGTATAGGAGCTTAGCCTCTAGAAAATGTAGAAGTGTTTATATTGAATCATGGTAGCATAAATAAGGTTGAATAGTAGGTCCATGCTTTTTGAATATATTATTTTTCTTTCTTTTTTCTGTGGCATGTTGTTTTCCTAGTAAATGGCTTTGGTGCTTGCTCTCTTTTTCACTTTCGAAAACTTATTTGAGATTTTCATGTGAGATGCATGAAATTGTTGTGCTACCTGACATGTAGGTGCCACAGACAAGTGCCCCACTCCCTACTGCTGTCATGTTTCATTATTTTCCATTTTGTTTTACTGTCATGTTTTCCTCATGGACTAAGACTAAAAGTATAATACTTCGCATTGGAATAGTAATTATAGAAATGACTATCAGATTTTGAATGTTGGGAGTAGATATGTCTAGGAACTTTTATTTGATTTTTATTGATTACAAACTCTGAAAGCTCTCTGTTAGAAGTTATACAATTAGATAGCCAATCCTTTCATTATCCTAAAATGTATTCGATATTTCACCAAGTTTTTTCGTTAATGCATTTGTTTTGTATCTTTTCTCATTATTATGGTATACTGACTTGTAGTGATAGAACATCCTTAGCACTAACTACTTTGCACAAATGCACAGAGTTTCTTTGGTTGTTGCTTGTAAACTTACCATAATAACTGGAGATTATGAATTAATGTTTTAGGCCCTTGAACTCTAGAGTTGGTCACTTCTAATCAAAATATTGCAGGTGGTTGTCAGCCTTCACATATTAATAACGACAACTACAGTTTTGTTTCCAGTTTTTGTGATCCTCAGGTTAGTTTGTCACTTACTTTCTTGTAAATTTTCATTTGGTATTTTGTTTTATTTCTAGCATCAAAATACAAAAGCAAACAACACTTAGCAATTTGCTGCATTAAACTTTGATTGACGCTGTGCAATCGGGCCGATGCTATTCTTTGTCTTTGGTCACTGTCACCCAAGAATATTTGTCAGTAAATTCTAGTTGAACTCTGTTATTTGTTTGACTTAAATAGATGAGTAGTGATTGTAGACAAGCCCGCGGGGGACCTCGCTACAGCTCGGACTCGATTTGTGTCACGGTTCTTAATCTTGAACCAAAGAGTCCAAATCCGGCAAATCGTTTTGGAAAACAGATTTTTGAAAGAAGTGCCAAACATGGACTGCTTTGCCAGATACAGAGTCGCCACCTAAATGTTTTATTTTTGGGAAATTTAGGAAACCCTAACTCGTTGCCAAAGGCCACATGTCCGTCATCACCAAAGTTGCCTCGGCTCGGGAACTTGGGTACGATTGGGGAAGGTCACTTCGTGAGCACCCCCGCTCGCCCGGTCAAAGACCAGCCTCTACTAACCATGATATCTTACTTTGAAAACATTGTGAGTTCTTATTCCGGTTGTTAGCCTAGGTTACTATGTGATGTTCGCAGCAAACAAGTATAGACTGAGTCGTCTGAATTGGAACAAAACATTTCATGTTTGTTTGTTTGAAAATGGTTTGATGGTGCTACCCGCAGGTAGGCTAAGACGCGGATTTGCCACCCTCAGGTGGGCTTAGAAAACATGATTTTGCCACTATCTAGTGGGCTTAAAACAAACATTTGATGAATTGTCCAAGCCAAGCAACACAACCTCCACCCACAAGCATTCAAGGCAGTTATATCACATAAGCACATAGCCTCATGGCAAGCATGCTATTCATGGCAACACTCACACGCATGCGAGGATGCTAAAGCATAAAACTCACCGAGTACTCCAAGCCAAAACAAAAATCTGATTAGAAATCATGCATGGTCCTAATTATACAGAATTGCCTAATGCAACACATGCAAAGATGCAACTATAGCAGGCTCGGCTTTTCTAAACATGGTATATGGAATGCTACAACTAACATGTACTCAATTTGGAATTGAAATACAAATGCAGTTTGTATGATGCGCCGAGCCCGGTGCGTGCAAAACAGATGAATGATGCAAACATGCTGTCATGCTGTATGCTAATTAAAATATGCCCTATATCTAACCATTATAAGCGGGTAAATAAAAGGGAAGAAAGACGTGGGGTTGGAAGACATACATCGCACTCACGCACACTTATTACAATTTTGCCCTCGCGCAGAGGGTCCGAATAAATAATAATACAGTCCGAAATGAAAGAATAATACAGTCCGAATATACAGTCCGAATATTATACAAATCCCTAATTAATTAACAAATTAACTAAGAAAGCTGTAAAATTGGCTTGCAAGCCAGGGGCTGCCTCGATTCTGATGAATAATGTATGCTGGACTGCCTTGCGCGGAAATCCACTGGGATGCCCCAATTAGCCTCTGTTTGCAATGTTTCTCGAAATGCGTGCCCGACTCCGAAAAGTTGCTGATTCTTCATTTTGCTGCAACAGAGAGCAGAAAAGGGGCATAGCAATGTATTTCACAAATATATGCATGCCTCGATCCTCGGGCCACCAATCACGCATAACGATGCATGATGGCCGAGGAGTCGGATTGCACAACTCAATATAGGATGAATGTGTATGAATGCTATAACAAAACCTAACTCCATCATGGGTAATCCGGAGTGTCGGTGACTTGGGAATTGAGACCCGTTCCGTCACTCGGGGTATGGAACGTGCCTCGTTTCCCGTGCCCAGGCTAACTCCTATCCCGAACACAATGTAATATGCATGATATGCATGAAATGCAACTAAGATACAATCCTAACATACACAATGCTATGAAAATGAGATATCTCGAAATGCGTGCACGCGGGCACGCAAACCGAGGTGATGATCCTAAGGCATAAAATGGCACACGCAATGCAAATGGACTTACACTAACACGAGTGGACCTCAGCCACACTCACATAAGAGGCCGTCGGATAAAAAAGAAGTGCCTCAAAATGCGTGCCCACGGGTGCGCAAACCGAGGCGATGCATACGGAATGCAAAATGACATGGAAATGATATGTAATGAGGCTAAAATGAGATGTCTCGAAGTGCGTGCCCGCGGGCACGCAAACCGAGGTAAATGGCATACGGGATGCAACAGGACTAAAATGAGATATGTGATGCAATATGGGCTTACACCAACATGAGAGAGCCTCAGCTACACTCACACGGGAGGCCGATCGGATAAAAAAAAGAAGTGCCTCGAAATGCGTGCCCACGGGCGCGCAAACCGAGAAAATGGCACACGCAATGCGATGAGACTAAAGTGACATACAGAATGCAAAATGGACTTACGTTAACATGAGAGAGCCTCAGCTACACTAACATAAGAAGCCGTCGGATAAAAATGGGGTGCCTCGAAAGGCGTGCACACGGGCGCGCAAACCGAGGCAATGCGTTTAAGCATGAAATGACATGAAAAATGATATACAAACATGCAAATGGAATTTCAGCACTTACAAACGATGAAAAACAGTCCCGAAAGGCGGGGAAATGACACCGAATGCACGGAATGGTCCCGAAATGCGATAATAAGCACCCGGAATGGCCTATAGCCACACTAAACATGCATGGTTGGTACATGGTATGCAAAACAGTAGCAAGGCAGCCCCAAAATAGCATTATTTACAGTACAAAACATGGCGAAATAATGAGCATAGATAGGACAACAATAGCATGCAAAAATACGGGTCAAGAGAGGGGTATTGAAGCAAGTGATACATACGATGCCCAAATGGAAAAGTACCCTTCTACAACACTGATGAGGGACCAAAAATATGCACATTTACAGTAGATGACATCTCCCAACTCAGTATGCAAACATGGTAAAAATGCTATGCAAGAATGAGGATATATAAGGCTATAACATGAAGTACCCCAAACATTCATCAAACCAACAAAGACCCTCAATGAAATATGTCAAGAAGATAAAAATATGGATATTTTCAGTACTGATGATGGCCGAAAACAGAAGCTAGGTAAGCTCAAAAAAAGCATGCAAAATGGGGGTCAAAGAGGGATATAAAGACAAGTATAACATGGAGACCCAAACATGATTGATCCCTTCTACAATATTGTAGAGGGACACAAAATAAGCTCATTCACAGTTCATGAAATGTTCCAAAACAGACTGCATGTAGGTCAAATAAATCATGCAAGTTTACGGTAAATATGAGAAATTATGAAGCAAGTTCATGATAGAGAGGCCAAACAGGGTTGAGCCCTTCTTTAATGTTGAAGAGGGGCTCAAAATAGGCCCACTCACAGTTTACCTCATGCTCGAAAACAGATCACTCATAAGCTAGAAAAAGCATGCAAAAAACAAGGGCAAAACATGGATTCAAAGCAACTTGCATATGGAGCATGAAAATAAGGTTGAGCCCTTCTTCAATGTTGAAGACGACCTCAAAATAAGCACAATATCAGTTCATGAGATGCTCCAGTTCAGATCATACATAGGCCAAATATTCAATGCAAAATAATGGCATATAAGAGGATATTGAAAAAAGTGTAAGATGGAGGGCTCAAACAGGGTTGAGCCCTTAAACAAAGATCAAGAATAGCTCAAAAGAGGACCACTTTCAGTATTGGTCGGAGCTCAAAACAGTGAGCAAGTATGGTTCAGAAAAGAGGCAAGAAAGTGGTGTAAAAGAGGGAGTTTGAGACTTACCCTTGAAGACAAGTTCTTGGCTGCCTTTTCCTTGAAGAAAGTTGCTTCTAAGCCTCTTAAGAACTCCTCCTTGCTGCTGGAAATGGATTGGTGATGGTGATGCTTGGAGATGATGAAGAAAAGGCCTCAAAACTTGAAGAAAATGGAGTTTTATGTATATGTATGCCCCAATCAAAGCTTGTAGCTTCTTCTCTTGAGTTGGGAGGACACTAACATGTGCAAGAAGGGAAGAGAAGAGTCTTTTTTGGAATGGAGGGAAATGAGCCCTAATTTCCCTCCAAATGGGTCCCCCGAATGAGATATTTTTGGGGGAAAATCGAAGCACAGCTGGAGTGCACACATCTCAAGGAAGCAGGCCGGCTAGGTAACTTTACTGCAGGTGGCCGGCCGGCCACCCCCCATAGTCGGCCGGCTACCCCCTATGGCCGGCCGGCCAAGGGCAAAAATGGAAAGTGACAATTACTGGCCGGCCACCAAAGGTTGGTGTCCTCCCATGTGTGTACAACAAGACCCTATGGTTGGAATATGGCAGCTCTGAACCAGGAGAAACAACAATCCACTTCTAGGAGAGGTCAAAAATGAAAAGAAGAATTACTGGCCGGCCATGAACTATTAGGGTCCTCCCATGTGTGTACAACACGAATATGTGGTTTTGGCTCGAAGAAAATGGCCCTAGGGTGTTCAACATTAGCCCGGAAGTGAGAAAAACGGGCGCCGGGGGGCGCCGGAAGAGCATAACAGGTTGCTTAGACAATTACTAGCCTCCCACCCTCCAGTGATCTTCCTGATGATAAAACAGAGGTACCTGCCAAAAATGAACAAAAACCGATGCAAAACGAATGCTCGGGGGCCAAAAAGCGAGGTTCGGGGCCCGAAAACCGGCCGTTAAGCACCGAAAGTGGTGTTTGTCCACGAAGTGGGTATCTGAGACCTCAATGTCCCTCGTTATGATGAAACAGAGGTACCTGCCAAGAATGAACAAAAACCGATGCAAAACGAATGCTCGGGGGCCAAACCGCGAGGTTCGGGGCCCGAAAACCGGCCGTTAAGCACCGAAAGTGGTGTTTGGCCACGAAGTGGGTATCTGAGACCTCAGTGTCCCTCGTTATGATGAAACAGAGGTACCTGCCAAGAACCGGAGGAATCGGAGATGGTTGGGTGGTCTCGAACTGAGGCACACGGCCTGACGGCTCCGAAAACCGGGAACCGGGCTCCGAAATGGGCAAAATGGCCTACGGCCACGAAATGTAGCCCACGGCCACTGAGAGACGGTCTACGGAACCTCTCCCTCCCCTCAGGAAAGAAAACAGAGAAAACCGAGTCTGGTTCGCAAACCGAGACAAGGCACAGAAGAGAGTTCGGAAGTCCGGAGGCAGGGCGCACGGCCGCGACTCTGAGACTTCTGAACGAGCACAATATGCAACATCACCGAGCGCTCAATCGGTGACGTCTAAGTCTTAAGGTCGGTCAAAAATGGGGTGTCTACAGTGATATACAAACCAAAATTTTGCATGTAAAATTAATATAGAATGATGTGGTAAGTCTTAATTTTATCATTTTAAACAAAAGACCCATCAAAGTGACATATTTTCCAAAATGCTACCACATCATTCTTGTTGAAAATTTTGTAAGGATATCATTTTCCTCAAAAGATTGCATGATTTATGTAATTAAATGCAAGAATGAGCATTTCTTCCTAATTTGCAAACAATCAATATATAACAGAATTTTGATAGAAGCTTTAACCGTGAGTTGTGCTTGATTTAATGGCTTCATGCAAGCCTTTTTCGTTAATGTCTTGGCATCTTAGATGGATTGATGGTTTTTGGTACAAATCTTGGGCATAGATTGTTGGGCTTTTATTGTCCAATAGACTGGTGATGTGCTAGGGGAGTGCTACAAAGAATGAGAAATTAGAAATAATAGAAAATATATATTGTTTGTAGCAAGCCAGAAAACTGGCAAATTCATGTGATGCCATTGAAGAGTTCATGGCTGTGGTTTGAAATCCTGTAGGTATGATTCTGATGTTCTATCTAGCGTCACATTAATGCTCTTTGCATGCGTTGTGTGGCTGAAGTTGGTATCCTATGTACATAGAAATTATGACATGAGAGTGCTTGCTAAGTTAGTTGAAGGATGGATGGGGCTTTCCTTTGGATTTTTGTTTCTCTTCTTTTTCTTTTTTTTCCTCTGATCTGACTGGGGGGTTGGGTGTTTTGGTACACTTTGTTCTTATTTTTTGTATTAAATGGGGGAGTGGTGAGAGAGAGAAGAGTGTAATGTTATTTTGTGGCTTTGTATACAAGGTAGTAATTTTTTGATTGAGAATTGTGAATTCAATTTTTGGATATGTTATTTCATGGGTAATGGTGATTGGATATTAAATTGAGTGGGAAAGTGAATAAATGTTGTATTTGCTATGAATGGGAGTTATTATTTTATATTAGTGCTATTTAGTTTTATTACAGGTGTTCTTTTAGTTCAATTACATAAAATTAGCACAATTTATTTTTATTTTTATTTTTTTAAAAAGAAGATAAAACGGCGTTTCTAAAAACGGCACTGTCATACTAACGGTTGGAATTTTTCAAATTAAAAAAACCTATAGCGGCATTTTAAAAACGTCGCTAAAACCATAGTGACGTCACAGTATTGTTAGGATAGGACATTTGGCGGCGTTTTTAAAAACGCCGCCTATACTAATACAGCGACGTTTTCCAAACGTCATAAAGCTATGGCGACGGCCGCGTTCTCGGCGTTTGATATTAAACGTCACAAAAAGAATTAGCGATGTTTTTTGTACCTATAACGGTGTTTTTTAAATGCCACTAAATATGTATTTTCCAGCAGTGATTTATATTCAATTTTATTAATAGTAAGTTTTATTACTAGAACTAACTTGAAACACATTTGAGTCAAAACTAAGTATTTTACTCATTAAATGTTTTATGATATTAATAGAAATATAAAACCTTCCAATTGCAATATTAGTCATAGAAAGGTTAAAAAAATGCACAAGCTTTGCTTTCTCTTTTTTAGTTCTCTAAACCTAAAAGAGAAAGTCATATGTGCGAAAAATAATAATCATTCCTCCATATAGAGAGTTTTGAATATAATATGTTTTTCACAAAATTTTAGATTATACTTCGATTACATTGGGGAAATAAAAAAAATATAAAAAAAAAAATCCTTGAAAGTTATGGCTTTTTTTTTTTCTTTTTTTTTTTTTCCCCCTACAAGGTGCATGCCCACCATCTCCAAAATTTATTGTTTTTTAAACCATTAGCACAACGCTTAACCTTGATATTTCCAATCGTAAATTGATAAGTACTTCCACTTTCCCATCCCCCAACCGATTTTCACACACACACACACACACACACACACACACACACACACAAAATTATGCCTGTATTTTATACTCATCACATTAATGGTTTTGTATTATATTTTTGGTTAGGTCCTTACTTGTTGCCAATTCCGCGAACAAGCTTGGGTTAAATGAATTTTAATTTTCCTAGTATTTTTTGTCTTCTTGCTCGAGCGAGCAAAGATGTGCTCGAGCGGAGTTTGTGCCTCCTCAGTAGTTTTGGCTTGTCTGTAAAAATACTAGGAGGCGTGTTTTTGCACTCGAGCGTGAGTTTCACCGCTCGAGCGTAGACCTGTTTAATCGCACTCATTTTAGTGACTCCACTTGAGCAGCAAGTCCTGCACTCTAGCAGGGATCGCAGCCCTGTTTGCTTTAAAAGTTGTGGTCAGTCTGTTTTTAGGGTTCATGCTTCTAGATCTATTTTGAGGGCTCTATGGTTTTCTTCTGGGGCTATTTTGCTAGTTTTCTTTGATGTCTGGTTGGGTATTAAACTCATGGTTTGAAGAGTATACATCAAGGAGGTGATTGTTTTATTCAACAACAAGAGTGTTCTTCTTCGGTGGAATCCGGAGATTCAAGCGTGGAGCTTTCGAAGGAGTTTGATGCTGTGCGCAGTCGTTGATTTGACAATGGATGTTGTGGATTCAGCATCATTCTAATCAATTCCGAGACGAAGGGAGTGGTTAAAGAGATACAGATTGTTGAAGACAAATTGATTGCGTTTGGGTAATTTGTTTTGGTAAATTTGTATTCTTTTTTACTTTCATAGTGGATTGATTTGTGGTGTTTTGCCCATGGTCTTTTAATCACAATTGGAGGTGATCAAGTTCCACGTAAAAATCGTTTGTATCGATTTATTATTTTAGAAGCGACAATCTAAATCACTTTTGTATGTGCTAGATGCTTTAGATTATTAGTTTTAAATCGTTTGGGATTGGTACAACTAATCTTGATCTAATCACGAATCACTTAGGTTTTTCAATTGGTATCAGAGTGGGTCACTCTTTGTTTTTATCAAAACTATAGGAGTGTCACTACGCCAAAACAGGGCATTAACGGCGATTTTTTTAACAGCGGTTTTTGTTACTGCTGTTAAAGATACTATTAATGGTGGTAATGAAACCGCCGTTAATACCGCCATTAAAGATACATTAACGGCGGTTTCGTTACCGCCGTTAAAAAAATGGCCGCTAAAGTATCTTTAACGACGGTAATGAAACTGCCGTTAAAAAAACTGCCACTAAAGCCTTCTTTTAACAGCGGTAACGAAACCGCCGCTAAAGCCCTCTCATTACCGCCATTAATGACGGCGGTCTTTGCCGGCAGAGCTCCGGCGAGTGGTGACCACGCGCAGCCAGAGGTTAAACATAACCATCTACAATAAAGCAAAAGTAATGTTTAAATATTTATTTAGGGAATATATTTCATATAGAGTGGCTGTGGTGGAGTGGTTGTTGTGCATGGATTAGAGGTCAAGGGTTCAAGCCTTGGGGGATACAAGAAGAGAGAATTATTATTTTTAAAATTTGAACCTATTTACGGCGGTAAAGAACCGCCATTTTTGGTCCTATATTACCGCCGTTTTTGGTCGACTTTTAACAACGGTAATTTACCCTTTTACGACGGTTGTACCTTTTTCGACACGAGTATAAACGGCGGTAACGAAACCGTCGTTAATACCGCCGTTAAAGGCTTTAACAACGGTTTTACATCCTTTAACGGTGGTAAAAAACCACCGCTAAAGCCCAATTTTGGCGTAGTGTGTGATTTTGTGTGATTGGTGATATGGATGCAATTCGCGAAGGTAACTTGACCCATAGACCTCCGTTACGTGATGGTACAAACTATTCTTATTGGAAAGCTTGTATGAGAGTGTTTTTAAAATCTATCGATGAGAAAGTTTAGCACTGTGTAATCTATGGGTGGAGTGAACTTGTTGTCATCATTGATGGTGGTTATATCCCCAAACCTCTTGATAAATGGGATGCATTCAACTATCAAAACTCGAATTGGAACAGTAAGTCTCTCATTTCCCTCTTTTGCTCCATTACACTTAAAGAGTTTCGTCATATTTGCACGTGTAAGGTAGCAAAAGAGGCTTAGGACATTCTTGAAACTATTCACGAGGGTACTACTTCTGTTAAAAGGTCAAAACTTCAATGTCTCACATCTTTTTTTGAAACTCTTTTTATGCGTGATGATGAGACGTTTGATGATTTCTATGCTAAACTTAGTGACATCATAAATTCATATTTCACACTCAGTGAAAAAATCCCTAAAGCTAAGGTTGTTGGAAAAATTTTGAGGTCTTTACCCGAGAGGTTCCAATCAAAAGTTAAAACTATTGAGAAGGCTCAGAATGTTGATACCCTCAAGTTTGATCAGTTGGTTAGAAACTTGCAGACTTATGAAGCCCACCAGATTTCTAAGAAAAAACAAAAAGATAGTGTGGCTTTTACTAGTGCTCATGAAACTGCTAAGACCACTGAGATTGAGTTTGATCTAGAGTCTGAAATGACGACTATGTTCACCAAACAATTAAAAAAAAAAAATTAAAGAAAAAAAAAAAGCCTAATTTCAAGGATCCTAGTTCAAAAGATAAGAGTAATGAAAACCCAAAACTTTTCCACCAAAAGTTGCTTCTAAAACTAAAAAGAAGACTGTGAAAGGGGCAAGGTGTCAAGTGTTACGAATGTCAAGGGTTTGGTTATATTGCTCTTGAATGTCCATCAAAAAAGAACCTGAAGAAAGTCTATGCAGTGACGTGGGAAGATGAAAGTGGGTAAGAGCAAGAACCCGAAGAAACCGAATTCGGTGAAGACAAAGATAGTACCTACGTAGCATTCTGGTCTACTGTCACCAAACCATCTCCAAAGCCAGTTGAGTTTGCTCGTGGTCAGAATTTCCACCGTGCTCCTACCTTTGATGGGAGTAATTGCTTGTTTTGGAAGATCAGAATAAGGATGTTTCTGAGAGCTCACGACCTTGAGGCGTGGCAAGTCATTGAAGAGGATGTTGAAAGCGTTGACAATCCGAGCAATCAAAGAGTTCTAACTACCATCCGTGAAGCAATTTCTGATGAAGAACAGCAACGGATTGCTTACTACACAAAGGCCAAAGATGCATGGAACATTTTAAGTCAATTTCATGAAAAAGGAAAGTCATTTTCACCACCATCTATCAACTTTCATGCCTTAGTTGCTCGACTAGATGAGGTCTATGAGAAAGATGAGCAAAAAGAAGATGATGAAACCTCGGAAGACAATGATGAGATTGATGGTGATGACGTACAACAAGCTTATGAAAAGCTCTATAATGAATCTTTGAATTTGTCCAAGATTAATGACAAGCTCACTCTCAAGCTCAAAGCATGTGAAAGTGAGAATGTCAAGCTAAAGGGAGAGATTGGAGCTGCAAAAAGGGATGTCATCAAGATCTCAAATGACAGGAAAGACCTCTACGGAAAGCTTCTAGCTTGTGAAACCAAAAGGAATGAACTTCTGAGCATCTATGCCACATATGAAGAGAAGATTGGAATCCTTGAGATGTCACAAGCCACGTTGGAAGAGCTAATTAGTCAGAAAGAGGAAGAACTCAAAGTTGCTAGAGCCACAATTGATATGTGGAACAAAGGGTCAAAGACACTTGAAGGCATCATCGGGTCTCAACAAATGAATTGTGCCAAAGTGGGATAGGCTATACTGCTACAACATTTCATAAGGGACAGGCCTTTACATCACATAACCTAAAGACTCAAGCAAAGGGAAAGCTCAAGGGTGATCCTTCTCTTCATCAACTCAAAAGGGGTAAGATCGACAAACTGGAGGTAAAACCTGTGTTTGTTTGTCATCATTGTGGTAGGTATGGCCACATTCATCCTTATTGTTTTGAGTTGTTTGGTAAAGTGTCTAAAAAGGGTAGAAATTCTAATACTTCTTGAATTAGGAGACAACCTTACATGTCTAGGCAGAACACCAAGATTTATAAGGGTGTTCACAACACTAAGACGTCTACCTAGACTGCCAGTCCTGCTTCTACTAAGACCAAAAAGATTTGGGTAAAAAAGAGTAAC
Organism: Camellia japonica; assembly: GCA_030407325.1. NCBI lineage: Eukaryota > Viridiplantae > Streptophyta > Magnoliopsida > Ericales > Theaceae > Camellia > Camellia japonica. The sequence continues at coordinate 7,908,697 of JAPPVO010000016.1, forward strand.
TTAACTTGTTTTGTTGTTCAGACTGCATTGGAAGCACGTGACTTACACATGTGGTATCTTGATAGTGGGTGCTTTCGTCACATGTCTGGTGACAAATCCTACTTCACATCTCTTGATAAATATGAAGGAGGAATTGTTACCTTTGGAGATGGTGGCACTTCTAGAGTCATTGGTAAGGGCTCTATAAGTGTGGCTGGTCTTCCTAAACTTGAAAATATTTTACTTGTTGAGGGCCTTAAAGCTAATCTGTTGAGCATTAATCAAATGTGCGATTCCCATCATAAAGTATTATTTTCAAAAAACAAATGTGAAATTTTGGATAAAAAAGGAAATACTGTCATGCATGTGATTCGCACATCTGATAATTGCTATGGGATTATTACTACTAATGATCTTACTTGTCACTCGGCTGTCATAAGTAACCTTGACCTGTGGCATCAAAGATTTGGTCACATGAATTTCAAAGACCTAATTAAGATTGCCAACAAAGAGCTTGTGAGAGGAGTACCCAAAATTGGTAAGAATGTGAACCATGTGTGTAGACCTTGTCAACTTGGGAAGCAATCTCGTGCCCCTCATAAAAAGGTGAACAACTTCACAACAAAACGCCTTCTTGAACCGGTTCATATGGATCTTATGGGACCCACTCGTACTGAAAGCATTGGAGGTAAACGATACATATTTTTAACCGTTGATGATTATACTCATTTTTCATGGGTTAATTTTTTAAGAGAAAAATCTTATACATTTGATGCTTTTCAGGCCTTATTCCTTAAAATCCAAAATGAGCAGGGTGTTTCTATTGGACGTATCATAAGAATCCGAACAAATGATGGTTGTGAGTTTGAAAATTGTTCATTTTCGGATTTTTGTGATACGCATGGAATTAAGCATGAGTTTTCTGCTCCGATTACTCCACAACAAATGGAGTTGTTGAGAGGAAGAACAGGGTTGTTCAAGAGATGGCTAGGGTCATTGTGTAGACACCCCATTTTTTACCGACCTTAAGACTCAGACGTCACCGATTGAGCACTTGGTGATGTTGCATATCGTGCTCATTCAGAAGTTTCAGAGTCTCGGCTGCGAGCCTTGCCTCCGAACTTCCGGGCTTTTCTGTGCTTTGCCTCGGTTTGCGAACCAGGCTCTGTTTTCTCTGTTTCTCTTCCCGAAGGGAGGGAGAGGTCTCGTAGACCATCTCTCAGTGGCCGTAGGCTACGTTTCGTGGTCGTAGGCCATTTTTCCCGTTTGGAGCTCGGTTTTTGGTTTTTCGGAGACGTTGGCCGTGTGCCTCGGTTCGGGACCGCTTAACCATCTCTGTTTGCTCCAGTTTTTGGCACACATCTTATTTCCTCCCTTTTGAGGGACACTGTGGTCCGAGAGACCAACTTCGTGGTCGAACACCACCTCCGGTGCTTCATAGTCAGTTTTCGGGACCCCGGGCCGCGTGTTTCGGCCCCCGAACCTTCGTTTTGCATCCGTTTTGTTTCATTTTTGGTGGAGACCTCATTTTCATTGATAAGAAGCTTGTAGAAGGGTGGGAGGCCAGAAATTGTTCCGAAAAGCCAGCTTTATTCCTTCGTCGCTCTCCATCGCCCGTTTTCCTCGCTAGAAAGCTGGTGTTGACCATTCCTGGGCCACTTTCTTTGGCCCTCAACCACATATTTGTATTGTACACACCTGGGAGGCCACAAATATGACATGGCCGGCCACAAATATGACATGGCCGGCCAGAAATTGTTCCTGACCCTTTTGAACCCCTCTTGAAAGCTGGTTTTTCTCTCTCCTGGGTCACATTTCCTGGTTTTTCTCCACATGGCTATGTTGTACACACATGGGAGGCCACCTTTTTGGGGTGGCCGGCCACTAATTGTGATTGAACCTTTTGACCCTGGCCGGCCGGCCAGGGGAGGTGGCCGGCCGACCACCTGGACCTTCTGAACCTAGCCGGCCATGACCCTCTCACCTGGTTCCTTGCAGTTGCACCCTCTGTTTCCCCTCAGATCCTGTATCCGATGGGGGGTCTTTTGGGGGGGAAATTTGAATTTGATTTTCCCTCCCTTTTCTCCACTCCTCTCCTCTATAAAACCAGCCCCCCCCAGCTCATTTTCAAGGGTTACAAAATTGGTTTAGAGCCTTGCATACAACTCTCCCTCTCCCTCTCTTCCAACCCTTCAAACCCTAAAGGTTCTTGCACCCTTTACACTACACACCATAGCACCACACCTCCACACTCCATTCCAGCAACTTGAAGGCTATTTCCAGAGGCTAGGAGCACCATTTCTTGGACCAAAAGCTGTTGAAGACCTAGGCTACAAGGGTAAGTCTATTTTCCCTCTCTTTTGGCTCTATTTTGCATGCTTTTTTAGTCTTTGTTTCTTGCATTTTTGGGCTCTGACCCAAACTGTAAATAGTCATATTTTGAGGTCCTCTCCATGTTTGATCAAGGACCTCTTGTTGTTTGAGGTCTCCTACTACCTCTTGTCTCTCTATCCCTCTTTTAGGCCTATTTTTGCATGGTATTTTAGTCTTATTTGTGAGCTGTTTTGGACTTGGTCATAAACTGTTAAATGTCTTGTTTTGAGCCCCTCTTAAACTTTGTTGAAGGGCTCTCCTCTGTTTGAGGTCAGCTGCTACCACTTGCCTCTTTATCCCTCTTTTAGGCCTTTTTCTTGCATGTTGATTTAGCCTCACTTTTGTTCATTTTTGAGACTTGATGTAAACTGTAAAGTGCCTTTTTTTGAGCCCCTCTTCAATTTTGTTTAAGGGCTCTTTGCCATTTGGGGCCAGCTGCTGTCCCTTGTCTCTATTCTCTCTTTTAGGGCCATTTTTGCATGATAGATTAGCCCTATTTATGTTCTTTTTTGAGACTTGTTATAAACTGAAAAAAGGCTTGTTTTGACATCATCTTCATGTTTTATTAAGGGCATTTTCTTATTTGAGGTCACATGCTTCCTTGAATGCTTGATTGTCCCTTGTTTTGAGCCTTACACCTAAGCTCCAATTGCATGCTTTGTTTGGACTTCTAGCCACTGAAATACAGTGGATTTTCAGTGGCTGGAACACTGTTTTGAGCCTCCAAATCAGAGGGGGTGACCCCCTCTCATCTTGACTTGTTTGGTGGTCATTTTGGCCTTCCAAAGAGACCCTATCTTGCATGCTTTGAAGTCATATTTCAGGGTCAATTTGGTGAGTTTTGGGACTACCATATTTGATTTCCAAAGTTGTTTTGGTCATGCTTCATGTCTATCTTGTATGTGCCTAATAACTCCTTGCATGGCCCTCTAAAGGAGCTCCTCATTTTCGCACATGTTGGCTGCATTTCAGTGATTATTTGGTCATATTTCCACATGTTTTATTCACTGATTTTTTCTGGTTTGGTGAGATTCCATGTGCTTCATATACTTGCCATGTAAACCATGTTTGCTAGTCAAAATTGCATGCTACTTTAGCCCATCTTGCTAGCACCTTTTGGCCATGCTTTGAACTAAGGAAGTTCATGTTTTGGGACTTCCTTGACTCTATCTTCATGCTTCATGATCAAATAATGCATGCTTTGTATAGCTATAGGTCATTGCGTATGCCTAGTTTTGAGTTTCGGGGTTCATCTCATGCATCGGGTGCCATATTGCCATGTTTCGGGGCTGTTTAGCATCATATTTTAGTGCTGAAATTCACATGTTTGTATGCCATATTCCATGCCTTGCCATGCTTTGGTAGGGTGGCATTCGTGCCTTAGGGTCGGTCTTCGGTCTGCGTGCATGTGTCCACGCATCTCGAGTGTCTCATTTTCATCTAATGGCCACTAATGTGAGTGTGGCTGAGGTCCACTCATGTTGGTGTAAGTCCATTATGCATTGCATATGCCATTTCATTTCATAGCATTGCGTATGCTAGGTTGCATGTTAGAGCATCGTGTATGTCGTGTTACATCATGCATTGTGTAGGCCATTTCATAGCATTATGTATGCTAGGTTGTATATTAGTTGCATTCATGCATGCCATGCATATTGCATTGTGTTTAGGATAGGAGTTAGCCCGAGCACGGGAAACGAGGGACGTTTCGTACTTTGAGTGACGGAACGTGTCTCAATTCCTGGTCACCGACACTCCGGATTAACCATGATGGAGTCTCGGTCTTGTTGTGTTTATGTGTACATTCATTCCATATTAAGTCGTGCAATTCGATTCCCCGGCCATCATGTATCGAGATGCGTGATTGGTGGCACGAGGATCGAGGACTACACTCCCTGAAGAGTAGTCAAGCATACATATGTGAAAATACATTGCCATGCCCCTTTCTTGCTCTCTGTTGCAGCAAATCAGAAACCGGCAATCTTTTGGGGCTTCGCGCAATATTCCGGGCTTAATTGTAAATAGAGGCTAATTGGGGCATCGCAGTGGATTTCCGCGCCAGGCAACCCGAACATGCATCATTCATCATCCGGAGCAGAGTCAAGGCAGTCCCCAGCTTGCATGCTAAATTTATTGCTTTCCTAGATTAATTTGTTAATTAATTAGAGTTTTGTACATATTTGGACTGTATTATTCATTCGGGACTGTATATTATTTATTCGAACCCTCCGAGCAAGGGCAATGTTGTAATAAGTGTGCGTGTGTGCGATGTATGTCTTCCAACCCTATGTCTTTCTCCCTTTTATTTACCAGCTTATGATGGTTAGATTAGGGCATGTTTCAATTAGCATATAGTATGATAATATGTTTGCATTCATTCATCTGTTTTGCATGCACCGGGCTCGGCGCATCATAGCTCATTGCATTGTATTTCAATTTTAAGTTGAATACATGTTAGCTGTAGCATTCCATATGCCATGTTTAGAATAGCCGAGCCTGTCTTAGTTGCATTTTTGCATGTGTTGCATTAGGCATTTCTGTATAGTTAGGATCATGCATGATTTCTAATTAGCTTCTGTTTTGGCTTGGCGTACTCGGTGAGTTTTTATGCTTTAGCATCCTTGCATGCGTGTGAGTGACTGCCATGATAGCATGCTTACCATGAGGCTATGTGCTTATGTGATATAACTGCCTGAATGCCTGTGGGTGAAGGTTGGGTTATTTGGATTGGAACAAATCATTGACTGTGAGTTTTAAGCCCACTAGATAGTGGCAAAATCATGTTTTCTAAGCCCACCCGAGGGTGGCAAAATCTGCATTTTAAGCCTACTTGCGAGTAGCAAACCATCTTTCAAAAACAAACATGAAATGTTTTGTTCCAATTCAGGCGATCCAGTCTATACTTGTATGCTGTGCGCATCACATAGTAAATCTAGGCTAATAACCGGAATAAGAACGCATAATGTTTTCAAAACTAGATATCATGGTTAGTAGAGGCCGATCTTTGATCGGGCGAGCGGGGGTGCTCACGAAGTGACCTTCCCCAATCGTACCCAAGTTCCCGAGCCGAGGCAACTTTGGTGATGACGGACACGTGGCCTTAAGCACGAGTCAGGGTTTCCTAAATTTCCCAAAAATAAAATATTTAGGTGGCGACTCTGTATCTGGCAAAGCAGTCCATGTTTGGCACTTCTTTCAAAAAAATCTATTTTCTCAAAACGATTTGCCGGATTTGGACTCTTTGGTTCAGATTGAGAACCATGACAAAATTGAGTCCTGAACTGTAGTGAGCCCAAAACGAACGGAACGGGGGACTCATCCCTCCCAGGGCATTCGGGGACGTCTACAGTTTCTGGCGACTCTGCTGGGGAGTTAGAGAACTTGACTCGAACCCATGATATCTGGTTTTGACTACACTTGTGTGTTTCTTTGCATTGCTGCGCCTAGGACACCGTGTTTGCCATCTGCTATTCCTGAGTGGTTTGCCAGAGGCTGCGTGCCATAAGGCTTACCGGTTACGGGCTCTGCTAGTATGGGAACACAAACCCCGGGGCACCCTTTTGACCATTCGACCTAGTGCTTATTCGGAATCCATAGTGACCATTCCAAACTAGGACAGGTTGCTTACCCGATATAGGTTGTTTGAAACCGCTGCGTGCGTAGTGAAACCCTAGCTCCTGACAAAATAGGACAGGGAAACCCTACCCCAACATAGGGGTGTTTTGGCTCTCACTTATCTGTTATGTGCTTTTAGAGTGCGTCTCTACAGGGAATGCATGTATCAGTTTATGAGTTTGGGCATCAGGCCTGCGGGCATCAGTCAGTGTTTGAAAATCAATTATCTATGGGTATCGGATTCAGTTTTCGGGGACAGTGATTCAGGGATAGTGATCAGTGTTTGAGGACAGTGTGTATTCAGCTTTATCGACCATGTGTTGTTATGCCCAGCTGTGTGTTGTGTATTTATTTTAAGCTGTTATACTATTCGTTTATCTGGTTATTTATTTCCTTATTGCTTTATTTATCTTTTGCTAGGGCAGTTTTAGCACAATTGCTTCCGACCCAGTAGATATTCCCCAAGCACTTTGGACAAGAGGTCGTCGGCTCAATCGATCTGAGGATCTGGTTGACAGACAACCAGTGTTTCATTCTCTACCCCCGGTTGTTAGACGGAGGCCGAGAAAGCGTAGTGTGTCTGAACAGAGGTTACCAGAGCAGTGGTCTACCCTAGCAGTGAACAGTCGGGCTGAGGTCTCAGTTTCTGCCATAGAAATACACATACCAGTCAGTCAGCAAGATCAACAGAATATGGCCGGGATGGAAGAAATGATACGCCAACTCCAAGAGAGTATGAAGCAAATGCAGAAGGACGCTGTCCGCCAAGCGGAGTTCTCTAAACAGCAGGCCACAATTATGGCCCAACATACGGAGCTAATTACCTGGCTACAGCAGCAAGCCGGAGCATCAGCCTCACATCCAAATCCTCCCCACCAGGGATCCCAATACCCGAGCAGACACCAACTACCCAGAATGTCCTGCCAAACATCCAAAACACCTTGCCGAATGTCCAGAACATCCAGGAGGACACAGACCTTCCAACGGGGCCGGCTCCGCCCCCGCTTCCACCTCAATCATCCAAAGTACATACACCCGTCAACCACCTGGACTCTCCCTTCGAGTTCGAAGTAGACCCTACAGTGCTGAAATTGAGCAAGCTCGAGAAGCTATTCAAAAAATCCCATGGGGTAAAAGCTATTCTGGATATTGCGGACGAATATACCAATGTGGCTGTAACATTGCCGGATAGATTCAAAATGCCGCAAATCGATCGCTTCGACGGATCTGGTGATCCCATGGTCCACCTCCGGCTATTCTCAGATAAATTACAACCAATGGGCCTTACCAGACCCCAGAAGCTTTCACTATTTGGCCGGACCCTGTCGGGTGTGGCCGCTATCTGGTATGCGAAATTGGAGGATGATGTCAAGAGAAGTTGGGATGAAATGGCCGAGGCCTTTGTTGCGCAATACTCTTACAACACCCAGATCAAGATTACGACTCGAGATCTCGAAACAACAAGGCAGGAGCCCAAAGAGAGTTTCTCGGATTTTGTAACCCGGTAGAGGGCAAAGGCCTCGATGATGACTCTAAGGCCCACCGATAAGGACTAGATCAGGATGATTGTGCGCAATCTCCAGCCAAAACTGATGAAAAAATGATTGTACTCCCCTTCCCCACCTTTTTCGGATCTGCATGAGATGGGGGTACAAATTGAAGATGCGATGAAACAGGGTCTGATTGACCAAGACAGGGAGCAACCCCGGAGAACCTTTAACCGCAACAACAATGCGGGCCCGAGTGGCGCTGCAACTGCAAGAACTTCGGAGGTAAGCATGGTCGCCACCATTCCCCTCCCTTCAAGGCCCATGGCAGCCACGCCCTTCTCCGGTGCATCCAGAAGCAATACACAGACCACTAAATACCAACCCAGAGGACCAAAGAACCTTCACCCATTGTACATGCCCCTGTCCAAAGCTCTAGGGTTTTTAATCAGAAAAGGGCATCTAAAACCCCTGGAGCCGAGGCCGTTGCCAAATCCACTTCCCCCCACTCACAACCCAGCCAAATACTGTGCATATCACCATTAACACGGTCATGACACCGACCAATGCTTCAGGTTGCGTCACGAGATTCAAGATCTCGTCGACAAACAGGTGATTTTGCCACCAGAAAGACCCAATGTCACAACCAACCCACTCCCTACACACAACCAAGCTCCACCTCCCAAAAGAATCAACTTTATCCAAACTGGGGTCGTATCTTACGATCCTAGCATCTATATCACTCCTTCCCATCTACCTAAACCGGAGGTGCTCCTTCCCGACTGCACTGACTTTTTGTGCATGATAGACGTCTCCACAACCCAACCTGAGCCAATGGTGGTGGCTGTTGAAGAGAGTACAGAGGAGGTTGCAGAGGAGGATAGAATGGTTGAATCAGGGTTTGAGCAGTCTGAGGATTTTGCTGGGGAAGCCTATGATCCGAGTGGTTACATTGTGTCAGCAGGCCAGTTTGAGCCAAGTGTAGAATTGCCGGAGAGGGCAGAACTGTGTGTGATCCAGGGGGATGGATTTGAGTAGGGGACAGAGGATTTAACGGCCGTAGAGGAGGACTTTGCCAAACTCCAATTTTTCAATGACCAAGAATCAGGGGACGTGGCAGTCAACTGGTTTGAATATGAGGAATTGACAGAGGCTACCGGATGGCTGGATGATCAACCGGATGTTGTAGAATTCCATCAGGGCCTGGCAGGGGCAAGGGTATCAATTGTGGCCGGAAGGGCCGAAAGTCAGACTATATTGCCGGAGAGCGCCGGTACAAAGAATTTCGCTCAGGACAAAAGCATTGTGAATGCAGGGAAAGCTGAACAACAAACTGCGCTAGCGCAGGTGGAATAACAAGGTTCTGAGAGAACCGGGAAAGCCAAAACCCATGAGGGGATTGAAAATGCTGTGGGCACAAGGACAGAAGATGCTGTGAGCATGTGGGCTGAGAGTGCTGCGAGTACAATCATGCCGGAGCCAGACAGGTGCCTTTTGAATGCCAACGGAATGTGGTGGGAAGACGATGATTTATGTCTTGTCCACACAGACGAAGATTGCGGGAACAATCAACCAGACGACACCTAGTATCTCGACGAAGTTGATCACATGACGAGAAGCGGGCGGTATTTCAAGCCCCCGCACCTGGACCAACCAGAGGCATCTGGGAAGGATAAAGAAACTGAAAAGCAAAAGGAGAAGCAGATTGAAGAAGAAGTTGTACTGAAGCAGCTGAAGAAGATACAAGCAGACATCTCCATCTGGGGACTGCTTATGGCGTCACGAGTGCACAGACAGGCTGTCCTATCTGCTATGGACAAGGCTAAACTCTCTGTAGATACCACACCAGAGCAGCTAGTTGGACTGGTCTTTCCGAGAGGAGGTTTCCCGACGTTAACCTTTTCAGACAAAGAACTGCCGCCTGAGGGCGCAAATCATAATAAACCCCTCTACATCTCTGTGGCATGTAGAGACAAGTGGGTGCCAGTGGTTCTTGTTGACACGGGATCCGCCATTAATGTATGCCCGTCAAGGACAGCATATGCAATCGGGTTAAAGCCCGTGGACTTCGTGCCAACTACTCAAGTGATCAGAGCCTATGATAACACCAGCAGGGAGGTGATGGGGACTGTCAAAATTCAGACCCAGGTTGGTCCAGGACAACACAACATTGAATTCCATGTCTTGGACGTTCCTGCAACCTTTAACCTACTCTTGGGGCGGCCGTGGCACCAAGTGAAGGCAGTCTCTTCCACTTTACATCAGATGTTGAAGTACCCTCACGGAAGAGGGTAGCCATTGTTTTCGGGAATTCATCGATCCATCCACCGCCAGAGATGTCTACACCAGTCTTGGAAATCGAGCACGGCACGGAGGATGTGTTCTTATCAGGGTTTACTCTGGCTGAGGCTCTTATCAGGGTTTACTCTGGCTGAGGCTCGGGTTGTGCAGAATATCATGGCTGTTAATGAGGGAGTGTACGCCAGTGCTCAATCTGTATACCTCATGAACAAGCTACAACACATCCCCGGGATGGGATTGGGAAGAAGCGGCCGGAAGGGCGTCACAGCATTAGCTGAAGTGCCACATAACCCTCATACCTTTGGATTGGGTTATCAGCCCACCAAAGAAGATTGGATGCGAAAGGGGAAGGAAATGGCTGGGAGAGCCAAAGCGAAGAAGGCGGGGAAGCCTTTTGACTTAATGTACAGGCCCATTCAGGGCACCCTGAACAGACGCTTCGTCCGGGAGGGGGAGGACTTTCTGTTTTGTGGCTTCCCAGAGCCGTGGCTGAACGCGAAGAAGAAGCGCGTCCCAGGCTTCGAGATTTTCTTTGACCTACAATTATCCGGGGATGACGTTGCCAAAGAGCAGACAGACCCATCAGCTGAGGTTGAGCAGTGTAAGGCAGTGGACTCCGAGGGCGCTGAAATTGAAATGGGGGTAGCACTGGCATGTCTACTTTCAGATCCTCCGATCGACCATAAGTGCTTGGGGGATAACTTCTCGGTTTCCATGATTGGGGATGAAACGGCTGTGGGCCTATCAGCAACTATTTTGGATGCATCTATAGCACCCTTTCTCACTTGGCAATACGAGGAGGGATTTTTGTCCAGCAATACCAGGTCAGGTAGTGAGCCGGAATCTGATTCCACCGAATCTTGTGAGTTGGAATCAGGTTCCAGCTCGACTGAGTCTGAGTCTGGTAATCCTGGGGATGATAACCCGGATGCCACAGTTTTGTCCAGGTCGTCTTTTTCTTTCTCATTTGAGTCTGTTGTAACCGAGGAATCGGACGATTTGGATGTGCTTAATGAGAATCAAATAGCTGTGGTTTCTGAGTACTTTTCTGTGCCCTTAATTTATTGCATAAACTCAGACTTTCAAAATTTTGATGAAAACGACGAGGAAGAAATCCCTCCGGTTTTGCAACGTCTAATTGAGCAGGAGCAGGAGAGGTTTGTCAAACCCTTAATGGATGAAATCACTACCGTGAATATTGGTACTGAGGAGGACCCGCGGTTGGTCCAGATCGGGTCCACGTTGTCTTCGGAGGAACGCGAGCCCTTAGTCGCTTTATTAAAAGATTTCAAAGATGTTTTCGCGTGGTCCTACAAAGACATGCCTGGAATCGATCCTGAGATTATATAGCATCGGATCCCTCTTGACCCCGAGGCCCGACCCGTCAAACAGAAACTCAGGAGGATCCGCCCGGATTGGGCTCTCAAGATTAAGGAAGAGGTCACCAAGCAAATCGACGCAGGCTTCCTGCTGGTATCCGAATACCCGACTTGGTTGGCCAACATTGTTCCGGTGCCAAAGAAGGATGGCAGGATCCGGGTATGCGTGGATTTCAGGGATTTGAACAGAGCTAGTCCGAAGGACGACTTTCCCTTGCCGCATATCGATGAGTTAGTGGACTTCACAGCAGGGCATGCTTTGCTTTCTTTCATGGATGGCTTCTCAGGGTACAACCAGATAGTGATGGCACCAGAAGACCGGGAAAAGACTGCATTCACCACCCCGTGGGGAACATACTGCTACAGAGTAATGCCGTTTGGGTTGAAGAATGCTGGAGCTACTTATCAACGGGCCGCGACCACAATATTGCATGACATGATCCACAAAGAGGTTGAGGTGTATGTGGACGACATGATTGTCAAGTCCAAAGAAAGAGAGGCCACTACACCGCCTTGCAAAAGTTCTTTCAAAGGATCAGAGAATTTCGGTTGCGGCTGAATCCTCAGAAATGTACGTTCGGTGTTACAGCGGGAAAAATGCTGGGGTTTCTGATTACACAAGAGGTATCGAAGTCGACCCTTCCAAAATCAAGGCCATCCTAGAAATGCCCCACCAAGGACTGAAAAGGAGGTGCGAGGCTTTCTGGGGACTGAAAAGGAGGTGCGAGGCTTTCTGGGTAAAGTGCAATTCATAAGACGGTTTATCTCAAAATTAACCTTGACTTGTGAACCACTTTTTGGTCTCCTGAAGAAAGGCAAGAAATTCCAATGGGACGGCCGATGTCAAGCTGCTTTTGAATAGATCAAGGAATACTTACAGAACCCACTCGTGTTATCACCGCTAGAGCCGGGGAAACCGTTGATATTGTATCTTTCAGTGACTGAGACTACAATGGGCTGTATGCTCGCACAAGAATCAGAGGATAAAGCAGAGAAAGCCATCTACCAGCTGAGCAAGAAGATGCTAGAGTATGAGACTCGTTATACATCGTTGGAGAAGGCTTGCTTAGCTTTGGTATGGGCTACCAGGAAGCTGCGGCACTACCTGTTAGCTCACTCCGTAATGTTGGTTTCACGACTTGATCCCATCAAATATCTTTTCGAGAAACCAGCACTTACGGGTAGGCTAGCTCGTTGGTTGTTGTTGCTCTCCGAATTTGATCTGAAATATGTAACACGCAAGTCAGTCAAGGGAAGAGCAGTAGCAGAATTCTTAGCCGACCATCCAGTGGAAGGGGGTGAAGCAGTCGAGTACTTATTCCCATATGAAGCTATTTTGCATATCGACGATGAAACTTGGACGATGTACTTTGACGGAGCGTCAAATCAATACGGGTATGGGATAGGAGTGTTGCTGATAGCACCCGACAATTCCCGTATCCCTCTAGCCTTCAAACTCCAGTTCAAAGTCTCGAACAACGAAGCAGAATATGAGGCATGCATTGCCGGTCTAGAAGCAGCCCTGGAACTAGGGGCAAGACGTTTGGACGTTATCGGGGACTCGAACCTTGTTGTGTCTCAAGCAAAAGGAGACTGGAAAGTCAAAGAAGAAAAGATGATGATGTATCACTAGACCTTGGACTTGTTAATTCCTCGGTTTGAGAAGCCATCCATGGAGGAGAATGCGGTGCGCATATGAACGAAGTAATGCTAGCACGGAAGATCCTCAGACAAGGTTACTACTGGTCCACCATGGATGAGGGATGTATCGGTTTTGTTCGGCGATGCCACAAGTGTCAAATTCATGCAAATCGCATGAACATTCCGCCGTCGAAGCTGTACAATATGACTTCGCCATGGCCATTTTCAGTCTGGGGAATTGATGTGATCGGGGCCGTCACTCCGAAGGGGTCGAATGGGCATGAGTTCATCCTGGTCGCGATAGATTATTTCACGAAGTGGGTCGAGGCCCAATCTTATGCGGTGTTGAAGGCTTCGCATGTTGCAAAGTTTATCAGAAACAACATCATCTGTCGCTACGGAGTCCCAAACGAGATAATTTCAGATAACGGTTCCCACTTCAAGAAGGAAGTGATTGACTTGTTGGAAAAATACAACGTGGCTTTTCATAAGTCATCCACATATCGGCCGCAAACCAACGGAGCGGTTGAGGCCGCCAACAAGAACATCAAACACATACTGCAGAAGATGGTGGAAACCTACCGGGATTGGCCAGATAAGCTGCCGTTTGCTCTGTGGGGCTACCGGACTTCAATCAGAACTTCTACTGGGGCGACTCCGTATTCATTAGTTTATGGGATGGAGGCCGTTCTACCTATCGAGATTGAGGTTCCGTCATTGCGAGTATTGGCTGAGTGTCAAATAGCCGAAGCAGATTGGCAGCAGAGCAGGTTTGAGGAACTCATGCTCTTTGATGAGAGAAGACTGAAAGCACTGTACCATGTTCAAGGTTATCAGCGCAGAATTGCCCGGGCTTTCAACAAGAAAGTGAAGTCCAGGAATTTAAAGGAAGGAGATTTGGTACTCAAGGATAACCGAGCTCCCATCCACGACCCAAGGGGCAAGTTCAGACCTAATTGGACTGGCCCCTACATCATTAAGTCTATCTGGTCAGGTGGAGCTGTGGTTCTGATGGATCTAGATGGCTTGGAGTTCTCACAACCGATCAATATGGACAAGTTGAAGAAATATTACCCTTGAGAGGCTCGCTAGGCCGAAAACCCGAAAGGGCGACCTAGGCAAAACTCAGAGCACAAAAAATTTGAAATTATAAAAACTGAGCTCGCAAGGTTGAAAACCCGCAAAGGGCGGCCTTGGCAAAAGTTAGAGCGTAAAAGGAGAGTGAAAATACCCGAGTGAACCCGAGCCTGAACTACGTAAGGCTTGATTCCCATCTTTGGGATACGTAGGCAACTTCATCCTGAAGTTCAGCCATAAACTTTTCCCCGATCAACTTTGTCCATTTGATCATCTCAGTCATCTTTGTCTATCAGCATTCATCGTGATCTCCGGTGCAGTGCTATTCAGACTAGGGGCAACTTTCCGTTGCTGTGCAGTGCTGCGGTACTATTCAGACTAGGGGCAACTTTCCAGTTGCTAGGATCCGGGGTTGTGCATCTCAGTGACAGATCTCAGGCGTGTCCAGTTCTGATCCATATCGAAAATGGTTTTGAAAAGTTTTAATAAAAGTTGACTTTGTTCAAATTAATCTTTTTACAACTTAGACCATTTTTGGACCAAAGCGGAAAATTTTCAGTACCCACAACCTTCAATTTCATTGATTTCAATACAGAGTTCTCCTGCTCTTGCATACAAATTGAAGTTGCTTTTTATTACAATCATAAAGAAAACTTGAAAGTACTGGTAAAGCAATAAATCTGGGGCATAGATAAGTCAGGTGTCCCTGCGCCCCCTCCCAGAGCTAGTCGAAGCCTCTGATGCCAAGCTGGGCCAATCTGTGCCTCTTCATTGAGCCAATCCAAGCACTCGTCAGACAAAGTGCAACTGAAAGTGGGAGCGGGGCCAGGAGCTCTCTAGTCCTCCATGCTGTGCATACGGGCAAGCTGTGCGCCTCGAACCGGGAATGTGGCAGGATACTCTATCCCCTCTGGCGGGCAAGTCTGATCATGACCGAACTGGCGCAGGAACCGGAACGGAAAGTAGAACACACAGTGGGTCAGACCAATCAACTGGATCCCGGTCTGCCGGGACATGCTATAGCTCATTGCCGGGAGATTGAGCCAAGGACAGCGCCAAGCAATACGATCTGCAGACAAATTGCACATCCAGTCGAACCACCATCCCTCATCAAGGGCATCGACTAGGCGTTGTCGAAAGAAGTAGCCGCGGGCTGAGTAGGCTGGGCAAGAGTCCACAACTTGCAATTTATCCATCAACCATACCTGGGGAGGGATGTAAAATGAGAGAATAAAGAATAGAGAGATGTGCGATAAGAGAAAAGTAAGAAAAGGTTTTTGTGAGAAGAAACGAGCCCGAGGGCCGAGTGATGTGAGCAATATATATGAGAGATTGGGTGGGAAACATTACCTGCAGCAGTAGTGGACTCCCCGCAAATCTGGTCGTCTCCTGGCGATAGAAAGCATCCAAGCCCATCAGTGTCTCGGCCAATGTCATGGCGATGCAGCTCTTTCCTTCCTTCAAGCCTTGAGCAACTTCAATCAGACGAATGCTAGATCCACCGAAGCCCGGGGCAAGCAGAAAGTGAGACAGTATGCACAAGCAGAGGGCATGTTGCCGAAAACCTTGCCAATAATGGTTGCCGCGGTCACCGGCATCGGAAAAGCGATGAATCAAGCCGAGGATGTCCAGTTCCCCATTGCAAATCAGAGACCGAGCGTCATGCATGGTGAGCCGACACATCCGCCCTAAAGCTTGGGCGTGGCTGAAGCGAAACTGAGGCAAAATCTCTTCATAACGTTCAGATTCCATCAAAACTTGAAAATCTTCGAAAGTTGGACATACCTCTTGCCCGCCGAAGCTAAACACATGCGTTACCGGGTTCCAAAACCTCGCCGCGGCATGAAGGAAGGGAAGGTGCAGCGGAGTACGGCTCAGCGTGAATAGTGCATTCAAGCCGAAACCCCGGAAGTTCAACTTTTCCGAGCCATCTAGAGAAGCGATCCAAGCTGTGAGATTTTCGACGAGAAACGCCTCCATTTTGGTGCAAAACTGAGATGAAATGAATCAACCACGAGGCTAGAGCTTTTAAAGAGGATAAGACACTGTTCGGGGGACACGTGTCAAAAATTTGGTGGTTGCTGGGCTAGGTGGCCGGCCGGCCACCTTTTCTGGTAGGCCGGCCACCCCTCTCCTCTCCAATGCAAAAAGCTGGCCGGCCAGTTCCCAAAGGTGGCCGGCCATGCTGCAAAATGGGTCTTTGGTCCTGTTCTACCCTCTAGAGGAAAGTTCCTAGCATTTCCATGCATCGGGAGTGTCAAAGGCCTCCATTTCCCTCAGTTTCGGATGCGTTCCGTCACCCAGATCGTCCGAAATACACTTTGTTTATAGAGTTGTTGTTAAGTCTTGCTTATCGAGTTGTTGTTTTGCTTATCGAGTTGTTAAGTTTGTCGAGCTGTCGAGTTGCATGCGTTGAGTTGTTACTTTTTGTTTAATTTTGTTGTGCCTTATTTATCGAGTCGTCAACTTTGTTGTGTTTTGCTTATCGAGTTGTAAACTTGCTAAGGTTTTGTTATTTCTTAGTAAGTTAAGTTGTTTAGTTTGTTGTGTCGGTTCACTACCTGACTGGGCAAATACACAATGCACATTTCCATTCAATCTCATTTTGGTGCAAAATGATGCGATGCGATGCTAAGAACATAAAATACAACACTTTTTCAAAAGCTGTTTCATTCCATCATGTTTTACAACAAGGGTACAAGTTTTACAGAAAATAAAACTGCCTAACAATATACAATGTGCTACAACTACTAGTAAAAAGGTAAATAAAACAGGGAACAACTGCATCAATGCTCTCAAGAGCAAGAATGAGAGGCCCTCTTCGTCCTCTTCTGCGGAACAGCCTCTGTACCATCATCACTATCATCTGAGTCGGGGCTGCCATCCTCGGAACCCTCCTCAGCCTCATCTCCACTACCGGAACCAGGATCAGAGCCACCCTCTCTGTCAGCAGATGTCTCTGACTGGGGATCTGCAGCCTCCTCCTCCTCCTCGCTGGGCTCCTCCTCTATGATGTGCGCCCTGCGTCTGCCTCGTCCGCGAGACGACTCCCCTCTCCCAACCCTCGAGAAGGCCTAGATGGCCCAGCTCCTCGGGAAGACCTGGATGGCCCGGCCTGTGACTGATCATACACCGGAGGCATCTGAAAATGAAGAATGCAATTTGAATACATCAGCCAAAACATGTATATCAGATACAGATGAAAGCAAACTACACAGAGTGGGTGTATGCAGGTACAATACGTAAATGTGGTGTGTGTCAGATGTGCTCTACACAGGCAACCTATCAATGCAGTAAAATGTTCAAGATCAGCATGTCATCAGAAGTATGATAAATGCCAGAAAACTAAAGGGTACCTGGAAACCCATGATGGACAACTGCGCCTCTCTCCGCAGGACCATGCCCTCAAGTGAGGCTACCATCCCGAGCACCTCATCCATGTACTCCCTGGGTGGCTGCAGATACAAGCTCAAGTCATCAATGAATAAACAAATGCCAAAGTATCTGTGTGATAAACGGAAAACAGTGGAACATACCGGTGGTGAGTCAGGGTCACTGACATATCGGTGGCCAGGCATCGGAGGCTCTATCGGAATCGGAATCGGGGAGGTGGTCCCATATTGCCATCCCATCAACTCAGTCGGCATATCTGGCCATCCAGGATGATGATGAGTCGGAGGAATCGGGGGAACCAGTCCACCCCCACCTCTAGATGTGCCAGCCCTGCTGGTGGAAGGGGCATCTGCAGTCCGAGCCCGGCTCGATGAAGGCATACCAGCAGATCTCCTCGTCGGAGTACGGACTCCCGTCAGCGGAGGCATCAAGTAGGTGTGGCGGTAGGTCGCATACTCCCCCTGCTCTAAGTGTAAGAATGCATCGGTACCCTGCATAGCATCAACGACATCCTGGGGAGAGAGCCTATCAGCGGTCCGCATATCGTCTGGAGGCGCTGAAGGAATGTCCTGCTCAGGGTAGCCCCATACCTGACGCAAGAAGCGATCTCCCAAAAACCAGGCCCTCCCAACTGGCCCCTCGAACAAGATCCTATACCGAGAGGCCCCCCACGCTCCGGCAAAATGGAATCGGAGGTCTCTGCCTAAAGGCGCCCAAGGCTGCCACGTGATCTGCGGATAACCAATGCGTGAATGTGCAAGATAAATCAAAGCCATGAAAACATGGAGAACTGAGAGTTCTGAAATACCTCGACGACCGCACTGTATCGAAGTACTGTCGCAGGTAGAGGAAAGACTCCCGAGGTCTTGGCCGGTACTGGCCCTCAAATACAAGTGAATATGGGGTCATGAGGGGCACCTCCACCTCAAGCTCTGGGGCCAATGTCCGGAAGTATGCATAGACCCATAACTGTGAGAAACAGAGCAATAGCCATCAGAATACAGAATGCTGAGTGCAGAATGTAAATACAAAATGCTGAGAGCAAAGTGCAAAGTACAGAGTGTTAAGTGCGCCGTGTGTGCAATGTACAAATAATGAGAAGCAGAAATGTAAATCAAGAGGGCAGAAAGTACCTCCCAGGCCCTCCAATAGCCGCCAACCATGTTCCCCCGTCCGCGGGAGGTCGCGCTCATATAGCAGTAGAGGGTAGCCAGGCTGGCGCCGCCCCAATCATACCGGCTAACCTGTGAAAGGTCCACTAGAGCGCTCAGCAGATAAAGCCCGACAGTGTTCCCCCTATCGGCAAACAGAGTGGTGCCGAAGAGGAACATCAGGAATCCACGAGTATACTGTGCCACCTCCTCGGGAGTCTCAGGCTCCATCTCCACCCTCCTGAAATGGGAAGAGAACCAGGTGTATCGGACTCTGCCCGAAGATCTGTCAACAGGCGGGCGAGCCCCCAATAAATATATCCAGGCGGCCTCCCACTCGCCCATGTCCTCGTCGTATGGGATGGCCCAACCTCCCACATCAAGGCCCGTCAGTACGGCGAAGTCAAATGGGGTCATGGTCAAGTCCCCGGTGGCAGAGAAATGGAAGGAGTTGGTGGTGTCCCACCATCTCTCTACCAAAGCACCCATCAGTGTCCTACTAGCAGGACAGCGGGAGATCCCGGTGCAAAAGGGCCCAAACCCTGCCACGTCCACCAAATCCCGGACAGCCTCCGGGAGCTCCGTGTACCACTCTCTCGCCGAGATAGAGCCATATCCTCGCGCACTACGAGAAGTCACCTGCATCCAGGATGAACACACGTATTCAGTTTCAGAATGAAATGAATAAGCTGCGTGCAAATGAAATGAATAAGCTGCGTATGAATGAAATGTATGAGCTGTGTGCAAAATTGAATCAGATACAGAATCTGGGCTGCGTGTTCAGAAAATTCAAAGTCGGGCTGTGTGTTCGACTTCAATGTGTTTGGGCTGCGTGTTCAACTCTCAATCAGTGTGGGTTGTGTGTTCATCATCTCAAAGTTCGAGCTGTGTGTTCAACATCAAGTATTTGAGCTGTGTGTTCAGATTTCAGAATCAGTGGGTTGTGTGTTCATCTCAAAGTTTGGGCTGCGTGTTCAACTCTCAATCGGTGTGTGCTGTGTGTTCACCTCAACAACGAGCTGTGTGTTCAACATCAAGTATTTGAGCTGTGTGTTCAGATTTCAAAATCAGTGGGCTGTGTGTTCATCTCAAAAGTTTGGGCTGTGTGTTCAATTCTCAACAAGTGTGTGCTGTGTGTTCACAATCAAATACGGGCTGTGTGTTCAGAAAGTCCGGGCTGTGTGTTCGACTTCAATGTGTTTGGGCTGCGTGTTCAACTCTCAATCAGTGTGGGCTGTGTGTTCATCATCTCAAAGTTCAAGCTGTGTGTTCAACATCAAGTATTTGAGCTGTGTGTTCAGATTTCAGAATCAATGGGCTGTGTGTTCATCTCAAAGTTTGGGCTGCGTGTTCAACTCTCAATCAGTGTGTGCTGTGTGTTCACCTCAACAACGAGCTGTGTGTTCAACATCAAGTATTTGAGCTGTGTGTTCAGATTTCAAAATCAGTGGGCTGTGTGTTCATCTCAAAGTTTGGGCTGTGTGTTCAATTCTCAACAAGTGTGTGCTGTGTGTTCACAATCAATATACGGGCTGCGTGTTCAGAAAGTCGGAGTGTTTGAACTGTGTGTTCAAGATGCAAACGGAATACGGTGCTATAGACTAAACATTCAAAACAAGCTGTGTGCTTGAGTGAGCAGATAAACATAGCGAAAGCACGAAATGCACGGAAAATGCAGAATACATCGCAGAAAATGTAAAAGTAGAGTAAATACCTCTCGTGCCTCATGAGAGAGGTGGGACTCCGGCTCTCGCAAAAGCAGATCCCTAGGCGCTCGATCATCAAAATCAGTGAAGTGGTAGAAAACCGCCTGAGGAAGGACGTGCTCCTGAGGATGATACCTCTCGGGATCAAACGGCCGAACTCTCGGGGGCAGAGCCATAATATCCGGATCACCCCCGGCACCTGGAGGACCTCCGCCCTGTGGAAAATGACCCGCCATCTCGAAAAATCTGCAAAAAGGAGTAAAAATGAGCAAAATGAGCAACAATTGGAAAAAAGTCAACAAAAGTCAACTCCCGAGAAAATCTTCCAAATGTTGAGACAAACTTACCACAAGTGGTGAAAATGAGAAAAGAAGCACCGAAATCAAAATTTAATCGGTTCAAAGTGACGAAAACTGAAAGATTTCGCGAAAACAACTTGCGTGGGGCGTTGGAAAACGCGTATAGAGCGCAGATCTGAGAGAGAAAATGGTTTGGGAAGGAGGAGAGAGCAATTTCGGAGCTGCACTTGTGAGGAAAAGTGCTTTGGATGAGCACATTTAAAGAAAAGAGAGCAAAAAGACCAAACTGCCCCGGATTTGGCCTAGGTGGCCGGCCGGCCACCTTTTCTGGCAGGCCGGCCACCCCTCTCCCAAAAACATGGCCGGTGGTGTCCCCCATGTGGCCTCCAAGGTCTCTGCAAATTTTGGTGATGATTGGAGTCCCCAGGACCTAAAAAAGTACAAGATAAGTGCACTTTCCGTCGCGAAATTGCTCCGCCGGGACTTCAACTCCAACCTTCGATGCGTTTCTCATCGTTACTCGTCGAAAGTGAGATGTATCCTTTTTGAACATGTTGTGACCCCTCCGGGAGGTGAATCGGAGGCCGCGATCGAGTCGCCCTCGCCGAAACGCGCATTTCTTTGCTCGTTGTTTTGGGACAAATGTGCATTCTAGTTTACACTTATGTATATCACTTGCATTCTCATGCGTATACTTGCATTGTTATGCACGTTTCCTCGATATTATCATGCCTCCATGCTTAAACTCGCGTTGTCACACGCGTTTCTTCTCGCATTGCGATGCACTCACCCATCGACACCACGTTTGTCTGCATTCGATATCACGTTGAACATATGTTGTTAAATATGTTGTGCTTGTTGAGTTTCTTTTTTTACAGGCACGATATTGTATGTACGGTTCATTTGAGGCTGGTGCGACCAGACGAACCGCGCAGGTATCGTATCTTCTCCGTGTGAGACGTGGCGAGAGTTGAACAATTCTCCGCATTCTTAACTGCATGAAATGTAGTTGTTGCTTTGCATCCTTGCTTAAAACTGTTGCATCTATTTGTGAATACTTGCTTCATTACAGCTTGCTGCATTTGCATGATCATTGAGTTACATCCGGCTTTGTGCATATCGCTTTGCATTTTGCCCCCTGCCTGCGGGCACATCTTGGTTTATCTTGCCTGTTTGTCTAAGTCTTCGGCCTTGTCAAAAATGGGTCGTCTCTGGGCTTTGACATTCACTCCCGTCACTTATGACTTCCGAGTTCTGTCAAAGAGGGGCAACTGTAGACACCCCATTTTTGACCGACCTTAAGACTCAGACGTCACCGATTGAGCGCTTGGTGATGTTGCATATCGTGCTCGTTCAGAGGTTTCAGAGTCTCGGCTGCGAGCCTTGCCTCCGAACTTCTGGGCTTTTTTGTGCTTTGCCTCGGTTTGCGAACCAGGCTCTGTTTTCTTTGTTTTCTCTTCCCGAAGGGAGGGAGAGGTCTCGTAGACCATCTCTCAGTGGCCGTAGGCTACGTTTCGTGGTCGTAGGCCATTTTTCCCGTTTGGAGCCCGGTTTTCGATTTTTCGGAGCCGTTGGCCGTGTGCCTCGGTTCGGGACCGCTTAACCACCTCCGTTTGCTCCGGTTTTTGGCACACACCTTATTTCCTCCCTTTTGAGGGACACTGTGGTCCGAGAGACCAACTTCGTGGTCGAACACCACCTCCGGTGCTTAATAGTCAGTTTTCGGGGCCCCAGGCCGCGTGTTTCGGCCCCCGAACCTTCGTTTTGCATCCGTTTTGTTTCATTTTTGGTGGAGACCTCATTTTCATTGTTAGGAAGCTTGTAGAAGGGTGGGAGGCCAGCAATTGTTTCGAAAATCCAGCTTTATTCCTTCATCGCTCTCCGTCGCCCGTTTTCCTCGCTAGAAAGCTGGTGTTGACCATTCCCGGGCCACTTTCTTTGGCTCTCAACCACATATTTGTGTTGTACACACCTGGGAGGCCACCAATATGACATGGCCGGCCAGCAATTGTTCCTGACCCTTTTGAACCCCTCTAGAAAGTTGGTTTTTCTCTCTCCTGGTTCACATTTTCAGGGTTTTGACCACATAGCTGTGTTGTGCACACATGGGAGGCCACCAATATGGGTGGCCGGCCAGCTTTTCTTGCTTGACCCTTTTGAACCTGGTCGGCCGGCCAGGGGAGGTGGCCGGCCGGCCACCTGAACCCTCTGAACCTGGCCGGCCATGACCCCCTCACCTGGTTCCTTACAGCTGCACCCTCTGTTTCCCCCCAGATCCTGTATCCGAGGGGGGGTCTTTTGGGGGGAAATTTGAATTTGATTTTCCCCCCCTTTTCTTCACTCCTCTCCTCTATAAAACCAGCCCCCCCAGCTCATTTTCAAGGGTTACAAAAATTTGTTTGGAGCTCTTGCATTAAATCTCCCTCTCTCTCTATTCCAACCCTCAAAACACCCTTGGTTCTTGGCCATTTCTACACCAATCCATAGCACCACACCTCCACACTCCATTCCAGCAACTTGAAGGCTATTTCCAGAGGCTAGGAGCACCATTTCTTGGACCAAAAGCTGTTGAAGACTTAGGCTACAAGGGTAAGTCTCTTTTCCCTCTCTTTTGGCTCTATTTTCCA
This sequence comes from Camellia japonica, assembly GCA_030407325.1. Classification (NCBI taxonomy): domain Eukaryota; kingdom Viridiplantae; phylum Streptophyta; class Magnoliopsida; order Ericales; family Theaceae; genus Camellia; species Camellia japonica. The sequence continues at coordinate 7,931,725 of JAPPVO010000016.1, forward strand.
TACTTTCTTAGCCTTTGTTGCTTGCATTTTTGGGCTCCGACCTAAATTGTAAATAGTCATATTTTGAGCTCATCTCCATGTTTGATCAAGGGTCTTTCTCTGTTTGAGGTCTCCTCCTCACCCTTTGTGTTTAAACTCTCTTTTAGGCCTATTTTTGCATGATATTTTAGGCTTATTTGTGAGCTGTTTTGGACTTGGTCATAAACTGTGAAATGTCTTTTTTTGAGCCCCTCTTCAACTTTGTTGAAGGGCTCTCCTCTGTTTGAGGTCAGCTGCTACCACTTGCCTCTTTATCCCTCTTTTAGGCCTTTTTCTTGCATGTTGATTTAGCCTCACTTTTGTTCATTTTTGAGACTTGATGTAAACTGTAAAGTGCCTTTTTTTGAGCCCCTCTTCAATTTTGTTGAAGGGCTCTTTGCCATTTGGGGCCAGCTGCTGTCCCTTGTCTCTATTCTCTCTTTTAGGGCCATTTTTGCATGATAGATTAGCCCTATTTATGTTCATTTTTGAGACTTGTTATAAACTGGAAAAAGGCTTGTTTTGACATCATCTTCATGTTTTATCAAGGGAATTTTCTTATTTGAGGTCACATGCTTCCTTGTATGCTTGATTGTCCCTTGTTTTGAGCCTTACACCTAAGCTCCAATTGCATGCTTTGTTTGGCCTTCTAGCCACTGAAATCCAGTGGATTTTCAGTGGCTGAAACACTGTTTTGAGCCTCCAAATCAGAGGGGGGTGACCCCCTCTCACCTTGACTTGTTTGGTGGTCATTTTGGCCTTCCAAAGGGACCCCTCTTTGCATGCTTCTTAGCTACTTTTCAGGCCCAATTTGGTGAGTTTTAGGACTACCATATTTGATTTCCAGAGTTTTTTTGGTCATGCTTCATGTCTATCTTGTATGTGCCTAATAACTCCTTGCATGGCCCTCTAAAGGAGCTCCTCATTTTTGCACATGTTGGCTGCATTTCAGTGATTATTTGGTCATATTTCCACATGTTTTGTTCACTGATTTTTTCTGGTTTGGTGAGATTCCATGTGCTTCATATACTTGCCATGTAAACCATGTTTGCTAGTCAAAATTGCATGCTACTTTAGCCCATCTTGCTAGCACCTTTTGGCCATGCTTTGAACTAAGAAAGTTCATGTTTTGGGACTGCCTTGACTCTGTCTTCATGCTTCATGATCAAATAATGCATGCTTTGTATAGCTATAGGTCATTGCGTATGCCTAGTTTTGAGTTTCGGGGTTCATCTCATGCATCGGGTGCCATATTGCCATGTTTCGGGGCTGTTTAGCATCATATTTTAGTGCTGGAATTTGCATGTTTGTATGCCATATTCCATGCCTTGCCATGCCTTGTTAGAGTGGCATTGTGCCTTAGGATCGGTCCTCGGTTTGCGTGCATGTGTGCACGCATCTCGAGTGTCTCATTTTCATCTAATGGCCACTGATGTGAGTGTGGCTGAGGTCCACTCATGTTGGTGTAAGTCCATCATGCATTGCGTATGCCATTTCATTTCATAGCATTGCGTATGCTAGGTTGCATGTTAGAGCATTGTGTATGCCTGTATGTCGTGTTACATCGAGCATTGTGTATGCCATTTCATAGCATTGTGTATGCTAGGTTGTATATTAGTTGCATTCATGCATGTCATGCATATTGCATTGTGTTTGGGATAGGAGTTAGCCCGAGCACGGGAAACGAGGGACGTTTCGTACTTTGAGTGACGGAACGTGTCTCAATTCCCTGTCGCCGACACTCCGGATTATCCATGATGGAGTCTAGGCCTTGTTGTGTTTTCATGTGCATTCATTCCATATTGAGTCGTGCAATTCGACTCCTCGGCCATCATGCATCGAGATGCGTGATTGGTGGCACGAGGATCGAGGACTACACTCCCTGAAGAGTAGTCAAGCATACATATGTGAAAATACATTGCCATGCCCCTTTCCTGCTCTCTGTTGCAGCAAATCAGAAACCGGCAATCTCTTGGGACTTCGCGCAATATTCCGGGCTCAATTGTAAACAGAGGCTAATTGGGGCATCGCGATGGATTTCCGCGCCAAGCAACTCAAACATGCATCATTCATCATCCGGAGCAGAGTTGAGGCAGTCCCTAGCTTGCATGCTAATTTACTGCTTTTCCTAGTTAATTTGTTAATTAATTAGGGTTTGTATTTATTCGGACTGTACTATTCATTCGGACTGTAATTATTCATTTGGGACTGTATATTATTTATTTGGACCCTCCGAGTGAGGGCACAACTGTAATAAGTGTGCGTGCGTGTGATGTATGTCTTCCAACCCCACGTCTTTCTCCCTTTTATTTACCAGCTTATGATGGTTAGATTAGGGCATGTTTCAATTAGCATACAGTATGATAGCATGTTTGCATTCATTCATCTGTTTTGCATGCACCGGGCTCGGCGCATCATACTAACTGCATTGTATTTCAATTCGAGTTGAATACATGTTAGCTGTAGCATTCCATATGCCATGTTTAGAATAGCCGAGCCTATCTAAGTTGCATTTTTGCATGTGTTGCATTAGGCATTTCTGTATAGTTAGGATCATGCATGGATTTCTAATTAGCTTCTGTTTTGGCTTGGAGTACTCGGTAAGTTTTTATGCTTTAGCATCCTTGCATGTGTGTGAGTGACTGCCATGATAGCATGCTTACCATGAGGCTATTTGCTTATGTGATATAACTGCCTGAATGCCTGTGGGTGAAGGTTGGGTTATTTGGATTGGAACAATGCATTGACTGTGAGTTTTAAGCCCACTAGATAGTGGCAAAACCATGTTTTCTAAGCCCACCCGAGGGTGGCAAAATCTGCATTTTAAGCCTACTTGCGAGTAGCAAACCATCTTTCAAAAACAAACATGAAATGTTTTGTTCCAATTCAGGCGACCCAGTCTATACTTGTATGCTGTGCGCATCACATAGTAAATCTAGGCTAATAACCGGAATAAGAACACATAATGTTTTCAAAACTTGATATCATGGTTAGTAGAGGCCGATCTTTGATCGGGCGAGCGGGGGTGCTCACGAAGTGACCTTCCCCAATCGTACCCAAGTTCCCGAGCCGAGGCAACTTTGGTGATGACGGACACGTGGCCTTAGGCAACGAGTCAGGGTTTCCTAAATTTCCCAAAATAAAATATTTAGGTGGCGACTCTGTATCTGGCAAAGCAGTCCATGTTTGGCACTTCTTTCAAAAATCTGTTTTCTCAAAACGATTTGCCGGATTTGGACTCTTTGGTTCAGATTACGAACCGTGACAAATTGAGTCCTGAACTGTAGTGAGCCCAAAACGAACGGAACGGGGGACTCATCCCTCCCGGGGCGTTCGGGGACGTCTACAGTGGTTCAACCATGGTAAGGTCAATTTGGCGTGGGGATATTACCAATGCACAATCTATGTCAGATGTTTGTAATTGTGGTTGGAGGCCATTGGTGCACCTGGGGATTCTTGCTTGTTCATAGATTGGTGAATCTAATATATTATCTCTATGCGGATATGTTGGTCTTACTTCCATTAGATGCGAACTTGGTTGTACTTGTGGTTGGAGATCTGGTTGTGTTGATTTATTTTAGGCTTGGCTAACTTTGGATTTGCCTTAGGATCTTTGGCTTGGTTTGGGCCAACTTGTATTTTGGATTCTCCTTAGGCCTTTTCATTTCCAACCCGTGTGACTTTTTTTTCCTTTAGAGCTTTTCCCTTGTTCATCTTGTCCTCTTCTAAATATTTGAATTTGTTTTGCTTTTGGGTTGGGCCTGATGCTTTTTGGGCCTTCTTACTTTGGATTGGTCTTCTTTCTTACTTGGTCACTAACATCCATAGCCTAAATATCTCTTTCTCCTCCTGCACATGTTACAGGTGATCGTTGTTCGTAGAGCTACTTGTGGTTGAACAATGTTTGTCGAAAACAACTAGATTCTTTGCCGGCGATTGGGTGTTTAGCTCTTTAAATCTATATGCTTCCTTGCGATGATCTATTATTCCATACAGGAAACAAAATGAATGGAAGGATTCATATTCAATGTTATAGCACTTACCTTCCAAGATAAATGTGGGCTTCAATGGTTTTGTGAGATCAAGTTCA
>JAPPVO010000016.1:7935932-8084079 GCA_030407325.1 Camellia japonica
CATAATGTCCATACCTCGTTCGAAACGGAGTTTTATCAATGTCTTCTGGTTTAACTTTCAACTGATGATATCCGAATCTGAGATCAATCTTAGAAAAACTTGAGCACCCTGTAACTGATCAAAAAGTCATCAATACGAGGCAATGGGTATTTATTTTTCACAGTTACCTTGTTCAGTTCATGGTAGTCAATACACAGTCTTAGTGAACCGTCTTTCTTTTTCACAAACAAGACAGGTGCGCCCCACGATGAAGTACTGGGCCTGATGAACTTTTTGTCTAACAGTTCTTGCAGTTGCACTTTCAGTTCTTTCAATTCAGTTGGAGCCATTCTGTAAGGAGCTTTAGATACTGGCTGTGTTCCCGAAATCACATCAACGGTAAATTCAATTTCCCTGTTAATCAAATCACCTGGCAGATTATCTGGAAATTCTCTGGACTATGGGAATACTGTTCACATTAGCATTGTCATCAGTAGATACAGTCAATACAGAACACAGATACGCTTTACACCATTTTCTAATCAGTTTAACAGCTTTCACAGAAGAAATCAAATACGGAGGAGGTACCACTCCAACCCCATTAAATACAAATTCAGGCAAACCCGGTGGACGGAAAACTACTTGTTTCGTTACACAGTCTATGGTGGCATGATATTTCGTTAACCAGTCCATCCCCAATATTACATCAAAATGATCAATGTTCAATGGCAGTAGATCAATAAACAGATGCATATCCCCAACAATAATCTCACAAGCAGGATACATATATGCACATGTCATAGATCCCCCAATAGGTAATGATACAGCTAACAGATAATTCATGGGTTCTAAGGGTCTATTCAATTTTCGCGAAAAAGCATGCGATACATAAGAATGCGTAGACCCCGAATCAATCAATACATATGCATTTTGAGTACAAATAGAGAGGATACCTGACACAACGGTCTTAGTATTTTGTACATCTCCCGGTACTAGGGCGAACACTCGGCCCTGCCTCATGGGCTCTTTCCCGGTAGCTTTGGGGTTCGATTTTGGTGCAACGGTTGATGCTGCGGCGCTGCCTGCAGCTTTACTATTGCCCGGAGCAGTGGAAGGGCAATCTTTAACCATGTGGCCCACCTTGCCACACCTGTAACAAGCACCAGATAATTTATAGCAAACTCCCTTATGATTCTTACCACATTCGGAACAGGGTGGTATGGAACCACTCCCTTGGCTAGGGCTAGTTGTTGACCCCGTGTTCTGTTTCTTGTTCAATGGGTTATGCTTGCCTTTCTTGAATTTAAAATTCTGCCTTTTACCATGCCATTCAGACACTGGTGTTTCGGTTTTCAGTGCTTCGATGTTCACCTCAGCCATCAAGGCTCGGTCAAGAACATTCACATAAGTCGGTAATTTCAGAACACTTATTCTGTCAAGTATTGCAACATTAAGGCCGCCTTCAAACCTTCTGGCCTTCTTGTAATCAGTGTCCACCATGTGTGGTGCATATCTAGCAAGCCGGTGAACTTGCTTCATATTCAGCAACAGATATTGTGCCCTGTCTTAGCTGTTCAAATTCAGTCACCTTTCTGTCCCTAACACACTGAGGGAAGTACTTTTCAAAGAAGGCTACTTTGAATTGAGCCCAAGTCATAGCAGTGTTGTCATCACGGGTAAGCATCCACCACCTTCTAGCCTCTTCCTGCAAAGTAAAGGTGGTCAACAGTACCTTATGTGCCTCCGAGCACGGAAACACTTCAAACAGTTTTTTGGTCTCCAAAACCCATGCTTCAGCTTTTAACGGTTCAAGGCCTCCCTTAAAGGATGGCGGTTTCAGTTTGCTGAACTTCTGGGTAAGAGCAATTATGTCCCCATCATTAACATTCACATTCTGTTCCGGTACAGCCGGAGGAGGAGGTGGGGGCTGTTGATTCTGTTGTTGATCTAATCTTTCAGTTATCAGTTCCATCATTCGTTCTAGTCTTGTCATTCTTGCCTCAGAGGATGAGGATTCAGATTCATTCGCAGTTCTTGTATTATCCATTTCACTATAAGCAGTTATAACAGTTATTAACATAAGCAATTGCATACTTAAATAGTTTATCACATTAACACATAGTCAGTCATGTCCACACACACTTTTCATGCTCATGCGATGCCCTAATTGCTTTTCTAGGACACCCTATAGCTCATTTGGACACGTGTGTGCGGTATAACTCGTGGTAAGTATCGCTCTGATACCACTTTGTCACGACCCAAACCCGCCCCCTATGGGCTTAGCACCGTAACCGACCAGTAATCCGAGATTACCGAAGGCCTACTCAACAGTAAGACAGTATAACAGAGTACAGGGGCATGGCGGAAGCCAATACAGTAACTAAACAATGTCCAATGAGCTGTGACAGTCTGTATGCAAAAAGATTTTTCATACATATATGCAGTCATAGACAAACAGTATGTACAACATATACAATCATTCAGAACAGGGACTTAATCCCTATTAAACAGTACAGTACAAAACAGATACAGAGACAGACGGGGAAATAAAAACACCCCTAAGCCATAGCTTGGCGGGCTCGGAACCTCGCAGTGAGGCACAGTGGTTGGCTTGACAAAACTGGGAGTCTACCCCGACGCTCCTAGCTCCGGTCTGGTGCCTGTACACCTACATATATATATATGAGCAGTGAGCTAAAGCCCAGTAAATAACATAAAGCGTAAAGGGGTTTAGAATGAATGTCCTTACAGTAATGAAAACAGTTCATTTCAATCAGTATATCAGTTGTTCAGTACAGTAAACAGTCATATGTGGTACATCCATTAGCATAACAGCAAACAGTAGGTCTTAAAAGACCGAACAGTAAATGATGGCCATCAATCAGTAAACAGTAGTGGTTCCAACGAGGGAACCGACAGAGATCTCTGTAACAGTAACAGTCAGTAACAGTAGTTGCTAAGGACGCCACAATACAGTTCAGAATATATGACATACATTCATTCAATTAACAGTATCAGTTCAGAAAACAGTACAGTTCAATTGTTCAAAAGAGAATCATTTTTGAACATATCTTTACACAGTTGTTACTCACAGAGTTCTGGGCTACAATAAGCTAGAGCGCGTCCCCAGTCGCCAACCCTACACAGTTTACAGATGAACACACACTAAGCCATACAGTTGGGAAAGATAACAACTTGATCCCTAATTGCCTCGGTGCGTTCTACATCAATATCCTCAATAAGATGCCTTAAATATGCCCTAGAATGCCTAGGATGGAAAGAGGATATAAAGATGCATTCAGAAACCATTTTCAGAATTTTCAGAAAAACAGAGTCCCGCTCGAGCGCAGGATTCCCTGCTCGAGCGGACATGCAACAAAGGTCTCAGCTCGAGCGTAAACTCCCCCGCTCGAGCGGACCAAAAAGTACTGGATGGGTGAATTCTCCGCTCGACGGACACTCGACGCCAGCTCGAGCGTGAGACACATGATCCCGCTCGAGCGCACAATACTCCGCTCGAGCGACCTGTAAAACAGTGCAAAGTACTGGATGCTCGAATTCCCCGCTCGAGCACCACTTTCCCCGCTCAAGCGGGAGTGCAAAATCTGGAAAATCCAGATTGCACCTCCAAGCCAAAAACCAAGTTTAAATGCACTAAATTCGATTCTCTTGGGCCAAATTTCTGGAAAACATTTGTAAACACATAGAATAACATGATTCAAAGCTTAATTTGTGAAATCAAAGCCCAAGGGCGTTTAATTCAAACTCAATTTCAAACCAATTTTCATGAACATGAAGAACATGCAAACATGCATGAATTTAATTCAATCAAAAGCTTCAATACATGCTCTAATGAGCCAATCTTTTCAAAATAAGATGAAATCATGGACTTAACCAAAAATATGAACATGCATGTAACATTTTGCCATGAAATCAACATCAAAATGCAAGGATAAACACATGCATGCAACAACTAAGCTTCAACACAACAATACGAGCCATAAATTGGCTCTAGACCTCAACTTAGCTCTAAATCATGCAAGAATAATCTTAATTACATCAATAGGAGGTTGAAACCCTTACCTAAGTCTTGAATTAAAGGTGTGGAGGCTCAATTTGCAATTTTCTTCCAAAGCTCTTAAGCTTCCAAGCAAATTACCCAAGAACAAATCAATTCTCTCCCTCTCCCTTTCTTGGTCAGCTAGAGCTCTCAAAATGTGGCTGATGAAAAGTTTGCCTAAGTGTATGTAAGGCTCAATATGTTGAGGTAGTGGGCCACTAAGGATGGCAAAATGGAAATTAGGCCAGCTCTTGACATTACGCTTATTTTAATCTAATTTAATCACACTAAATCACATTTCAGGTAGTTATGTCATAAAATCACATAAATTATGATGATCCTAAAACATCAATCAATTTCTGATTTGGCCGCCGATAATGCCTTCAATTTACAATTTAAACATATAAACATGAACAGATAATCACACAGTCAAACAGATAGAATGCAATTCAAACAGATATATATATATATATATATATATTCAATCGATTCAGTTCAGATTTCAGTCAGTCAGTTCAGTAACTCAATCAGTTCAATTATCAATGATAATCAGTCCCAGTTTAGCAGCAATCAACAGGTTATCGGTAAACAGTGGTGAAGGTCATTACAGTTGCCCCTGTGGTGCAGGTTGCTGTTGGGGGTGTGGGTAACCCCTTTGAGCCTGTCCTGCGAAAGGTGCTGGAACAGGTGTTGTATCCCTTCCATTTGTAGGCCAACCTTCCAACCCCCCGGGTATAAATTCGAATAAGGGATTATTATATCCCCTAGTGCCAGGTATGGCTTTGAACATGGGATTTGTAACCATTCTTACGCCAGTTTCTCGTACTTGACCAGATCCACCAACTTGTGTGGCTTCATTGTTGAGTACTGAGGCATTTTGGCTTGCTATAGGCCTCGAAATGGGTTCATATCAAGACTGAGGTGATGGTCTTTCATAGTTCTGATTACTAGTTTGACCATTAGAATGTCCATTAACTTGCATAGGCTGTTTGTCTCTAGCCAATCTTTGCTGAGGGACATTTAAAACTTCCTCTGTATGTCTTGTGTTTGTTGGTTGGTGGTTATTCATTCGATCCAAAAATGATGTTGCCCACCTTTCCATTGTATTCATTAATTGTTGTCCCATAGCATCTACTAGGCCATCCCATGGATTTGTTGGCTGAGCAGATGGAACAGTGGATGGTCCAATTCCTTGGTTTCATCCAATATTATGAACATATGGTTCTTGTCCCGAAGTACTGGTCTGTTCGACCATAGGTTCTGATAACATGGGAGTTTCCACAGGATGTGTTACCACATTATCCTCTGGATTAGGTATTTCTACCTTTCCTTCTACGTCTTCTTCCAAGCGTTCATTTTCTCCTTATCTTCTTCGTCTAGCCATTTCAATTAGTCCCATGGGCGTGCCAAAAATATATGTTGGCTTTTTGGCTTTCGAAGGGTATTTTTGTAAATGCGAGCGTGCCAGCAAGGATCAATCAGTCCTTACAGAAATTATAATTGTCAACCAATTATCAGACAATTGTGCTTTAGTTCTTTCAGCCTCAATGAAGAGGACTTTTACTGGTGGCTTGACTTAGGAGAAATTAAGCAAAATAACAGTTAAATGACGAACAATTGAAGTATTTCATTAAGATGAAAACTTACAATGATCCAAACTCAGCCTCGTAGAGGATTACAGCAACAATCTACTCGAAACTACTCCTATGAACGAAGTGCAGTGCAGGAATTTAAAGTGCAGGAATGTAAAAAACAGGTATTTAAAGTGCAGGAAATGTAAAGACTGGAAATGTAAAACTGGAAAAGAAAATATGAAGTAAATGACTGGTTTGTTGGATCTGAGTCTGGGGGCTTTTTCTGGGAGCTTCCCTGCTATTTATACTCCTCAAGGATGACCATCGAACTGCACTTCAAACCGTCGAACTCCTCCTCCATGATTGCTTGATCATACGGCCTTAGAAGTAGTTCCACTACGCCATTACTTGCAGTTGGGCTTCCTTCATATATTTGAATTTGAATGTGAGTAACCGTTGAAGCCACGTCACCTTGTATCTCTTCGCTGATCCAATGCTACTCAGACCACGCAAGAACCAATATTAATCGCCACGTGTACGATTATGATCGAAGATTAAACATTCTTCCTGTATTGCCCTTACTTCGCCACGTGTCGAGCCGTAACTGACTTTTACAAAATATGTAACCAACAATATGTATAATTTTTTTTTGACTACGATAATAATTCACATTATTATATTATATAGTCAACAAAAACGTGATTCTAATTCTAATTAATTTGAAAAACAATACAAATTTTAATTGTACCTAACACATTTGTTTGTATAGGGGACATATGTCATAGAAATTAGAAAGATAAATCGTAGTATAGAAATTTGAGCATAATTTGGAAAGAGAGTCACCATCATCATCTTTTTATTTTTTGGTTTTTTTTTTTTATCAAGAAAAAAATTACTGTGTAACATATCATAATATCCATAAGTTTTGACTTTAGAATAATTAATTACTCTCAACTTTAAAAAATAAAAAAATAAAAAAATCCTATTATTAAAACAAGAAAAGAATGTATCAATTGCTAATACAGAAGATACAATTACGAGCGAAATACGCAATCAACTTCAACCGTTTACAAAAACGCTAATCACGTCCCTCAAGAATCGATCCGTGAGGCGCCTTTAAGTTTTCACTCAACCACCCTCCTGGTCACCCCATCTTCTTTTGCTGTCAAACTTTTCAACGAGTCAAAGGGACAAAATCAAAATGAGACTATCAGCCATTTTTTCTACAGAAACAAATGCCTCCCACCTAAGAAACATGGCCTGCTGCTCCGCACGCGACAACAATTGTTTTTCCTTAATGGGCCCACCATTATTGATCAATTTTTTCCCTTAGGTCAGAAGTGTAGGAACCATTTTATACACACCTCAATTATTTGTTTTTTCTCAACTGATCAACGGCAACTCATCACGCCGAAAATAAGAAACTCACGAAAATTTTTCTCACGGCATAATTTGATATATATTGAATAAATATTTTGTTTGCATTTGCACTAAAATATATATAATAATATTTTTTTGACGAAAAGAAAATAAATAAACATGTGTATAAAAATTAAAGTGTGAATTAAATTCATTCTCTATTTACTGTGGAGATTACAATACATCTCTTGTTTTTAGCTTATTTTTGTGTTTTTTTATTATATAATATTTTTGTATGGAATGCAATAACCAGTTTGAATTTGTTATAAAACCCAATTACCACATTGTTTTAATGGAGGGTTATTTTATTTTATTTTTTTGATCTACAAAGAAAATAGGAATCGCAATTGTTATAGTACAAAAGCGTAATCCTCCTTAAGGTCTAGTGGTAAAAATGATAGGAATTCCTAAATTATATCATTCCTACCTAAGTCATATCTTAGAGGGGTACGGGATAGTCCTACGCCTATTACTGTCACTTTAGACGGCCGTGTTTTGCTGTGATCTTGACTTTCCTTTTTATTGTCTTTTGTGTAAACCACTATGATTTCTAAAGCTTGAGAAGTCATTTGCTGATGGATTTGTGCACTTTAATATAGTATTTGTAATATTTAGTATACTAGTATAAAATAAGAATTGTGGATAAAAAATTTTAATTTAATTTTAATACATGACTAATCGAAGATAATTTCTTATGATTCAAATCATTCAATGCATACATTTTGTTAAATATATCATTCCTGCAAAAAAATAAAAATAAATAAATAAAGTTATTAAAATATTGATAACCATTTGATCAAATTACATTTTTCTCAATAATTTATTTTAAAAATCATATGCCGTTGATACAAATATAATCTAATCAAATGACTATCGATATCCAATCAAAGTAATTTTTTTCAAGAATGATATACTTAACAAGATGTACACATTGAACAGTTTTAATCATCGAAATAGGCCCGAATCAATGCCAACAACACTCTCCAATCAGACTAGAGACGAATCTATCCCATTTCTTATATTGTGAAAATAGTATTTCATAATGAAAAATGTAAATAAATCTAACAAGTCATTATTTTTATTCTTTTCTAAAATTTTTGAACCATAGAACTCATATAATTCAATTTTCTTAGAAAACCATCAACTATAATTCAACTTTCTTTTATTAATGTGAAGCAATTAGAGATCATTTATAAAATATTTTATTAATTTTGAATTGTATTTCATCAGTATTTTACAATGTACACTGAGATGATGTTTAACTGTTTCACATTATAAGTAACATCAATCCATTTTATTTATATAAGAGATACATGCCACTATTTTTTTATTTTTTTAGAAAAAAAAAAAAAAGATGAATGACTTCTTTTATTAATAAATCATCAATTCAATTAGCAAATTTTAATGATATTAAACTTTTATTTCAATTAATAATTCAGATAAATTTATTATTATGTTGTAGCATAGTTAGAAATTTTATTTTTTAGTTAATTCCGCTAAATAAAATATTTTGACAAATAAGTATTTATAATTTGTCAAATCACAAGAGACAATTTGTATATTAAGTAAATTTCAAAAAGTAAATTTGTAATTTATCGTATTCTTTAGAGATTACAACTACTATACTAAAATATTAAAAAATTGTAATATAGAAATGTTGTTGATTGATCGTGGATCAATAAACCATCACGAAATGAATATCAAAAGCATGTTGGTTTGGAAAAAAAGACCTAAGCAAAACCAATCGTTAGGGGTGTCATTTTGGCCCGTGGTCCACGGGCTGCCCGAGGTGGGTCTGGCCCGTTAAGGTCGTTTAAGCCCGAGTCCAAGCCCACCCCGAGGCCTTAGGCCAGGGCCTAGGCTATCGTTTTGAAGCTCGGCCCGACCCATCGGCACGCTCAAGGCCCGCCCGCCCCACCCGAGGCCCAATGTTATTTTTAATGAAAAATAATAAATTTTGGTGAAAAAAATAAAAAAATCCTATTATTAAAACAAGAAAAGAATGTATCAATTGCTAATACAGAAGATACAATTACGAGCGAAATACGCAATCAACTTCAACCGTTTACAAAAACGCTAATCACGTCCCTCAAGAATCGATCCGTGAGGCGCCTTTAAGTTTTCACTCAACCACCCTCCTGGTCACCCCATCTTCTTTTGCTGTCAAACTTTTCAACGAGTCAAAGGGACAAAATCAAAATGAGACTATCAGCCATTTTTTCTACAGAAACAAATGCCTCCCACCTAAGAAACATGGCCTGCTGCTCCGCACGCGACAACAATTGTTTTTCCTTAATGGGCCCACCATTATTGATCAATTTTTTCCCTTAGGTCAGAAGTGTAGGAACCATTTTATACACACCTCAATTATTTGTTTTTTCTCAACTGATCAACGGCAACTCATCACGCCGAAAATAAGAAACTCACGAAAATTTTTCTCACGGCATAATTTGATATATATTGAATAAATATTTTGTTTGCATTTGCACTAAAATATATATAATAATATTTTTTTGACGAAAAGAAAATAAATAAACATGTGTATAAAAATTAAAGTGTGAATTAAATTCATTCTCTATTTACTGTGGAGATTACAATACATCTCTTGTTTTTAGCTTATTTTTGTGTTTTTTTATTATATAATATTTTTGTATGGAATGCAATAACCAGTTTGAATTTGTTATAAAACCCAATTACCACATTGTTTTAATGGAGGGTTATTTTATTTTATTTTTTTGATCTACAAAGAAAATAGGAATCGCAATTGTTATAGTACAAAAGCGTAATCCTCCTTAAGGTCTAGTGGTAAAAATGATAGGAATTCCTAAATTATATCATTCCTACCTAAGTCATATCTTAGAGGGGTACGGGATAGTCCTACGCCTATTACTGTCACTTTAGACGGCCGTGTTTTGCTGTGATCTTGACTTTCCTTTTTATTGTCTTTTGTGTAAACCACTATGATTTCTAAAGCTTGAGAAGTCATTTGCTGATGGATTTGTGCACTTTAATATAGTATTTGTAATATTTAGTATACTAGTATAAAATAAGAATTGTGGATAAAAAATTTTAATTTAATTTTAATACATGACTAATCGAAGATAATTTCTTATGATTCAAATCATTCAATGCATACATTTTGTTAAATATATCATTCCTGCAAAAAAATAAAAATAAATAAATAAAGTTATTAAAATATTGATAACCATTTGATCAAATTACATTTTTCTCAATAATTTATTTTAAAAATCATATGCCGTTGATACAAATATAATCTAATCAAATGACTATCGATATCCAATCAAAGTAATTTTTTTCAAGAATGATATACTTAACAAGATGTACACATTGAACAGTTTTAATCATCGAAATAGGCCCGAATCAATGCCAACAACACTCTCCAATCAGACTAGAGACGAATCTATCCCATTCTTATATTGTGAAAATAGTATTTCATAATGAAAAATGTAAATAAATCTAACAAGTCATTATTTTTATTCTTTTCTAAAATTTTTGAACCATAGAACTCATATAATTCAATTTTCTTAGAAAACCATCAACTATAATTCAACTTTCTTTTATTAATGTGAAGCAATTAGAGATCATTTATAAAATATTTTATTAATTTTGAATTGTATTTCATCAGTATTTTACAATGTACACTGAGATGATGTTTAACTGTTTCACATTATAAGTAACATCAATCCATTTTATTTATATAAGAGATACATGCCACTATTTTTTTATTTTTTTAGAAAAAAAAAAAAAAGATGAATGACTTCTTTTATTAATAAATCATCAATTCAATTAGCAAATTTTAATGATATTAAACTTTTATTTCAATTAATAATTCAGATAAATTTATTATTATGTTGTAGCATAGTTAGAAATTTTATTTTTTAGTTAATTCCGCTAAATAAAATATTTTGACAAATAAGTATTTATAATTTGTCAAATCACAAGAGACAATTTGTATATTAAGTAAATTTCAAAAAGTAAATTTGTAATTTATCGTATTCTTTAGAGATTACAACTACTATACTAAAATATTAAAAAATTGTAATATAGAAATGTTGTTGATTGATCGTGGATCAATAAACCATCACGAAATGAATATCAAAAGCATGTTGGTTTGGAAAAAAAGACCTAAGCAAAACCAATCGTTAGGGGTGTCATTTTGGCCCGTGGTCCACGGGCTGCCCGAGGTGGGTCTGGCCCGTTAAGGTCGTTTAAGCCCGAGTCCAAGCCCACCCCGAGGCCTTAGGCCAGGGCCTAGGCTATCGTTTTGAAGCTCGGCCCGACCCATCGGCACGCTCAAGGCCCGCCGCCCCACCCGAGGCCCAATGTTATTTTTAATGAAAAATAATAAATTTTGGTGAAAAAAATAAAAAAAAATTTAAAAATTGTTTAGGCCCACCCAAGCCGCCCAAAGCTCGAGCCCAGGCATAAGCCCAGGGGCTCGACCCTAACCCAGGCCCACTGGCCCGTCCAAAGCCCGAATACCTCTGGGTCTGGGCTTGGGCCTGGGCCTAGTTTTCTGGCCCGTGGGCCGGCTCGGCCTAACCCGATTTTTAGCGCGAGCTTGCAAGGCCTGACATGGGACCAGCCCGGCCCGGCCCGAGCCTGGATGGGCCCGGCCGGGCCAAAATTACACCCCTACCAATCGTGCATGAGCTAATACGTCACCTTTAAAGTCACAACGGAAACTACTGCGTAGTAGTTTTCCCGTAGCCTATGTTAAAGTGACAACAGTAAATGCTGATGAAACAAATTTTGTCAATCGTTGTTTGGAAAGTGGGTTGGCTTTTTGGTTTTTTTAGTTATTTTAGCCTGGAGCTAAAAAATCTCGTTTGTGAAGGGTTTTTAGCTTTTTTGGTTTTTTTGTGAGAGAAAGAATGTAATGATTATGAATTAGATGTGATGTTTTGTCTTATTGAGCTAAAAAGTCTATTTTATTTTTTGTAGCTATTTTAGTCAAAAAAGCCTGACTTTTTTCTTCCCAAATAGAGTTAATTATCTAAAAGTCCTATTTACAAATGTTATGGTAACTTAGGTCATATTTAAAATTTTTTGAATCAATAAGTCTTATTTAGTAAAATTGATAATATTATCAGTTTTTATCAATTTTGCATAATAATATTTCAGATAATTATTTCACTAACTGATTAAAAAAAACAAAGCATGAGATTAAACGTTTTGTCCTTCTACTTATTGGTTTGATTCAACTATTTAATAAAACCGAGAATATTAACAGTTTTTTCTAATTTTAAAACTGAGAGCATTATCAATTTTTTTATTTTTAAAGTTTTTATTTTTCCAGTTTTGCACATCAATATTCTATCATCATGTATAGATACAAAATTTTTAAGTTTGCACAAAAAATAATTCAATTTTTTCAAAAACAAATAATTTTTTTTTCCACATAATTTTTTTTTTATAGTTTTTTTCAATTTGAAAGTTGATATTTTAAAGTTTTGAAAATTAAAATAAATGTCAAATTATCATGTTCTTTTGTAAATAATCATTATTTGAAGAGTAATTCCGACTATTAAAAATTTAATAAAACTTGAAAGTCTAAAAAATCTTAATTAGGACTTAATGGAGTATGAGTTCATAAATTAAAACTTGTATGTAAATGCCCCTTAATAATATGACTCGTACTTAAAATTAAATGTATTAAGTGGTATTCTGTTAGATTTGTTTGATAATCATAATTGATATCACTTAAAAATTTAAGTGCCTTTTAAAATATAGGTTAAAACTTATAAAAATTTTAAGTTATATGAAATTTACTTAATTCTGACTGAATTTATAAATACTAAACATAAGTACAGATATATACTATTATAAACTCACCACCACCACTACAACCATCACAATGCCACAATCACCATCGCAATTGCTATCACCACCATTACCATGCCACCACCACCACCGCTACCATTACAATTATCGCCACTGTCATTGTCACTGTCACGGTCACCATCATGCCACCACTACCAACACCATCACCATCACCATCATACCATTACCACCACCACTGCCACAATTATCACAATATAAAAATTTAAAATATATAATTTGAAAATAATAAATTCTAGGAATATAAAAACCAATTACAGAATTAAACTAATCATTTTACATGAATTAGATTTTATCTTTTTGTAAGTTTCACATTTATATAAAAGAATTATATCTAGTTCTATGATTGATTAAAACTATATAACTTTTCATGGTATAATAGTTCCAAATCGTGATCCAAATGATGATTTAAGAATGACAGAAATTTCACACCAATTGAACCTAACACATTTGTTTGTATTATAACATATATGGACATAGAAAATATAGTTCAGGTTTGTTGGACGGTGTAGATTCAATTGTGTAATGACTCACTCTTAAAATGTATCTTAATTATTTAATATTTTTTTTAAACGTTCTTTTAAAGGGAAATTTAATCAAAAAATTTCATTAGATCTTTATGTGGTGAAAATAGTAGTTCAATTTATTTTTCTTCATAAATCCGTTAAAGAGGGAGCGCATAATTGAGAAATGATAAAATAAAATATCTTTTTTTTTTTTTTTTCCCCTTAGACAATATTACTAGAGTAACGTATTAATGTTTATATCAATTTCGAAGGTAATAATGTTTTTTTTTTGGTAAGAATTTCATTGTCAACATGTATCTTATTGGATAGATCTTCATGAGAGGATTAAAAAAAATACTAATTTTATTAAAAATCGACATTTAGATAAAAAAAAAAAATTATATTATTTTTAAGTTTAATATTTTAGTGATAGTAGTATATGTTTGATTTTTTAAGAATTTTTTTTTTTTATACTTGTTCTTAATGCATTGAACTTTTATTATAAGTAGATTTTGATCAAATTCTTTTTTAAAATAAATATTTTAAGCAAAAATGTTTTAGAACTCTAATTTATGAGCTCTAATAATTCTAATGTGTATATGAAGCTCATCTAATATGATGTTTTGGCCTTGTTTTTTTTTTTTTTTTTATTTTCCACCTCACTAAAACTCAATTAAAATTTTAATTTTAGAAGGATGTATCATTGTTGTATTTTAAGTTCCTAACATTGATGATGACTAAATGCGTATCTTCCTAGCCAGCTCATATTTTGGAGGGGTCCACCGGTGATGAAAAAAGGGGCATGACCTTTCCAATCTTGAGAATTATAGAACAGAGATTGGAGATTAATATCAAAGGAGTCACCATCCATTCAGACTCAAAATTCTTGTAACACTTCAAAGTTCTGATATTGGAACAATATCAACCATATAATATTGTTGTGATATAAAAGCGAGAAGTAATTACTCCCTCTGTCCCAAAATATTAGTCCTTTATTCTATTTTTTATTATCCCAAAATATTAGTCCCTCTTCAAAAATCAAGTACAAAAATAATATAAATTTCTTATTTTGTCATTCTTTTAAATTAATAAACAATATAAAAAGTACAATTATGACATTGATATTCCCAAAAAATGCACTATCAAAAGGATAATTTTGAAAAATCAACTTTTTTCAAATGCAATAATTGTACTACCAAAAAAAGTTGGATTTCCCAAAAGGGACCATTATTTTGGGACAGAGGGAGTATGTTTTTCTTTTCTTTTTCTTTTTTGTTTTTTTTGTTTTTTTTTTTTTGAACGAAAGTAAATTTGTTGTTAGAAAATGCTACAATTATGCTTTAAAACCAAGATTTCAAACACTACCAACTCCACAATCTTTTTAAGCACTCCGACTGTTATTTTGCATTAGAATTTTTAAATTTGAGCAACTCTTACTTCTGCAATCTTTTCAAGAACTCGACTATGATTTTGATGTTGGATTTCATACTTAAGCAATTCTAATAAATAAGGTTGTAAGTCTTGGGCTATTCAGTTTATGCTTGAGTAATAAAATGGAGAGTTTTTTTTATTGTTTGTTTTTAGAAAGAGTATTTCTAGTTTGAATTTGTTCATGGGTTGGTACTATTATTTGCTCATCTTTTCAATATACTTCCCAACATCAAATTCCTTGACAATCTTTTCTAGTGCTTGACAATTATTTTGAAGTAAGATTTGAAAGTAATTAAGCAATTCCTCCACAATCGTTTCAAGCACTTGAGGATTATCATGAAGTAGGATTGTAAACTCAATCAATTCCTCCACAATCTTTCCAAGAACCCAATAGTTATTCTGAAGCAAGATTTCGAACTCAAGCAATTCATTTTTATTAACAAAAGAAAGTTTTATTGATAAAGATGAAATGTTCAAGCAAACACTCAGACAAAACATCAATAAAGAAAAAGCAATAGCAACAAGCATCATATCAATGTTAACCAATCCCAACTTGGTTGGCATTGAAAAGAAAACCCATTCATGTGCTAATACAAGACCAGAGGTTGACGAGAAACCAACCAAAGTAAAACAAAACACTAACAAAACACCCAAAACCCAAAAAGAAAATATTTTTGGGCTCGACATGAACATCTATGCCTCTGCCCCATTGATCAGCCCAAGTTAGTGCCTTGTTGCCCATAGAACTAATGACACCATCAATTGTGAATATGAATCCTCAATGCTGAAGCTGGGACCTCTGCATCAAGCCAACAACACTATCAGCAACACCAGCAAAACCTGCAACCCACAAGGATCCACTGCTATGCTTGAACCAGTGCACACCGAAACACAACAAAATAATCTCAATAATTCTTAACAATTACTAATCTGTTGAATGTGATAGACAAAATCATTCACCAAAAACTCCTTGGATTTAGCTTTTGATTTCGACCAAAGAGCCACTCTCAAATTAATAATCTCGATCATGGATTTCTAGTTGGGTCGCACTCCATTGAAAACCAACTTGTTCCTAACATTCCAGTCTCCAGATTGTCCATAAAATTGCAAAAGGAATCACTTCCCAAATGACACTTACCTTCTTTCTGATTCTAGTCCCTTGCCACCATTCAATGCAAGGAACTCAAATTTTCCAAGATTTGGAGCATAGAAGCAAAACATGATCTACTGTCTCCAATTCTAATTTGTAGAAATGACACAGACCATGACTTGGATCAATAATCAATCTGTGGGGAAATGTTATTGGAATACTCCTTCAATCCAACAAGCCCTAGAATGATCCTTGAGATGTCACCTGAAACAGAAGAACAATTTCGATCGGTGGTGCCAGAATTAACACTCTAACGAGCAAGTTAACTTTTATATGAAGAAGAGTGTTTTTTTCCTTAAGTGCAAGTTTTGTGGAACATACCTTTCTCTCCAACCTCTTCCCTTTTATAGAGCCCTTATTCTTGATCTTTTTCTCCTGTAGTGTAGACCCTCATCATCTCTTTGTCAAGGCCCATCCTCCTACTATATTCTTTAGAAAGGAACAACTTGGGTTCATCTAAGGTGTCGTGCTGACTTATCCAATGGACTCGGCTGAGATGTGTGGCCCAGGTACCCTTAACTCGGGACGCTTTTCATCTTGTTTCTTGTATCTATTCGGCAATGACTTTCAGTCCAGTGGGCTTTGGCTGCATTTGGCCCATCAAAGACGGACTTGGATGTACTCTATTTGCCGATTCGGGGTTATTTTTACTCGGCTCCCACACAATCCAACTTTCAACAACTTCTCTGCCACCAAAACATTGAACCCTATGCGAAAGTAATCCTACTTTGGGGCCCCTGCAATGCTTCAAGCCACTTATATAGGGATTGAATCGAAAAAACATTGGAAGAATCAGCTCTCCATAACAACCTATCCTGGCTGCCAGCAATTAGAAATGAGAGAAGAGAAATGTTTTGAAAAACCCTCAGCTCCTCTTCCCACCAAGGTCTTAATGATCATCTTAATAACCCATCTTTCACTGGCCTATTATTCCATCTTTCCACAATACAATTCACTGAATTGTTTTTAGAGACAGAGATTAAAAGGTCTAGGAAATTCCTCCTTCAATAAATAATGTCGTTTGGATAAATATTTTCAAGCACTTGACTATTATTTTGAAGCAATATTTCTAACAAGATCAATTCCTACGCAATGGTTTCAAGAACTCGACTATCAAGAATTCAAACCCAAGTAATTCCTTCACAACCTTCACAATTTAATCTCACTCCATCTGAACATGATTGCATTGGAGCTTGTCATTTTAAAAGAGAGAGTCCATTGAAATAACACTTAATCACAATAATGTCAGCACCATAAATAACATACTTTTTATGCAAAAATTCAATCTTCACCACAAACTTCAATTCATGACATAAATCTGGGCCCAAAATCTGGATTCCCAGACTTATTGATTTTACAAACATACGATATGCCCTTGACATTCTAGCTAGTACAAATCTTGTTGAAGCTAGAAAGTGAGGGGTAACTTATTGACTTAAGTAGATCTACATCACAAAACAACATAGGAACATATGAATTATCAACAGTGCCAGATGACCATGTTATAATCATCCCAGCATTATTGAGAAATTATTCATATCAACGAAAATCAGCACGGACAAATTTAATTATGGTGATACCGAAAGTGATAAAGCCAGCAGAGAAAGCTAAGAATGTCCATGGAGTAGCGAAGTATCTACGTCTCAGATGTGCCATAGCATCATGCCAACAAAGCTTGCTGTACTTAGCAGCAGCTGTGGTTGTTTCAGTAAAATAGAACTCCCCAAGAACAATTTCTTTGCAGAGATTGTTGAAGAGATCGGAGGCATCTTCACTGGCACCTAAATAGTTACGGATGATTCCGGCCTTTTCAAGCACTTGGACATCTTTGGGAGTGTTTATGAGTGTATCCATTAGGATTGCATATGATGTGAAGTAACCAGGAACACCAGAGCAACACTGCTCATAAGCAATGAGGTTTCTCAAGAATGGCTCGGTTGAGTCATAAAGGTCCAAAGTTGGGATTTTAAATTGAGCTCTATGAAAAGGACCTTGAGGTTTAGAAAACCCGACTTTGGTACCCTCTTCAAACATGACTCCTGCATATTCGAGATCTGATGCACAAGGCATGACCACGTTAGGACCACCAGGTCCTGGTTTTGCATCGTGATGACGATAGTGGTTGTGTAGAATATCGAGGATATGATCATAGTCGTTGTTCTTTGTCGTCCTTGTCGTCGTTGTTATTCCATTGTTTTCTGATTTCCACATGCTAGGAAAAAATGAAATGACATACTTATGAAGAGTATGATTTCGAGATATACCTACTGTACGAGCCACTGTGAGGTCAAACAACTCGTTGAGGACGAAGAAAGGAAGTTGGTTTTCGAGCAGTAGCAAGTCGTGTTGGACGTAGATGGGCATTAGGATGTTGCCAAAAATAGGATCGTTTCTGTTATCGCTCTCCTTGTTATTTGTAAATTTGTAGAGAAGTTCAAGTATGAAACAACCATCAATCACCAACATCTCTACATCCAGCACATCCTCAACTTCTTCCGCATAGCATTTCTTCGCTTTGTCTAATGACTTTCTCATTTTCCTTACACATTCCATTAATACCTCGTTGGATTTATTAAGCTTTTCTTCTTCCGATCCACCCTCGGACGATATTCGACCAAAAAGGGTATTCGCATAACTCCTTTTGAGGTTCTGCACGGACGAATTGAGAATGTGTTGGTCCTTGCTGTGAAGAGGCCCAATAGAGACGAAGCGAGGTGTATACGCACTTTCTTTTCGCATACGAATCTCCTTGGGCACCCTATAAATGCAAGAGGAAGAAGATTTGGATTGAGTCTTCTCTGCACCTTCAACCATTTTCTTACCAATGTCCTCTGTAAGCCTTTGAAGAGCTTCCTCACTGATACAACACTCATTGTTTTCACTCATTTTAATTGGGATTGGAAAAGAACTGTCGTTGATGGAAGTCATGTGAAGAAAGTATATATATCTTCTTATATAACTATCGTAGGTAGTGATTTTGCTGAAAATAGTTTAGGAACAGCTTTATATATTGATCATCTTTATTCTTTTCTTTAACCAACAAAAGTTTTCAGCTTTAACCCATTATTGGCATTCCCACATTGCTTGAAATTTGGGATCAAAGTTTGATACCACTCGGTTAGAAAGAGACTTGATTCACACAAAAGTTCAGTCAAATTTGCCTATGAAATTTTATATGTATGTAATCGTATAAAAATAATGATGCATTATAATTTTTATTTGGTTTTAGTTTAGTAGCATCCGCAAAATCATAGGAAAACGTGGAAATTTTAGAAAATTCTTAAAAATTCAGCATTGTTGGAAAATTACTCACAAGATTATCAAAAATTGAAAAAACCCCGAAATAAGAAAATAATACCCTCCCAAAATTAGTAAATTTGTTCTACATTACATTGTCTACTAATTAGCTAATTGCTAACTAGTTTGAAATTCCCAATAAAGTAGGGCGGCGCTTTGCCTTGAATTGGCTATCGAAAAACTGAAAATTGTTTTGTTAACACGCCTAATGATCCATATAAACGCTAGAAGGCTATATTGTAAATAAATATTTCAAACTCAAGTAATTCCTCCACAATCTTGTCAAGTACTAGACAACTATCCTAAAGTAAGACTTCAAAATCAAGTTTTTTTTTAAAAAAAAAAAAAAAAAAAAACTCGTGCAGTTTCACGACAATCCTTTAAAACCATTGACAAATATTTTAAAGCAATATTTAAAAATCAAGCATTAATTCCTCCATAAAAGATCTCAAATCTTATTCTAAAGCAATATCACAAACTCAAGCAATTCCTATACAATCTTTTCAAGAACGCCATTGTTAATCTAAAGTAGGATTTGAAACTTGAGCAATTCTCACACAAAAAGAAATTAGTGATTATTCTACGCAAGATTCCAAACTCTAGCAATTCCTCGACAATATTTTAAAGCAATCTATCAATATTCTGAACTAGGATTTTAAGTTTGAGCAACTCTTAAACAATTCTTCCACAATATTTTCAAGAACTCGACAATTATTTGATCCTGGATTCCAGACTCAAGCAATTCGTAGACAATCTTTTCTAGGATTGACATTTATTTTGAAGCAAGATTTCAAACTTTTTATAGCAATTCCTGCATAATCGTTTCAAGCACTTGATGATTATGATGTAGGATTTCAAGCTTAATTGATTCCTTCATGGTCTTTCCAAGAACCCGATAAGCACTCCCGGCTCTAACTTTTTCAGAGCCCAAAACAAACTTTAAACACGGGGCCTTTCATACATATTTAAAAATAATAATAATTACGTGCCTTTTTTTTTTTCGGAATTCGACAGTACTCGTAAAAAGGTTACTTCCAATATATATATAAATTTATGTAAATATACATTAAAGATTACAATAAGGAAAATGACCAAAATGATCTAAATTGAAATATCAAACAAAAAGTAAACAAATTATAACAAAAATCACTTAAACATCATTTTTTTAGCATTTTTAACTATAAAATTAGGGAGCTTTTTTGATAAATCCACTTTCTAAGAGTTTTATTCCATCAAACCCATATTCTTTTTGACTATTCTATTAGGTCCTATTTGAGATAAGAAGACTAAAATACCCTTTTCATCTACTTATGTTCCATTTAGTTCACATTATTTTCTTATGTTTCAATAAGTCCTATGGGTGACATAATTACCAAAATACCCCTAATGTGAATGTTCACACCGTCAATGTGAATGTTCATATCGTCAATGTGTAGGGGCCCGGCCCATGTCGATCCTCGTGGGTGCCCGGAAAAATTCGAGTCGGGCCGGGGTGGGTCCGGCCCATTGACAATGTGAATATTCACATTGGCATGTTAACATTCACATTAATAGGAGTGTAAAATTGGCCCGCGTCCCGTGGCGGCGCGAAACCCACCGGCGGCCCATGGGCGGCCCGAGGCGAGCCCGGTTCGGCCCGTTGACAACGTGAATATTCACATTGACATGTTAACATTCACATTGATAAGAGTATAAAATTGGCCCCCGACCCATGGGCCGCCAAAAGCCCGCCCGCGGTCCGGGGTGGGCCCAGCCCGGCTCGGCCCGTTGACAATGTGAATATTCACATTGACATGGTAACATTCACATTGATAGGAGTGTAAAATTAGCCCGCGCCTCGTGGCTGCCCGAAACCCGCCCACGGCCCGTGGGCGGCCCGGGGCCGGCCCGGCCCGGCCTGTTGACAATGTGAATATTCACATTGACATGTTAACATTCACATTGATAAGAGTATAAAATTGGCCAGCGGCCCAGGGCTGGCCCGGCCCGTTGACAATGTGAATATTCACATTGACATGTTAACATTCACATTGATAGGAGTGTAAAATTAGTCCGTGTCTCGTGGCTGCCCGAAACCCGCCCACGGCCCGTGGGCGGCTCGGGGCAAGCCTGGCCATTTTTTTTAATTTTTTCTACCAAAATTTTATTATTTTCTACAAAAAAAGACACTAGGCCTCGATGCGGGCCAGGCCTCGGACCGAGCCTTGAATGGTCCTTAACCGGGCCGATGGGCTGGGCGGGGTTTCAAAGTGATGGCCCAGCCCCTAGCCTAGGGTCTCGGACTAGGCTCGAGCCTCGGCCCAAACGAGCCTTTCTCGGGCCGGGTCG
Organism: Camellia japonica; assembly: GCA_030407325.1. Classification (NCBI taxonomy): domain Eukaryota; kingdom Viridiplantae; phylum Streptophyta; class Magnoliopsida; order Ericales; family Theaceae; genus Camellia; species Camellia japonica. The sequence continues at coordinate 7,957,539 of JAPPVO010000016.1, forward strand.
CGGGCCAAAAAATTAGGCCCAGGCCCTAGCCCTGGCACAAGGGTATTCGGGCTTTGGATGGGCCGATGGATCGAGCCTCGGGTCGGGCCGGTGGGCCTGGGCCTAGCCTCGAGCTTAGGTCGGGCTTGGGCGGGCCTGGCCATTTTGTTTTAATTCTTTTTAATTTTTTCTACCAAAATTTTATTATTTTCCACAAAAAAATACATTGCGCCTCGGGCGGGCTGGGCCTCGGATCGAGCCTTGAATGGGCCTTAAGCGGGCCGATAGCCCGGGCTGGGCTTCAAAGTGATGACCTAGGCCCTAACCTAGGATCTCGGACATGTTCGAGCCCGGACCCAAATGAGCTTGTCCAGGGCCGTGGGCGGGCTGCGGGCCAATTCTACATTCCTATCCATGTGCATTTTAACATGTCAATGTGAATATTCACATTGTCAACGGACCGGGTCGGGCCTACCCCGGGCCGCGGGCAAGCTTCAGGCAGCGGACAAATTTTATACTCCTATCAATGTTAATGTTAACATGTCAATGTGAATATTCACATTGTCACGGGTCGGGCCAAGCCCGCCTCGGGCTGCGGCCGGGCTTCGGGCCGCCCACGGGTTGCGGGCCAATTTTACACTCTTATCAATGTGAATGTTAGCATGTCAATATGAATATTCACATTGTCAACGGGTCGGGTTGGGCCCGCCCTGGGCCGCTAGCCAATTTTATACTCTTATCAATGTGAATGTTCACATGTCAATGTGAATATTCACATTGTCAACAGGCCGGGTCGGGCCCGCCTCGGGCCGTCCACGGGCCGTGGGCGGGTTTCGAGCAGCCATGAGGTGCGGGCTAATTTTACACTCCTATCAATGTGAATGTTAACATGTCAATGTGAATATTCACATTGTTAACAGGCCAGGCCGGGCCTGCCCCAGGTCATCCACGGGCCGTGGGCGTGTTTCGGACAGCCACGGGGCGCGAGCTAATTTTACACTCCTATCAATGTGAATGTTAACATATCAATGTGAATATTCACATTGTCAACGGGCCGGGCCGGGCTTGCCCCGGCCGTGGGCGGGCTTTTGGCGGCACATGGACCGCGGGCCAATTTTATACTCTTATCAATGTGAATGTTAACATGTTAATGTGAATATTCACATTGTCAACGGGCTGGACCGGGCTCGCCCCGGGCCGCCCATGGGCCACGGGCGGGTTTCGCGCTGCCACGGGACGCGGGCCAATTTTACGCTCCTATTAATGTGAATGTTAACATGTCAATGTGAATGTTAACATGTCAATGTGAATATTCACATTGTCAACAGCCCGGGCCCGCCCCCGCTCCTGCTCGCGGGGCGGGTTTCGGGCCACCCACGAGCCAATTTTACATTCCTACCAATGTGAATTTTAAAATATGAATGTTTACATCATAAAATTGCTAACCGTTCAAAAAATATTTATAAGGGTATCAAAATTAAATATAAGGGCATAAGTGTCCAAGAAAATAGTGTAAATCAAGAAAAAGGACTTCATGGAATAAAACTATACATACATGGGACTAAATGGGTTAAAAAATTCATTCATGGACTTCTTGGGTTAAAACACTTCTAAATGGGATTTATCAATAATTTTCCCATAAAATTACTAATCTAGTTCACATAATCCAACTTATAAGCTAAATCATTTTTGATGGATAAAATTGCTAATTCATTTAATTTTTCATTTGATATAGTTAAGTAAAGGTAACATTTAATCAATTTTAATTTGAAAAGAATAACTACAAATAATATAATCAATCGTATTCTATATATAATCCATACATTTGAAATATAACCATTCAATAATTTCAAATAAAAATTCACCACATCAATAATTTTTTTGGTTTCTTCCTATAAAAAACAATCATCTATTAGTTTTAAATTATAATTGAATTTTGTTAAGACCTTTTAAATTTCAATGAGATTTTTTTTATAAACTAATATAATAATTAACAAAAATTTGAGACATTTTTTAGTCAATTTCCCGGGACTAAAGTGGCGGCTTTGCCGACTTGTGCCCAAAGACACCCTGCTCGCAATCAAGATTTCAGACTCAAGTACTTCGTTCACAATCTTTTCAAATACTCTTCTTAGGCAAGGAATTTCTCACAATCTTTTTAAGCATTCAATGGTTATTCTAAAGTTAAACACTACAATAAATAAGAGTTTTAAATATCAAATTTTTGCCTCTAAAAGTAAAATTTAGTTGTAAGAAATATTTGGAAACCAATTTCTGTATTCTCAAGAGGTCAGAAAAAGGACTATAAGTGACAAAAATTTTAAAATATCACTAAGGAAAGGATAAAATAATTTGTTCCCAAAAATGGTTTTTTTTTTTCGTAGACAATTTTAAAAAATATAATAATTCATCATTAAATGTCTAATTTTATCGCTAAAAGTACAATCACTGCAAGAAATTGCATTTTTCGCAACGCAACAAAATATGTTGCTAAAAGGGAAAATTCGTTGGCAAAGAGTTTTGCCGACACACAAAGCTACGTTGGCAACCCGTAGGCAAAAGTGAGTTGGCAAAAGTTTTTGCCGACGAAATTATCATTGCGTTGGTAAAAGTAATGCCTTTAGCGACGAACACAGTCGTCGCTAAAAGCCTCCATCCATCGTCGGCAATTTACCTTGCGTTGTTAAAAGTCATTCAAATATGATGATTGTGTGGCACTTTTCGCGACACAAATTTGCATGGGCAAAAAATATACTTTTAGCAACAACATGTGCGTCGGTAAAAGTAAACTTTTGGCGACACATTTACATCGGTAAATGATGCCATTTGCCGACAATTTGTTTGTCGCTAAAGCTTTACTTTTGGCAACGACAAATTGGCATTGGCAAAAAATACACTTCTACCAACACAATATGAGTGGGCAAAAGTAAACTTTTGGCAACACATTCACGTCGGTAAATATTGCCATTTGCCAACGATTTGTTTCTCGATAAAGATTTACTTTTGGCAACGACAAATTGGCATTGCTAAAAAATACACTTCTAGCAACACAATATGAGTGGGCAAAAATAAACTTTTGGCGACACATTTACTAACAAAAATAATTGAAAATAATTATATATTTTTATAAGATTTACAGATTTACGAGAGGCATTCCTCAGGCACCACTATTACAAACTAATAACATTGATATGAAATCACCTAAAGTTGATGTGCAATCTTTCTCTAATAGGACTTTGAAACATTGACATGTTTGTCTCTTCTAGATTTCCTGCTTCAGAATTTTGAGAGGTACTTTCTATTTCAAATGCTGATTTAGCAAGCAAGAGCGCATATGTTGTATGGAACTGAGAGTCTTCAGAGTCTTGATCTTCAATCAACCACTGGAGATATCTGCATCAATAAAGTTTGGGATATTAAACAAAATAGCATGAGAAAAAAGTCGCTTAAACATAGAACAGGAGCAAAAGAAAAAAGATAACAGAACAGAGAATGAAACATAGTTCCTCCGTTTTCTGTACTTTACCCTTTTCAAATTCTTTTTTTGTGCTTTAATCTCTCTATATTTTTTTCTTTATGTGCCAAATGGAAAATAATGGGGCTTGAATATGTATACTCCATACTAACAGGAAAACAGTTAACAGAACTGAGAAATACCAAAATCATTAAGAATGATCATTTTGACCAGGAAAGTTCATGAAAAGTTTCCAAGGTGACACATCAAAGAGTAATGTACATATATTTTTTTTCTTTTTGATAAATAAACAAACTTTATTAGAAAAGCATCAGAGTTGATGCAAGTAATACAAAAATCAAGCCTAGAGTAATCTACATATGTACCCACTAACTCATACTTGCAACCAGAAATTTGGAAGATCTATGAGGCTGCAGCCTTGACTAGAAACAAAACTAAAAAAATTAATTAATTAATTAATTGGTATGGTTCATTTTTTATGTTATCATTTTTCAAGTTCCTAGAAACAAAAATAATAAAAAGTTCAAAAACATCCATTCTTTTCATATCATGTTTACATTAGCAGTTGCGGTAACAAATCAAACAAACACAGAAGATAAAAAGTACTATCCCATTAAACAAACGCAGACAATAATAGATGCTAGCCCCTATGTTTGGAATTTTAACCATCCAAGTAGCTCAAAAAATGGCAGAAAAAAAAGACTGAAGGTCATAAGAACATAATTATGACAGAAAACTGCATGGGCTTTGCTATTATGAATTACTTTCCAGAGATAACGTCGCAGATACAATAACTTAGGAGGAGCATACCTTTGCAGAATTTCCACCTTCTTCGGATCAATAGCAGAAATTACTTCATCTGTAACGAAAGTTACATTAAAAATAAAGGTAGCAAAACAAGAAAATTATTTTCCAAGTAAAAATAACATATGCACATCATTATAACTATTTATTAAGCATGTCCCAATGGTTAAGTGATAGAGGTAGACTATTTCAAGAAGTATAAATCACACTCAGAATTTTAAATTATATTTGCAACAGGACACACACACACACAAAGTCGTAATCCAGCTAAGATAGCATCTTCCTGTTTCTATTCTACTTTGAAATCGAGTAATTTCACAACAAATTGCCCCAAATAAGACCAGTCATCAAATATTTATATGCAAAGTTAAGTAACAGTGGAGTGCTCCACAACATGAAAAGTACCAAGATATACAATTTCCTAATCTCTTTCTTAAATGCTATCACTACTACTTATCCCACAAATTTAGTAAAGTTCAAGCAATCCCTCCCTTCTTACATACTTTGAGAAAAGACCAAACTCTTCAAGAGTGTATAAAACAATATTCCAAGCAAAACCAAGCAACTAGAGATAAAATAAATCTAAGAGATAAAGGACAAGTTCACATCATGTTGGGTTAAGAGCCCCTGAAACCATTTTTTCATATCAAATCAACACATCTATTATCTTTTCAATTTCATTTAAAAAGATAAAGAACATGGTGAGCAAGCATGCAAGCGCCTACGTGGGAGAGAGAGAATCCCCCAATCACAATATTGTTGGGATATACTAGTATGGAAGGTGGTGTGGGTGCCTCCCTGATTGTAATAAGGGGATACTTTTTTTTTGGGGGGGGGGGGGGTTTCGGCTCCAACTAAAGTAGTTCCGAGTTGTCATGTACAAGTGAGATTCTCTAACAATGTTTGTATCACATGAACTCCACAAGAATTAAATTAGAGCTTCAGTTTGAATGATGGGAAAAAAAAGGGGGGAAAGGGGGGGAGGGGGAAGTTCAAAAGTATTCAAAGTGTTTGATTAGATTCTAGTGATACAAAGGGCTTTGAGAAGTTCCGTAGAAGAAGAAATTCACAAAGTAAGAAAAAGAAAGGGAAAGAAATGAACCATAACCATGAATCATGACTGCTATCCCCATTCAAATCAACAAAAATTTCCGCAATTGTTCATTAACCAAGACAAAGCATTCATTGTATTTAAACCTCATCTTACATCAAAGGCACAAGCAAAGTTATGACCAGATGGAACTCAAATTTTGAAGAAATGATTTAAGTTAATAACAGGCTGGATTAAAGACTCACAACCCAGCTCAAGTTAGAATTCAAATTAAATAGAAACTTTTAGAAAATACACTCATAAGAATACTTAGTTTCAGCAAATAAAACTTTTCCAGAATCCTAGACCAACACAAATAATAACTACCAACAATAGAGCAAGTAACAACACCTCATAATAAAATACTTACTTTTAACACCAATCAACATGTAGAATTACCAAGAAACTCTCAAATTAAAAACTAGTGAGGAAAAAAATCTCTATGAAGCATTAGTTCACAGGTCACTGCATCAATCATTATCTGTAATTAAGTGTGACAAAGCATAAGAAACCTTTAGTTTATGCAAGTGATGCACGATTTCCTAGTTTAAAACTCCAAAGAAACCATGAAACTGAACCAAAAAAGGAAAAGAAAAACAAAGTATAGCATAAAAACCATTCCTAGTTTGGTATTAGCTACTTATAATTTGTCAGAAAGAAATTTTTCCAGCCAAATTTGCTGATCAATAACTAGCACAATCAGCAGCCTTGTGTTGAAGCAATATCACAAGCAAATGTAGTATATATCATGACCATAGAAATAAGCAAGTGTAGTATATACCAGCAATGACCACCGATTTGGGTCTCGCATGATAAATGGGAATATTTCAGAAGGTTGCATAGTTTCTGACAGCAAGAAGTGATTTACTGCTTCCTCAAAATGCAAGTCAAACAGCAAGAGGAAACCCACTTGAGCATGAACAAAGGACAGCATTTCCTTTGTCATTTCACCTTCACTTTGAAGCTCCTCCACCAGGGAGATGGCTTCCTCAAAGTTCTTCTTGCGCAACAGGTCTTTGATTTGTTCTTCCGACGGTACTTTCCTATAGCAAATAACCTGGCAATAACATAAAACAGTATGATTTTCCAAACATTCTACCACCTAAGTACTAAATTACTAATAACTAAAACTGCAGGAAATACCCAACAAAACTTATTTACCACAAGGCCTCATTTTTTAAGTACAAGAGACCAGTATTGTGAACTTACAGGGCACAAGGATAAACAGCCAATATATAAACTGGTCTGCAAGTATAGTTGATCTAAACTAGATTGTTAGAGTTGTTAGTTTTTCATATTATTTTAAAGGTAGTTTTGTAATCTCATATCGCACTAATATAAATACATTTTGAGGTGCAGAGTAGATGATAAAGCCCTAAACTTATTTCTCTGCTCTTCTTCTTCCTTCTTCTCTTCTTACTTAACCCTAATTTTCTTTCAGATGATTTAACCCAATAACCTAAAAATACCACTACGCATGCTGAAACACATAAAATCCATTGATATATAAACATTATTAGTTAAAACAAAAGACTTGATATATTCGTTAATAGCGGTTTCAGTAAAGCAAAAGACTTGATATATTCGTTAATAGCGGTTTCAGTTGATCAATCTTAAACCACATACCGAATCAAGCAAAATGTTAGACGTCTTGAAATCTCTATAAATGACAGGTTCAGGGCCGCTATAGAGGAATGCTAACCCTTTAGCTGCACCAAGTGCAATTTTGATCCTGTTGGACCAAGGGAGAGGTATTGTCCCTTCAAGAATTTTACTAGCATCAGCTTTTGTTTAAGAAACAGGGTATAAGATTAGACAGATAATAATAAGGTGGTTTGGAATTCAAATTGTTGTAGTAAGTTCACCACTGACTAAAATCAATGTCCTTTGATATCAAATACAATTATTTTCATGGGTTTTCATGTTTTTTTTTTTATAACCTCAAATTCTTACGGGATAAAGAAATTTCAAATTGGTTGCATCTATCCTTCAGTCTGCAGAATAAAGTTTTTGCTCATGTTAAAAAATTGAGTCCAGACATTGGGAAAACTACCCACATTTTGGGTATTTGATGCATTGATAAAATTAACCACACTAAGTGTATTAGTACCGCTACAAGGGGGGATGGCGACAAATTAAAAAAAAAAAAATTTCACAAGATATCAGCAAAAACAAATGCAGATGTCAAATGAACAATGATGTCAGATTACCAATTTGCTAAAGGTAATAATCATGAAAATAAAGCATATATAGGAATTTAATCAAGAGAATTTCCACACTCACTTCTGAAAAGATGGTTTTCGAGGCTTCCACGGGTCATAAATTCATAAACAAGCAGGCGCTGATCATCTTCAATACAGTACCTGACAAGTTTAACAAGATTAGGATGGTCAAGACTGATATAGAAAATCAATTGACATACTGTCAAAAGCATAGCTGTATCTGCTCCCTGTGATTCCTTGAAGGTAACGTATGCTTGGGGGTATATTGGTGTAGAGTTGTAGAATTCTATCTTGTATTCCTCACAAAAGCCTCTAAAAATTTTGTCATCGAACTGAGTGCCGTTGTCAAATATTAGAGCCTTGGGTATGCCAAATCGAGTGATGATATTCTGCCAGACGAACTTCTTCACATCTTTCTCCTTTATTGATGCGAGTGCTTCTGCCTCCATCCACTTTGTGAAGTAGTCTGTTGCTGCAAGAAAGAACTTTCTATTGTCGGGTGCCGTTGGAAGTGGTCCTACTATGTCCAAGCCCCACATTACGAAGGGCCATGGGCTAATTAATAGTAGAAGCTCTTTGGCTGGTTGATGTATTTGGTGTGCGAACTTCTGACATTTCTCGCACCTCTTGACATATTTCTCTGAATCTACTTGCATGTATGGCCACCAATATCCTTGTGAAATTGCTCTATAAGCCAATGACCTTCCCCCTTGGTGGTTGCCGCATACGCCTTCATGTATCTCGAATAAAAATGCCTCGACCTTGCTGGGATGGACACACTTTAGGTAAGGCCCTGTGAAGGATTTTTTGTATAGTGCCAGTGATGGTGAGAGTCAAAACCGCTGTGATTTTTGCTCTTATATTTTTAGCTTTCTTCTTTTCTTCAAGCAGCATGCCATCTTTTAAAAATACTATGATGGGATCCATCCAGGATGGGCCTAGTTCGGCACAACATACCTCAGCTACATCGGGTTCTTCAATGCTTGGTCTGGGTAGGAAGTCGATCAGTAATGGATGTGGGATAGATGTATCTGCCATTGAAGCAAAGCCTACTAGTTCATCTGCTCTACTATTTTCTTCTCGGCCGATTTGCTCTATCCGCACTACTTCGAACTTCATGATCTTCTTTCTGACTAACTCTTAGTACTTGGCCATCCCCTCATCTTTTGCCTCGTAGTCGCCTGAAATCTGGTTTACTACCAGCTGGGAGTCACTGTAAACCATTAGCTCGGTGGCCTTCATGAAAAGTGCTGATTTTAGGCCTGCTAAAAATGCTTCATACTCCGCCTCATTGTTTGATGCTGGGAAGCCAAGGTTGACTGCTTGTTCCACTTTTAGGCCATCTGGTGAGATGAGGACCATGCCAAGTCCTGCACCGTGCCTGTTGGATGCTCCATCCACGAAGAGTTTCCACATCTCTCCAACGAATAGCTTCCAGCAAGTAGATGGATCGGACGATGTCTTGGGATCATGTGTGTTGTTGATGTTTTCTTCCAAGTCCATGCTTGCTGTTGGTGTTGTATCTTCACTGTCCGACTGCCTCAAGTCTTTGTTTTTTGATGAGTCCTCACTGGGAATAGCATGGTTCGTTCCTTCCTTCTGATCCTCAAGCCTGTGTGGCTTACAATGTGGTTGGGTATCCTGTATCAGGGATTGCGCAGTTTCCGCGGCACTTTCCCCCCTAATTCATTTGCGTCGGTCAAATCGACTGGGCAGACGAGATGACTTCCTGGTGTGAACTCAGCCACAAAGTCTGCTAAAGTCTGGGCTTTAATTGCTATTCTAGGTTGAAACTTGATGTCGAACTGCCCGAACTCCACCGCCCATTTCAAGATTTGTCCAGAAAAATCCGCCCTCTCAAACAAGGCCTTTAATGGAAAGGCCGTTAGGACGATCACGGTGTGGGCATTGAAATAGTGCGACAACTTTCTTGAGGCCATCATCAAAGCTAATGCCAGCTTTTCTAATGGTAGGTATCTTGTTTTAGCATCCAATAAGGTCTTGCTAACATAGAAGATAGCCAGGTGTTGGATTCCTTCCGCTTTGACCAGCACTGAACTTACTGCATGCTGTGAAACTGCTAAGTACAAAAAAAGCTCTTCTCCTAGTACTGGGGTTACTAGCAACGGTGGAGAGGTCATGTACTCTTTCAGACTTTCTAGGGCGCGGTCGCATTCTTCATCCCACTCAAACTTGGCCTTTAATGCTTGGAAGAATGGTCGACATCTGTCTGACGACCGACTTATGAACTGGTTGAGTGCGGCTGCTAGGCCAGTGATATGCTGTACCTCCTTGACTGTGTTAGGCCTCTCAAGATCCTGGATTGCTTTGATTTGAGAGGGATCAGCTTCTATACCCCGGTTGGTCACCAGGAAGCCTAGGAATTTGCCTGACCCTACGCCTAATGCACACTTGGATGCGTTTAGGCGCAACTTGTTCTTTTTCAGAATTTGGAACATTTCATCCAAGTCCCTGAGATGGTCCTTCTCATTCTTGCTTTTGACCACCATGTTGTCTATGTAGGCCTCCATCGTTCTCCCTAACAATGGTTCAAACATTTTGGTGATCATCCGCTAGAATGTAGCCCCTGCGTTCTTTAGGCCAAAGGGCATGACCTTGTAACAATACAATCCTCTTGGTGTTGTAAATGACGTGACCTGTTGGTCTGGTTCATACATAGCAATCTGATGGTAACCTCTATACGCATCAAGGAAGCTATGTCGGTTATGTCCTGCGTCAGGTCCACCAGTTGGTCTATCCGTGGTAAGGGAAAACTGTCCTTTGGACATGCCTTGTTGACTGTTTTGTAGTCCACACAAACGCGCCACTTGCCATTCTTCTTTGGCACTACTACAGTGTTGGAAATCCACCTGGGATAGTGCACTTCTCTGATGGCTCCTGCCTCCAGCAAGTTTCCCACTTCCTTTGCCACTATCTCTGCTTGGTGGAGTGCTGATCTGCGAGTGCGCTGTATAATTGGTCTGGCAGTTGGGTGGACATTAAGTTGGTGGCAGATGAACTTAGGGTCAATGCCAGGCATGTCATACGGTGTCCAGGCGAACATTTCGATGTTAGAAGTTAAAAACTCCATGACCTCTATCCTCTCAGTGCTGGACAGAGACGAGCCAAGCAAAAAGAACTTCTTTGGGTTCTTTTCATCTATCCTTACCTCAACCAAGTCTTCCACTGCCTTAAGTTCTGCTGCTTTGCCGACATCTACAAACAGTTTGTTGCTCTATGGCTCCTCTACCATCTGAACAAACCCCTTTGCAGCACGGCTGCCGTTTACTATGACGAAACACTACCTCGATATGATTTGGTCTCCTAAGACTTTTTCAATCACGCCGGTTTCATAAGGGAATCGTAATACCTGATGGTAGGTTGACGCCACTGAGCGCATGGCATGCATCCATGCTCTTCCCAAGATTATGTTGTAGGTTGAAGGGACTTTCAAAACCCAAAACTCCACCTGTTTCATCATTGTTCCTGCTTTGACTGCCAGGATTATCTTACCCACTGGCCACTCCGGCATTGAGTTGAAACCGACAAGAGGAGATGTCGCCGGTGCCAAGTCTTTGTCCTCCAATTTCAGTTGTTTGAAGGTCTCGTAGTACATTATCTCACATAAGCTTCTTTGGTCAATCAAAATCTGCTTGATATCGAAATTCTTGACGCGCAGAGTGACAACCAATGCATTAATGTGAGGGCAATACAACCTTGCTAGATTTTTGTCTGAAAAAGATATGACATTTGTGGCCTCTGTTTTCCCCTTTTTGATGGTAGGTTGTGCACTTAATACCTCCCTTAAGTGCTCAGCCTTTTTGATCATCCCCCTAAGCTCACATACCCGTTCAGGTTCGACTATCCCATGTATAACGTTAATTACGCCTTGAGGTGGGGCGTCGACCGGCATCCCGTTTGGTTTGTTGTGGTCCTAGGGGTCTAGTTGTGTTCCTCCTTCTATGTACTGGTCCAGGTGCCCAGCAGCTACTAACTCCTCCAGATGTTGCCACAATGGTGTGCAATTTTCAGTACGGTGGCCCTTCTCATCATGGAAGGTGCATCGGGACCTCTCATCATAGCCTTTCTGTGCTTCTCCCAACTTGGCTGGCCGCCGAACAAAGGGTTGATCACTTATCTCGTTAAGAATCCGGTAGATTGGTTTATTGAATACTGTAGTGATGGCAGTGTGAACTCTTAGCCTCCTTTTTTCTGGGTCCTCTCTGTTAGCTCGTCTGCCTTGCCCATTCCTACTTGGTTGTTCTAGCGTGTTGATTTTTGCTGTAGTCTTATTATCTAGCGTCGCTGTTGCACCGGATTTTGCTTTAGCACGGGCGCTATCTTTTTCTACTCGGATATGTTGATGCACTCTCTCCATTAGGGCCTCCATTAAGGTCATTGTTATTAAGTCCCTCAATTTGTTACCAACTGGTAGACCCCATTTGTATTGCGCGATGACGAGATTTGTAGGGCAATCCCCAATCTGGTTGAAAGTCTCCCAATATCGACTGTTGTAAGACCTTAATGTCTACTTTTCGCCCATGTCAATGGAGAGTAGTTGGTCGATCTCTACTGGTGTCTTGGTGTTCGTTCTAAATCTAGTCACGAACGCCTCCGCCAGCTGTGCCCATGAGAGCATACATATTCAAATGGTAATTCACAGATCTATAGCACATAACTGTTCATATCGAAACACTTAAGCATATTCTTGATGCCTTCAGATTCATATTTATAACATGAATGCATCCTAGATCTTTTCTAGACGTTTATTGCTCTTTTGGACAAGTGTGTGAGTTATTAACTCGTGCTCTGATACTACTCGGTCATGACCCGAACCCGCCCCTATGGGTTAAGGACATAACCGGCCAGTAATCCTGAGATTACCTACGGCCTCGAACCAAAACAGCCGTAACTCAACAGAGTAAAGGGGCCAAACGGAAGCAATAATTAAAACTTTGTCCATAGAGCCGTGCTTATATGCACTTTAAAACAAACCATACGCATATACGTTAATAACCACAACAGAATACAGTACCATAAAATTCTTTACAGACAGGATCATCCAAACTGAGTCCACCCATATCCAAACTATATACCGATATACACAAAGTCCTTGCCAATAAGACAAAGTCTAAATATATAACAAAATGGCAAGGATGGGTCTCGTGCGTGAGACACAAGGCTGACTCTCCAAAACTCTTGTTGTTCCTGGCAGACTTCACTGGGGCTGGGTTTGGATTTCTCTTGGCTCACCTACAAACACATGAATGAGCGTGAGCGATAGCCCAGTGAATAATATCCAATATAGAAATTACACGACAATGTAGAACAACATGTTCCAAACAGCCTTGGGCCCAATCCATATTTCTATTTAACAGATATATATATAACTATACGAAATTCAAATCAAGTGACTGTAGTTTCAAACATTTTGGCCCTTGGCCCTTCAGATTTCCATTCATGTCAAAACGGCCTTCGGCCCATTCATTTATGTCAAAACGACCTTAGGTCCATTCATATATGTCAAAACGACCTTCGGTCCACTCATTTCTATCAAAACGACCTTCGGTCCATTCATTTGTATCAAAACGACCTCAGGTCCATTCATCCGTTCATGCCAAACTGGCTCTTAGGCCTTTTCAAACTGTGTCCACCATTCAAATTAATGAACTTTACAAACTTACATAGAAGTAGCAATTGGACAATAACATATGTCAGATATTACTCACAGTGATCGGCTTGTGGATTTGCCCTGGAGCTTGACCCTACATATCACATAACACATATGGGTCACAAATAATTCAATCCGTTCTTTAATTCACATATTCCTCTTTAGGCTTCATTCTTATCTCTTTAATTCAATTACAATGCTCAATGTATGCCTAAGAGTGCTTGGAAGTGAAAGGGAACGGAAAACAGAACACAGAATGCATTTTCAAAATTTCAGAAAACAGGGTCCCCGCTCGAGCATGGGATTCCCCGCTCGAGCGGACCCATTAGGTTTGCAAAAGTGCTGGTTGTCTCAAAAATACGCTCGAGCGTGAAATAGAGAGCTCGAGCGGAATGCCTGTCTAAATAGCACCCCCGCTCGAGCGTGAACTACCACCTCGAGCGAACACCAAGTCTGCAAAAAGTACTGGGAGCACGTATTTCCCGCTCGAGCGGCCATTACCCCACTCGAGCAGATATCAAAATTCCGGGTTTCCCAGATTGTGTTCTTGAGCTTCATCTTGATGTTCAAAGGTTCCAAATGCATGATTTTGGCTCAATTTTCACATATGCACACTCTAACATGGTATAAACACCAAACTATAACATAATGAAGCTCAATTCACAATTAAATCACATGCATGGCTCAATTTAACTCAAACCCATCACCAACACACTAGGTTCAATTATGCAACTCAAACTCAAACTCCCATGATTTACACTTGCATGTGAAATATACATAACATCTTCAACTCAATTGGTGAAGGTGATCAAATACATGGTCAATAATCAAAACTCATGGATTACATACTTTAAGCTCAAACATGGAGATTCATGGCAATTTCTTACATGCATGTGTTCTAAGACTTCAAATTCGACATAATCAATCTAACTCATGCTCGTGACCATTAATCAAATTTGAATTCACAAGATGGTAACTCAAAATTCATGAATTCATTTACCTAGGAGCTCAATCTTCGCAATTATGGCCAAGTCTTGCACCTAGCCTTCCCAATTCACAATTTACAAGCCAAAATACACCAAGATGCCTCCTTTCCCTCTCAAGGTCGGCTCTCTCTCTCTATTCCAAGACACAAAATCTGGTTTTGAGCTCAAATGTACAAATTGAGTGTATATGGCCTCTCACATAAAGTCCCACTAACCATTATTTAATATTATTAAATAATTGGGCACTAAATTCATCAATTTAATCGATTTAATCTGACCCGAATCAATTTTCAATTAAATTCTACCGTAGGCTCTAAAAATTATGCCAATCACAATGGCGTAATCAATTTCGGGTTCTGTGGCCGATAAGGCCTCCAATTTAATTTCCGAAGCGGAAAAATCAAACAGATATTCCTACGGTGAATAGATAGAAATTCAAAACCACATATTTTCACATAATGGTGCACAAAATCATATCAAACACATAATCACATTCATATTAAGGACCGATTAACATATTACGGAACAGGGGTATCACAGTCTTCCCCCCTTTAGGAAGTTTGGTCCTCCAAACTTAATTTACCTTTAGTCGAAACAATTCAGAACACTTTTCATTCAACGGTTCCAATCCTTTTGATAGTTACCTACTTAGTCTCAATATCAAGCAACACTCTGTTCTCAATCAGTCAAAGACTCAACTTTTCCTCCATACAAGACTTGTATGGTGTCACACCAAATCTAGAGTGTAGGCTGTGGTTGTAAGCAAAGTCTGCCAACAATGGATAAATTTCCCAAACTCCCCGAAAAATCTACTGCACATATTTGGAGCATTTCTCCCAAAAGTTCTTTATAATTATACATCGATTTTTGGATGGAAAGCAGCGCCGAATTGCAATTTAGTCCCCATTGGCTCTTGAAGGCTTGTCAGAATCCGAACACATTTTAGGGTTCCTGTCTAAACAATAGATATTGGGACCCCATGCAAACAAGCAACCTTATTGATGTAACAGCGGCTAATCTACAAGCGTTATACAAAAATTTCACAGGGGAGGAAACGAGCAATTTAGTAATCCCATACACAAAAACTCAAACGGGACTTATACCTTGGGTGTCCGAGGTAGTCTCACAATGAAATTCGTAGTTACATATTCCCATTTGCATTCCGAAATAGACAGAGGTTGCAGTAGTTCCGCCAATAACTGTTATTCAACTCTGACTTGTTGGCACTGAAAACATTTAGACACAATTTCAACAATTTCCTTCTTCACAATAGGTCGCTAACATATTTATTTCAAAAGCCAACTAACTTTATCATAGGAGTTCAGTCTATTCCCTTGTCACAAAAGTTCAATTCTTTCTCCAACAATTCCGCAATTCATAATCCGATTTGGTATTTAATTCAGTTTCTCATCACAGTTATTCAAGGTTAATCAAAAGTCTTTAGGAATTTAAAGTGAATCCGGGCACAAATCCCCGAGTCAACAAGGATAACACCGAAACAATCCACCACACGACATACGTAACTCATGCATCCCCATAGTACCAATTGTAAAGTACAATAACACTGAAGCAGTCCATTTCTAACATAATACATGTTCCCTCAATCATCCTACAGTTTACAATTCGGTTTAATATTCAATTCCCGGTTCCATCGAGTCTTTCCACATCATCTGATAGTTGTCCAAAGCATAAGACAATTCATGCATTAATCCCCATGACGTCAAGGGTAATATCAAAATAATCAATTACATGTCAAACACAATTTACACATCTTCGGATAATCAGGGTTTCTCAAAACTTCTTGGATGTTAAAACATCTACATAATACCAAAGGATGACATTCCGAACAAAACAAAGGAATAATCGTCTCGGAATCAAAGCACACCCGTTCACGACCGTCGGTGGCCGACTCGAGATCGATTAGACAAACCCACTCGTACAAAACCGTCGGTGGCAAAAGAGATTTCTCAACAAAGGTGCTACATAGGCTTAACGTCCCCTAGCACGAAAGGACGTCTCAAGAATGTCATCAAAACAAATACAATACCACTTACTATAACCCAATTTCCCGAAATCCGATAATGCTGAAGCAAACACATGAAACATATTCTGATTAGTCGAGGATAAATATTCAGTACGGTTCACAATCAAATCAATCTGTTGTCATCGGTTTCCATAGCGTCAAACGAGCAAGAATATGACAACATGCCAGCACTGTTCCTTAAGACACCCAATCACAGGATTTGTACAATTCTATTCATTTATAACATATGTCCCAAATAGTTGAAGGTTGGTCCTTAACGGTGTTCATGGTTAGATCAATCTGTTGATAGCCCACAAAAGGTCTTTCAATTGAGTCAAGTATTCCAAGTGAATTCAAGTTTTGGGTCTATCAGTTTTCCTGCCAAGAATAATCTGGCCATTTATTTATAGACAATTCTTAATCCCCTTTTTCAAAATCAACCCAGATAGGGGTCCTTATCAAATCAATCCAAGCAAAGGTCTTGTCAGATTAAATCAACAAAGGTTCCATCAAATTATATCCAATGAGGGTTCTATCAGGTCAAATCAGACAAAGGTTCTATCGGACCGAATCAGATAAAAGTTTTCTCAAATGGAGTACATTCGGTTCTGTGAGGCTCACTTCGTTTGTTTAGGCACACGGCTGATAGTTTCACAACTGTCCTAAGTTTATCAGTTCTCAAAGTCATATCAGAATTATTCATCACAACTGTTCATATCAAAGCATTTCAAGTCATGTACAATATGGCATTGACTACATAAATTCAGGGGTAGTTGCATAAACATGCAGTTATTCAGATCAGGAGGTATGTACCATAATCAATACAGCAATTCCCAAACAAGTCTCATATACAAGCACATGGTGCACAGTAACACATTAAACAGAGTTCCTCGGTTGTACACAAGATAGGGTCTGTTACACAAAAGTTCCAAATTAGTCACATAATCCAGTCAATTTTCTACCAATCAAAAGGCATGGTCTCACAATTATAGAGTTTATCATTTAGGGTGCTCAACTCCGTCACACAATCACAAAGTCATAATTCTGGTGGTTTAGTCATGGAGGACAGTAGTATAACAAATCGCCCTGAGCATAGGTTTAGATGTACATGCGCATGTACAGAGTTAATCGATATCCCAATACGTATTTCACAAATTTCTCAAATGGAGTATATACATTTAAGGGATACGGTCTCGATCTTGTGGGTTTAACCAATTTAAATACACATGCAGAAGATACGAAAGAACATGCCGATCTGAATCAATTAATATCCCAAGCAAAGATGTACACATGTACTAATTCGGAATCAATCAACACATAAGCATTCGTTTATAACAGTACAGATACCTGGGATAACGGTTATAGCATTCTGAGTACTTCCTGGGATAAGTGCAATTACTCTATCTTGAGCAGCAATTCCTACCATTGGTACGAATCTGACTGAGGCAGAAGATTTATTCACATTTGTTCAGTTCGGGGACAGTTCTTTACCATATGGTCCATTTTACCACACCTATAACAAACCCCAAAAATCCGATAACAACTCCTCGGTGTTTCTTACACTTTTGGTGGCAAAGGTTCTTGCCGTAGCGACAACTGACATTGTTGTCTCAAGATCCCTGCCATCCCTTGTACTATTCTTTCCGGACTATTAAGTCGGGCTGTGAAAGAGTCTGCCAACTCGTATGCCCTCACTTTATTCACGTTCTACACAAATTCTTATTAAGCCTTGCCAAATACTGGGGTGCCCAATACAAAAATAATCACAGATACACATGGGTACACTCGCACGTAGGCATATTATTATATTCTCATTTTATGTATCGTCAAGGCACAACTAATCACATACGTAACAGATGATTGCATACTTATCAAATATCGCATGCTGAACAATTACTAAGTAATTATACACTCAAATCATGTTCATATTTCACATAGACACCCATTTGCAGAATCGAATGCACATATGCAACTTTTCATGATTCATATGTTCATGTATGTGCATTATAACAAAACAAACTTGTTGTACACATTAGCGTAACAGTTCATATCTCAAATTCAAATCATGTGGGGTACTTCCTTTAGCATAACATATCATGTTGGTCAAGCATATCAAGTTCCGTAATGGAACCTCCGGCACTAGTAACATATCTCATACATAGGCCACGGTATTGCTTCCCCCGGGCGAGGGCCTGTACCACGGTATTATTTCCCTCGAGCTAGGGCCTCATGACCATAAGCCACAGTATTATATCCCCTGGGCGAGGGCCTTTGCTAAGGATACCACAATTACGTTCAAAGAAAATTTGGACAATCATCCGTTCATACAAAACATAGCATTTCAGGGAACTTGTCATTTCATATCATCAAAAAATAATTATAGTTAAACATGACTTTACAGAGTTATTACTCACCATCTGATTAAACTTGCATTATACTCTATACAAAAGATTCACAAGTATGCATATACCAGAGAGCATACATATTCAAATGGTAATTCACAGATCTATAGCACATAACTGTTCATATCGAAACACTTAAGCATATTCTTGATGCCTTCAGATTCATATTTATAACATGAATGCATCCTAGATCTTTTCTAGACGCTTATTGCTCTTTTGGACAAGTGTGTGAGTTATTAACTCGTGCTCTGATACCACTCTGTCATGACCCGAACCCGCCCCTATGAGTTAAGGACATAACCGGCCAGTAATCCTGAGATTACCTACGGCCTCGAACCAAAACAGACGTAACTCAACAGAGTAAAGGGGCCAAACGGAAGCAATAATTAAAAACTTTGTCCATAGAGCCGTGCTTATATGCACTTTAAAACAAACCATACGCATATACGTTAATAACCCACAACAGAATACAGTACCATAAAATTCTTACAGACAGGATCATCCAAACTGAGTCCACCCATATCCAAACTATATACCGATATACACAAAGTCCTTGCCAACAAGACAAAGTATAAATACATAACAAAATGGCAAGAATGGGTCTCGTGCGTGAGACACAAAGCTGACTCTCCAAAACTCTTGTTGTTCCTGGCAGACTTCACTGGGGCTGGGTTTGGACTTCTCTTGGCTCACCTACAAACACATGAATGAGCGTGAGCGATAGCCCAGTGAATAATATCCAATACAGAAATTACACGACAATGTAGAACAACATGTTCCAAACGGCCTTGGGCCCAATCCATATTTCTATTTAACAGATATATATATAACTATACGAAATTCAAATCAAGTGA
Organism: Camellia japonica; assembly: GCA_030407325.1. Classification (NCBI taxonomy): domain Eukaryota; kingdom Viridiplantae; phylum Streptophyta; class Magnoliopsida; order Ericales; family Theaceae; genus Camellia; species Camellia japonica. The sequence goes on from JAPPVO010000016.1 coordinate 7,977,045, forward strand.
CTGTAGTTTCAAACATTTTGGCCCTTGGCCCCTTCAGATTTCCATTCATGTCAAAACGGCCTTCGGCCCATTCATTTATGTCAAAACGACCTTAGGTCCATTCATATATGTCAAAACGACCTTCGGTCCACTCATTTCTATCAAAACGACCTTCAGTCCATTCATTTGTATCAAAACGACCTCAGGTCCATTCATCCGTTCATGTCAAACTGGCTCTTAGGCCTTTTCAAACTTTTATATCAAACTGGCTCATAGGCCTTCCATTTTAGACTGGCTCATAGGCCTTTCATATCAAACTGGCTCATAGGCCTTTCATTTCAAACTGGCTCATAGGCCTTTCATATCAAACTAGCTCATAGGCCTCTCATATCAAACTGACTCATAGGCCTTTCATTTCAAACTGGCTCATAGGCCTTTCATTTCAAACTGTGTCCACCATTCAAATTAATGAACTTTACAAACTTACATAGAAGTAGCAATTGGACAATAACATATGTCAGATATTACTCACAGTGATCGGCTTGTGGATTTGCCCTGGAGCTTGACCCTACATATCACATAACACATATGGGTCACAAATAATTCAATCTGTTCTTTAATTCACATATTCCTCTTTAGGCTTTAATTCAATTACAATGCTCAATGTATGCCTAAGAGTGCTTGGAAGTGAAAGGGAACGGAAAACAGAACACAGAATGCATTTTCAAAATTTCAGAAAACAGGGTCCCCGCTCGAGCGTGGGATTCCCCGCTCGAGCGGACCCATTAGGTTTGCAAAAGTGCTGGTTGCCTCAAAAATACGCTCGAGCCTGAAATAGAGAGCTCGAGCGGAATGCCTGTCTAAATTGCACCCCCGCTCGAGCGTGAACTAACACGCTCGAGTGGACACCAAGTCTGCAAAAAGTACTGGGAGCACGTATTTCCCGCTCGAGCGGCCACTACCCCGCTCGAGCGGATATCAAAATTCTGGGTTTCCCAGATTGTGTTCTTGAGCTTCATCTTGATGCTCAAAGGTTCCAAATGCATGATTTTCGCTCAATTTTCATATATACACACTCTAACATGGTATAAACACCAAACTATAACATAATGAAGCTCAATTTCACAATTAAATCACATGCATGGCTCAATTTAACTCAAACCCATCACCAACACACTAGATTCAATCATGCAAGACTCAAACTCCCATGATTTACACTTGCATGTGAAATATACATAACATCTTCAACTCAATTGGTGAGGAGGTGATCAAATACATGGTCAATAATCAAAACTCAACATGGATTACATACTTTAAGCTCAAACATGGAGATTCATGGCAATTTCTTACATGCATGTGTTCTAAGAATTCAAATTCGACATAATCAATCTAACTCATGCTCTTGACCATTAATCAAATTTGAATTCACAAGATGGTAACTCAAAATTCATGAATTCATTTACCTAGGAGCTCAATCTTCACAATTATGGCCAAGTCTTGCACCTAGCCTTCCCAATTCACAATTTACAAGCCAAAATACACCAAGATGACTCCTTTCCCTCTCAAGGTCGACTCTCTCTCTATTCCAGGACACAAAATCTGGTTTTGAGCTCAAATGTACAAATTGAGTGTATATGGCCTCTCACATAAAGTCCCACTATCCATTATTTAATATTATTAAATAATTGGGCACTAAATTCATCAATTTAATCGATTTAATCTGACCCGAATCAATTTTCAAATAAATTCCACCGTAGGCTCTAAAAATTATGCCAATCACAATGGCGTAATCAATTTCGGGTTCTGTGGCCGATAAGGCCTCCAATTTAATTTCCGAAGCGGAAAAATCAAACAGATATTCCTACGGTGAATAGATAGAAATTCAAAACCATATATTTTCACATAATGGTGCACAAAATCATATCAAAATACATAATCACATTCATATTAAGGACCGATTAACATATTACGGAACAGGGGTATCACAAAAACTCTCTTTTTCACAATATTTTGAAAATGGTTTCTGCGATGTTCCGAGGCTCGCATTTTGTCAAATGTTGCGCTTTTCGGTAAACTGAGCAAGGACAAAGTGGAAATGAATGAAAGAGAGATGAAATCTTTGAAAAATCTTTCAAAACATCTTGTTTAGGGGTTTGGAGTTGAAGAAAAGAAGAGGAGAGGGAAGAAACCAAGTTGGGAAAGAAGATGGGCATGAACTGTTAAGAGAGAGTCGAGCAACCCTCGCTAAATCAGGTCTATCCTTTTGTATACTTGGATTTAAGCTATGAGGCCACCACTGTTGGAAAGAAGACTTCCGGGGATTCATTTTGCACTCAAGAATCTCCTGAAGCCAAGTCTGGATGGGGGAGATATGGTTGGTTGAAGTAGGGCATCAATCCGGTTGGACTGAAACTAAGCGGCTTCACCAAAACGGGTATAACTTTTTGCACAGTTGGAATTTTGATGCAAGGCCTCAAGAGCTTCACTTTGGACACAAGAATGACTTGCAAAGAAGTCCAGATGAATGAGTTATGCCCATTTGAAGTTGGGCCTGAAAAGCAGACTTTTGTGGCCGATCGGCCAAAAAGTGCCAGATCAGCCATCACAAGTAGCAGATCGGCACAAAAGATGGCCGATCGGCCAAGAGTGACCCAAATTCAATTTTTTTGAAGATATTTCTCCTCCAGCTGTTTCCAACTTGTGCCAGCTGTCCTAACTCAGATATTTTCGACCAAATGCTCTCTTTTTGCTATATATGAAGCTATATCTCATATATCTCCTAACTTAGAACATTTTGGCAAGTTTGAGAGCTTCTCACACTAAAATCTCTCTCTCTCTCTACAATTTTCAGAGCTAAATCTTTGCCTCTCTCTCTAGTTTGCTCTCTCTCTTGCCCTCTTGCTCTCTCTCTTGCCCTCTTGTGCATAGAAGTAAAGAAACATGCCTAGTTTGCCTATGCATCCTTGATCAAAGTTGCCTATCTTTGGGAGGAGGTTGCTTGAAGCTTACTTGGGACTTTTTTTGAGCTCCAAAAGGTGATTTAAGCTTAGATTCTTGCATGTTTTGGTGCTTGGCTTCAAGAGGTATAAACTCTCCCCTTTAAACTTGTTTTGCATAGCTTGTTTTGCCATCTTCTTCAACTACTTTGGGGCTGTTTTTGGGGTGTTTTTGAACTAAAAAAAACTTTGTTTTTCAGTCCTCAAAATGGTAGTTTGAGCCTTGTTTGGCTAGGGGGTTGTCTCTTCCTTTTGTTCCTTAGTTTGTATAGCTTTTGAGCCATCTTCCAAGGCCTTTCAAAACAACTTTTCGTGGCCTTTTAACCATTGAAATCTAAAGAATTTTCAGTGGTAAAAACCCTATTTTGAGGGCCCAAATAGGAGAGGGTGGTCCCCTTTTCTCTTGTCTTGCTTGCTTGTGTTGATGGCCAACCAAATGAGCATGTATTTTTACTTCTTTATGGCTTTGTTTAGGTTCATTTTTGTGACTTATCAGACCTACCATAACTCTGTTTTTGGCTGTCTTGGTCACCACTTGCATGCTTATAGCACTTGTAGTGTAAATCCTCTTTGCTAGCCTTGTTAGCCTTACAAAGTAGCATGCTTTTGTGGTTTGAATTAGCTTAGTTCAAGCATGTTTTTGGTGTTATTTTGGCATATTACAACTCTGATTTTGATTGGTGGACTCACCTCTTGCATGCTTTACACTTGTAGTGTAATCTATGCTTACTAGTCTAACATGCTTGATGTTTTGGCCAATCATGCTAGCTTATTTTGGCTATACTCCATACATGTTTTAGCATTATTTTGACATGCTTTAGGACTGTTTTGGGCTGCCTTGGTCATATGACTCATGTTTTGTATAGCTATAGTGTAAATGGCTTCACTAGTCTTGAGTTGTGAGACCACTAGCATGCTATATTTGTGATGTGTGCATGATATGGCATCATTTGGTATGAAATTCCAGAGCTTATATCTTTGCCATGCTTCCACTTAAATCACTCTTTAAGTGCTTTTGGGAGTTATACCTTATATCTTGCTTGTGAGCCAATTTGTGCGCATGTTTGTCTAGCCTTTTGAGCTTCAATTCCAGCATGTTTAGGCCATTATTTTGATATGATTAAGCTCTGTCCAGAGCTGGTTTAGTCCATTGGGCATTGTATTGCATGGTTCTAGTGTTGTGTTCTTCACTAGTTTCAATGTTTAAGCCTACTAGCATGTTGTACTTGAAGTGTTTGCATGTTAGAGTCTTGTTTATCATGCCACTTTAGCACTGAAAAATCTACCATCTCCCTCATTTCTTCATTTTTGATTTGTTTTGAGGATTGGTTAGTCTTGAGGTTGTGTTTAATGCTTGGGATTGAGGCCTATGCTTAAATGGCTTCAACCCTCTTTTGAGGGTTCCTCATAGTCAAAGGCATTGGTCTCTCCCATGCCTTAAACCGTTCTCTTTGATAGACCTCTCTCTCATTAGAGGACTCTCATATTTGGACAAGTTAATTAATGAATGGATTGGTAATGTTAAAATGTGTAAACAAAATCAATCAAGTAAAATGTGCTAAGATAAGCATGTTGCATGTGTGCATTGCATTGTGTTCAACCGGACGTTATGTTGAACACAAAGTGAATTGGTCCATTTCATACTTGAAGTGATGAAAATGGGCCAATCCCCTTTGTCTCCATTGCCTTTGATTATCCATGATAAGGTGATGGTCCAAGTGTCTTATTTGTGTGCATTCATTGACATTGATTTGTGTAACTCGGCCTCTTTGGCCCACATGCACTGAGATGCGTGATTGATGGCTCGAGAACCGAGCACTATACTCCTTTGAGCTTTAGATATGATAAGGAGTGTGGTTGCACACACATTTTCTTGCAAATACACTGCCATGCCTCTGTTAGTGCTCTGTTGCAGCAAAAGGAGAAATTGCAAGAAGCAGTGGCCGACCGGCCATCAAAGTCTGCCGATCGACTATCAAATTGGTCGATAGCCATAAACTCTGGCCGATGTCCATTCCTCTTGGCCGATCATCTATCAGAATGTTCATAAGGTGGGTCAGAAGTACCTTGGAAGTTGGCACAATTTTTAGAAGTCCAGAAGTGTGCAAACAGAGGCATCACAAGGCACGATAGTGGATTTCCGAGCGAAGTCGATTGAGCATGCATACACCCCTCTCCTCGAGGCTGTTTTAACTGCTTTGTGTAGTTAGTTAATTTGCTAATTAATTAGTTAATGTATTTGCTAATTGATTCCATCTTTGTAATATTATAATTAGCTTAGTATAGCTAGTTTTCAATTTGGTGTTGTAATAACTAGTCTAATTAGCTTTATTAGATTAGTTAAAGTAGCTTAGGTTAGAATAGCTTAGCTTTTATTCAAACCCTCCGTCGAGAGGGCACAACTGTTATAATAAGCATGCGTGTGTGTGATGCATGTCTTCCAACCTCTATTTCTTTCTCCCTTTTACTTATCAGCTTTCGATGGTTAGTTTTAGGGCATATTTCAATTAACATCCTTATACTTCGTATGTGTGCATCCATTCATTTATCTTGCATGCACCGGGCTCGAGGCATCACTCAAACTGCATTGTATTTCAATACATTTACTTGAATACATGTTCACAGCATGTTATCAAGTTACATTTCATATGCCATCTTAGAATAGCCGAGCCTATTTCTAGTTGCATTTTGCATGTGTTGCATTAGGCATTCTTGACATAGCTAGGATCATGCATTGATTTCTAACTAGTTTTCTTTCTTTGGCTCGGAGTACACTGTAAGTGCTTATGTTTTAGCATCTTGCATGTGTGTAAGTATTAACATGATAACATGCTTGCCATGAGGCTAACTGCTTAAGTGTTTAACTGCATGAATGCCTGTGGGTGAAGGTTGGATTGCTTGAATTGGAACAATTCATCGAAATGCGAGTTTTAAGCCCACTTTGTGGAGTGGCAAAATCATGTTTTCTTAAGCCCATTTGAGGGTGGCAAATCCACGACTTAGCCTACTTGCGAGTAGCACTTTCACACCATTTTCAAACAAATAAACACGAGATGTTTTGTTCACGCATGTGTTTTCAAAAACAACATATCATGTTAGTAAAGGCCGATCTTTGATCGGGCGAGCGGGGGTACTCATTTCAGGACCTTCCCCTCTCGTACCCAAGTTCCCGAGCCGAGGCAACTTTGGTGATGACGGACACGTGGCCTTAGGCACGAGTCAGGGTTTCCTAAATTTTCCCAAAATAAAACATTTAGGTGGCGACTCTGTAATCTGGCAAAGCAGTCCATGTTTGGCAGTTTTTGATTAAAATCGATTTTCCAATACGATTTGTCGGATTTGGACTCTTTGGTGATTTATCAGTCTTACATTGCACTTTGTGAGATTAGATTTAGAACCGTGACACGAGTCCGAACTGTAGTAGTTAAGAACAAACAATTCGCGCCCTCGCGCGCGGAGCGGAGTTCGGGCGGTCTACATACCTGTACATAGGTCCTGCTATGAGCTTTTATAGATTCCGCTCAGCACAATCCTAGTAGGATTCCAACTCTCCATATAAGAGTCCTTCTAGGAATCACACACCCTACTCACTACTAACCAAGTGAGATGGTTTGTACAATCCTAGTAGGACTCTGCTCTTCTTAGCAGAGCCCTCTTAGGAATCAGAAAGGTAATGCTCATCATTCCAAACCCTTCCCACTGTTTACCCAAGGGAGATGGTGTAACATGCCCGGGGGGTACCCGCGCGCGTTAAACAGTTCGGACTCCCGAGATCTCTTTGATCTCAAGTTTTACGAGTGCAATGTGAAACATAGATGAGAGTCCAAATTTGGCAACTTTTATTGAAAATCCATTTTATTACAATTTTGTCAAAAATGGACTGCGTCATCAGATCTCAGAGTCGCCACCTAATATTTTGGGAAATTAGGAAACCCATGACTCGGTGCCAAAGGCCACTGTTCGTCGTAACCAAGGATGCTTGGCTCGGAACCTTAGGTATGAGAGGGGAAGGTCAATAATGAGCACCCCCGCTCACCCGATCAAAAGATCGGCCTCTACTAAACCATGATATGACTTTTATTTTCTTTATATGTTCATGTTCTGATTATTGAATAAATCCTAAAATTTACTATGTGAAGCATACAAGTATAGACTAGTTTGCTCAGATTGGAACAATTCAATTTCATGTTTGTTTTGAAAAGGGTTTGAATTTGCCACTTGACAAAGTGGGCTTAAGACGTACATTTATTGAATTATTCCAATTCAAACAACAAGCCTTCATCCACAGGCATTCAAACAGTTTATCACTTAAACAAATAGCCACATGGTAGGATGCTAAACATAATAAGAAAATCACACACAAATGGGATGCTAAAGCATAAAAACTCACAGATTGACCGAGTCCCTCGAACAGCTACAAAACAAAGTTAGTAAAATATGCATGATCTTATATACAGAATTCTAATGCAATTCACTCATGAGATGCACTAAAGATTCGGCTTCTAAAACATGGCATGTGAATCATCTCAAAAACATGGGGTAGCGCATAGAATCACAGAAGAATTGATTAAATCCACACATGTAAATGTAGCCGAATCTTAATGCATGAGACATAAATGTAAAGCATGGATATGCATGGCATGTCAGATATATATACATACACACAGTTAGGGAAAGCGATTAAAGAATGGGATAAAAGAAGCGGGGTGGGGGGAATTATTACAATACTTGAATTATTACAGATCCGAATAAAGGAGGGAGGAGAAATAATAAAACAAAATAAAAACCTCACCAAAACACTCAAAATCAAAATTAAAAAAAAAAAATAGAAGGTTGAAATCCCCGGCCATTTATCAAGTCCTCATGCCTCAGCCTATGTATTCATCTTCAATGGAGGGTCCCACCAATTTATGTTAACTTTAGAAGAGCAGCAAGGCAACCTGCCATCCCTTGGATTTGAGAAGTAGCACAACACGCACAAAAGGGAGCCCTCCGAAGTAGATGACAAGCAAAGCAAAGCAATCGCCAATTAGACCAAACAGTGCTATGAGCTTTTCTTGTGAACCCCAATTTCGAGTCTTCAAGGGTGGTGTTGCGAATCAAGGACAGGAGTAGAGGCTAAGGGTTTCTTCAAAGAAAATGAGAGAGACAGAGAGTGCAGGGAAAGATTTCTTCGAAAAAGAGAGAGAGAGAGATGGGTATCTCTCTAGAGAGAGAAAAGGTGGTGGGTCTCTAGAGAGAGAGAGGTGCCATGTGAGGGTGTGTGGGTTTGCTCGGTTAGAGAGAGAGAGAGAGGTGCCGTGTGAGGGTGTGTGGGTGTGTGCTACCGGTGGTGGTGTGTTGTGTTGGGTTGGTCGGGTGTGAGTGTGTGCATGGTTGAGGTGAGGTGAGTTGTGGTGTTTAGAGAGAGAGGTGATGGGTCTTCCTCCGTGGGTGTGTGCATGGCCAACCGTGAGCTGTGTGTGTGTGATCAAGGGTGATGGGTCTCTCCCTCCTTGCTGCCGTGTGTGAGGGCCATGGTGTATGGGTGTGTTAGAGGGAGAACTGGCCGTGTATGGACTGCTATGGCAGTGGATGTTGGTGTGTTGGGTGGCTGGGTTGTGTTGTGGCCATGTGGTGTGTTGGGTGGCTGGGTTGGTGAAGAGAGAGAGACCCAGCCGTGAAGGCATGGCTGTGATGGTTTGTGCCGTGTGATCATGGTGGTGTGAGAGTGAGGAGTGTGTGGTGCCGTGCATGCCGTGTGATCATGGTAGTGAGTGTTAGTGAGAGAAGAGAGAGGGAGAGTCGTGGGTGTCTTGTGATGTGGGTTTGGTGTGTTGGTGAGCTTGCATGGCTGAGTGTGTGTGTGGGGGTGCTACTGTGAGTGTGCCGTGAGTGAGGTGAGTGCAGGGTGGTGAGGTGTGTATATGGTGTGAAGCTGTGTGAATGTGTGTTGTGCGCTAGGGTCTGCCGAGGGAGAGAGGAGATCTCAGTGGGTGTGTGTGTTGTGTCTGTATGGACTCTCCTCCCAAATGAGTGTGTGAATGATCCATCCTCCTCCCTCAGTCCATGGTGTGCCTCCGAGCTGTCGGTTGATGATGCTCCTGTATGTATTTAATGAGAGAAGAGAGAGTTGGGTTTGGTGTGTGTTGAGTGGGGAGAGAGAGAGAGGTCTAGTGCATGTATCTATCTTTTTTCCCCTCCAAAACCGTGTGTCTCATGTGCACCATCCCATGTGCATCTCCCCTTTTTTTTCTTTATTCATCCACTTCCTTCACCCATCCTCCTCTCTTTTTCTTTTTTTGAACCCGTGTATATGTGTCTCCTCTCTTCCACTTCCTTTTCTTTTTCATTTTTTTTTTCCACCTCACCAATTCCTCCACCCACTCTCAATTATTCCTCCACCATCTTCTTTTCTTTTGACTTGTTTTTTTTGTTTTTTGACCTACCAAAAATGCTCTCTCTTTTTTTATTTTTTATTTTTTATAAAAAAAACAAACACTCCACAACAACACCTAATTATTATGGCCATACACCACCACTAATTTTCTTTTTATTTTTAATTATTATTTATTATTATTTATTTATTTTTTTATTTTTTTTGTTATTATATATATTTTTTTATTTTTTATTTTCTTTTTGTTTTAAAAATAGTTCAATTTAGAAAACACACTTAAAAGATATGCACACACCTAATTTAATACACACACATAAAATGATAAAACACACATAAAATTATAAAACACTACAAATTACCAAAATATTAGTGATGGCCAAAAATGGATGAGGTTGGTCAAAATAAAATGCCCAAGTCTTAGGGCCGGTCAAAATGGGGTGTCTACAGATGGCTTTACCACGGTAGAGTAACAGTATGGCCGAGCTAACACTAACCTTCTAACACACTTAGCTTGGCGCTTTCACGAGCGATGCTTAGCTCGGTCGCCGTTCATCTATACCTCGGTTCAAATCACCTAGACCGACCTAAATTTAGTCCTTTATGATCGAGCTAACAGGGCCCAATTGCAAAGTCCATTTACCTCAGCCCACAGCTCAGCCCACTTTCTACCGGTCTTAGCTTGGCCCAAGCTTTTCATAAATTACCCTCTCAATATATATATACATTTATCAAGAGAAAGATATTTTATTGATGAAATCATTACATCAATAGAATAGAAAAGAGATGGTGCAACAAGCATAAAAAACTATCTAATGATTGCAGTGGGGGTGCAGAGCCGAAAATACAATCATTGCGAAGTTAAACCACCTTTAAACTATCTAATGATTGTGTTTTGGTCTCTCAAACCACTATTACCAGATTATTGCTATAGTAGATTATTACTACTCCATAAGATTATGCTCCTTTAGTTTGAGATGAAAAGTAACTTAAAAGGTAAGGGGGTGGCTGGTGGGATTTATGTGGTTTAGGCCTTGTTTGGAGTACTCTAAAAAAAGTCAAAAAGTCACTATCCTATTTAAGTCACATCATCTTATTTAAGTCACATCATCTCTCTACCACATCACTTCAAACTCAACCCATACCCAATCCATATTTCACAAAAGGTCAAAAAGTGCACTTATTTAGATCATCCCAAACCACCTCTTAAAAATAAAATTATAAATTTATTGTGAATGACGGATTAAACAAAAAATCAAATTGCAATTTGAGTGATTTGGGATGGTTTAAATTAGCTAGCTGATTGAAAAATATTCTAAAATAATTACTAAGTATTTACATAATATATAACACTAATTTGCATAATATTTTTCATATATATAATACAAACTAATTTTATATAATATTTATATATATATATAACTACTAATTTGTAATAAATTTTATATCTTAAATTTTCTCACATTTATTTTTACTTTGATATTTCATTAGAAGTTGAAAAAAATATATATATTAACCATAGTAAAACAGAGCGAACTCGAAAATGAATTATAAATTTTAAAAATTAATCCACAATTGGCGGATGAACCAATACAAACGGAGAGGGATTAGTCAATTTTAACAAATTTAGTGATATTTTATACAATTAGATCTATATGAAAATTCTATTAGTATATCCTTTACTTATTTATTAAGAAAGTAATACAAATACAATAAGATTGCTTCTTCTTCTTTTTTTGATCAGTAAAAAGAAGAACTTTATTGATGAAGATAACATACAAAATATGAAATTACATCAATAAAGATGAGGCAAGAGCAAAAAGCATCAAAGAGAACTCTCCAAATCCCAACTAGGTTGGCACTAGGAAAGACACCTTATCATTTGCAAGCTTAAGCCAAAGTTGGCGAGAGACCAACAAAGCAAAAAAGGAAAATAGCAAGCAAGGAGGTCTACACAATAACAGAAAATAGCATAAGGCAGCAAACAAATCAAAGCACCAGCAAATAGAACACCATGACAGCAGAATCTGAGGCAAAGTAGTAGAGCAAAATTGACAACAGAGCAAGACTAAGGCAAAGTAGCAGCAATTCCACACAAACAGGCCAGCGGCCAAGCAAAACTAATAGCAGTGCAAACCTAATGTACAAAAGCCTTCCAGACACACTAATAACATCTTCTAACTCACAGAGTTCTTCACAGGTAGGTTGCAGCCCATTCGACAAATAATCATTCCAAAACATTGAGCAAGGCAACCAGATAGATCTGCACACACCAACAAAACTCCAATACTAAGTATACACCCTCTTTCCCTGCACCAAAACACCTCAGAATAGCAACATGTAGCTTTATCCTTAGAAGTCTTCTCTCTTGCTTCCATCAGCAGACCAGCAATTAGCAGTAGAACCATCAGTAGAGCAACACTTAGTAGCACCAGCAAACCAACAATTAGTAGCAGACCTTAACAGTCTCTAAATAGCAGCATTAGAGAAACAAAACCAGTAGCAGACTTGCTTCAGGGCACCAGCAAATCAGCTATTTAGCAATTCAGCAACAAAACCAGTACCAATCAATAGAACATCAGCAATTTAGCTCCCCTGTGACACTACTATCTACACACAGTAGCAGACTTGTTTCAGGTTATAAATGACATCTTGCACTGAGTACTTAAACTCTTTCAAAGAAAAGGAAGCCCACATCACAACTTTGACCTTTATCAACTCTTCCAAAGCAGTCTAATCTGGTTGTGCCTCATTAAATAAACACTCATTCCTGGTTTTCCACATTGACCACATTACTGCTAATGGAATTATTTTCCAAATTGCCTTCACATTTTTCTTCATTTTTGTACCGGACCACCAATGTAGTAATTCCTCCACTAAACCAAGAATAACTCAGCTGAACTTCCATCAATTCACAATATTGGCCCATAATTTCCAAGTCATAGAACAGTGAAGTAAAACATGGTTTAAAGATTTCATCTCAGATCTACAGAACACACAGAGTGCACTGGTATTTGAATTCAACACTCCAATCCTTTGCAAAAACTCAGAACATTTAATCTTGCCTCTCCAAGATAACCAGCTCAGAAATTGAACTTTGGGCGGGGCAAAATTATTCCAAATACTTCTAGTGACTGTAATAGCTGGCCCTTGACATGCTTCCATCCACTTCCAGATTGATGCCACAGTAAAAGCTCTAGAAGGATGAGCTAGCCAAGAGCAAGAGTCTTCCATCCCTTCATTGAGCCTAGGTGCATTCTGTAATAGGTCATTAAGTTTCAGCACTTCCTCCTCTTCCCACGCAAACAAAGGCCTTCTAAAGACTAGTTTCCAATCTGAATCCACTCATCTTCTATGGAAAAAATCAAACAAATTGCCATCTTTTTCAACTGACAGAGTGAATAATCTGGGAAATAACACACTCAGATTTTGGTTGTTACACCACCTATCAGTTCAGAACTGCAATCTTCTACCATTTCCAACAACTAACTTGAAATTTTGCAAAAAGAAATCTCGCAAAGCAGGATTTGCTGAAGCCACTGATAGTATGTCTTGCCACAAATTAGATATCCACACTGAACTTATGAATAAGGGGCTCCATCTACCACCAAAACCTCCACACTTACTACAAACCACTTGTTTCCACAAAGCTGCCTCCTCTTTTCAATACCTCCACCACTACTTAATTAATAGGCACTCATTAACCTGACTTAGACTTCTCACACCTAGCCCACCTTGATTTTTGCTTAGACAAATCTCCTTGCAATTAACTAGGTGCATCTTTTTCCTAATTTCAGATCCTCCCCAAAGAAAATTTGTTTGAATTTTGTGTAATGATTTTGCAATACCCACTGGTAGCTTGAAGATAGATAGGAAATAGACCGACAAGCTTGACAGAACAGACTTGATCAAAGTTAATCTTCCTGCAAAAGAAAAATACATTCTCTTCTATGAAGCTAACTTACTATTAAACTTGTCTACCACTGGTTTCTATGTACTCTTTCTCCTTGGATTTGTTCCTAGTGGGAGCCCCAGATAGCTCATTGGCAACTTTTGACTGAGGCAGTTTAGTTTTTTTTTGGCAAAAATCTTCACTAGACCATCCGGCACACCTATCCCACACACTTTACTTTTATGGAATTTTATTTTGAGTCATGTCATCAACTCAAAACATCTTAAAATTCTTTTTACAACCACAACTTCCTTCCACGCAGTTTCACAAAATATAATAGTATCATCGGCAAACTACAAGTGTGATAGTTTCAACTCATTTAGTCCTACAGATACTCCTTTAATCAGGCCCTCTTCCTTTGCTTTTTCCATTAGAATATTAAGGCCCTCTGCTACAATGTTAAATAGGAAAGGTGAAAGTGGGTCACCTTGCTTAAGACCTTTCATAGAAGAAAACACTGATGTCAGTGAACCAGTTACTGACACTGATATTCGAGCTATGGATATGCAAGTCTTCATCCACCCAATCCATTTCTCGCCAAAACCAAAAGTAGTCATCATCGAATATAAGAACTCCCAATTTACGAAGTCATATGCCTTTTCAAAGTCTAGCTTTAGGATGAGTCCTTTCTTTTTTGACCTTCTCTACCAATCCACCACTTCATTGGCGATTAGTACCCCATCTAGAATATGCCTTCCACTTAGGAATGTTGTTTGTACTTCACTAATGATCTTGGGCAAAACCTTCCTCAGCCTTCTTGATTAGACTTTGGCAATTATTTTGTATATTGAGCTAATCAAACTAATTGGCCTATAGTCACCCAGTCCCACAGGATTTTCCTTTTTAGGGATTAAGGTAATGAATGAATTATTCACTCATTTGGCCAACTTACCATTACAGTGAAACTCATTCATTATATGCACAATCTCCCCTTTTATGATGGCCTAACACATTTGAATACATTTTAGATTAAAACCATTCGGCCCTGGAGCTTTATTCCCTTCACAATCTTTAATTGTATCCCAGATTTCTTCCTTCAGAAAGTCTGCCTTCAATAATTCAATTGAATCAGTTGGACTAATTGAGGCAAAAACACCTAATAACTTTGGTCTACTTCTCTATTCTTTTGTGAACAGCTGATTGAAATACTGCCTGTTTAATCATCCCAGGCTGATAATGAATTACCTCGTTCTCAGTAACTACGTTCAACAAGTTTTTCCTCTACCTTTTGCTTGCCATTAGATGAAAAAACCTAGTATTTTTATCCTCATTTTCAGCCCATACCCTTCTAGATTTTTGATGCCATAACCATTCCTTCTTTTTGCGTAGATCCCATGCTAAGCTTCTTACTTCTACTCTTCTTTTGATCTAAAAATCCTGAAGATTCCTTTCTTCAGCTATTAAATCCCAGTCATGAAGTTCATCCTCTGCTTGTTTCAACTTCTCATCTATGTTACCAAACACTTCATAGTTCCACCTTCTCAGATGGGCTCTAAGATTTCCTAGTTTTTTCAATAGCCTGTAACTGGCCCAACCACTAACCTGAAATCCTTCCCAATAATTCTTCACTTCTGCTTTGAATTTGGGAGGGAAACATCATGCATTGATAAATCTGAATGGTTTTGGGCCCCAATCCCTCTCATCTTCCATAAGGAGTATTGGACAATGATCAGAAATGCATCTAGGCAGCCCCTGCTGCTTAAACTTGAAACCTTCTAACCACCTAGGATCAATTAAGAATCTATTAATCCGACTCCATCTATCTCCATCCAGCGCATTACACCAAGTGAACTGTCTGCCTAACATTGGTAAATCTACTAGCTCCAACTTTTCAATCAATTCATTAAAATCCTCCATCCCTCTTTCCCTTCTAGAACACCCTTTTCTTTCACTCATAAATCTGATTTCATTAAAGTCACCACCTATACACCAAGGGCTAGAGAAAGATGGTTTAAGCTTTGCTAAAGACCCCCAAAGTTGTTTTCTTTTTAACACATCATTGGGTGCATGAACATTTATAAGAACACAACTAAAAGAATGATGAACCGAACCTGATAATAGCATGAAATTCCTGGTACTACAACACTCCTTTAGCTCAAAAATTTGTGGATTCCACAAGCATAGCAAACCACCAGCACTTCCTTCTGTACCCACCTCCATGTACTCCAACTCCTCCCAAGGCCATAGTAACTTAGCAAAATTATCATCTACCGTGCTTCTCTTTGTCTCTTGCAGCAGAAGGACATCCACCTTCCTCACACTGGCTAGATTTTTTATTTTTCTTCTCTTTTCAGGTCTTCGCAGACCTCTAATATTCCAGGATAAGATAATCATAATGAAACTATTCACAGCTCCCAAATCCCCAATGTTTTTCCCTGACCTGGCTTAGGGATTAACAACTTCCCCTTCAATTCTCTCCAGATCCTTCTCTTCAAGATCAATTAGTTTGCTAACCACCTCCTTTTCCTTACTTTCACAATTCAAACCTAGAATTTTCCCAACTTCAATGGTAGCTTGACCTTCACTTAGTAACTTGTTCCTTCTCCTTGTGTTAAGACTCTATTCAACTGACAATGATATTGCAGCTGCTGCTGCTTTGAAGATAGCTACATGTTGAAAACAATTGCAAAAAAAACACGTTTTTGCTTTGTTTGTTTTGTGCGAGGCTTTGACCTATTTCGCAGATCAACTCCATTCTTATTACTTTTGCTCAGCACTAGTTTATTGAGCTTTCCTTTTCTTAATGGGTTTCCTTTTTCAGGTACTCTTTTTGTTTGGCTAGTTGTTGAACAAAAGGCCTTTGTTGAGTTTGGGCTGCACAATCACTTAAGTTTGAAGGTTCAGTAATGGGTCTATTTGCTAGTACCCCATCCTGAGGCCCTTTCAACACTACCTCTAAGTTTAGCTTGGGCCTTATACTCTTAGGCCCACTAAGGCTTCTGATAAACCCAGGAGTGCATAAATGCCCTTCAACAATTTGAATTTCATTTCTTGGAGTTGACATCTGCTCCAGACTGTTCTCTATACAATCTCCTCTGACTTTTTGAGTTCCCATGTCACCCTCTGTTTCCTTTACGGCTGATGCAGAGAAACAATCATTACATTTATCTTTTTCCCCTGAATCTCGATCCACCATGTCCTGATCATCCCTTGTCACATCACCCTTTTTGTTCAACTCCTCATTCCCTGCATGTCTATCTTCATTTTCCTCCTTGCTTCTCCCACCATGTTTTGACAGTTGATCTACTTCATCTTGAGCAATAGATCTATTGACCTCATTCTCCAGGCAAAAACTTTTGTAATGACATGGCTTGATTGTTGCTGGTAGCTCTTCACACACTCTAATAAGGAAAATGCTTCCATTACATTCAACATTAATCACCGTATTGATGAACTCCATCCCGGTAGTGATTATTTGTACCTTTCCACACTAAAATGAATTCTAGCTAATGATATCTTCATCTAATTGAACAACATCACCCCACAACTTTCTAATGTCTCTGAATGTACTAACACTTCACATATTGAATGGGACACCTACACATGTAAGCCACACACAGCTTTCTTATACAATGTACTTCCATTTCTCCTAATTTGTGACAAAATCACACCATTCTAACATCCACTCTTCTAGCTTTAATCTTTCCTTCCTTTTATGCCACTATGATTTGAAGGTTAGCACTGCTAGTCTTCTTCCTCCATCTCTGACTCTTACTTCCTCCACACCTCTTCTCTTAACCTCCTCCTTAAACTCATTAAAGGAGAGAAAAGATTTCAGCTTCACGATTAGACTGTCATAAATCCACCCATTTCCAGCTTCGAAGGCCTTTACAGCCAACTTCGTCTTCTCATTATTGCCACCATTCTACATTACTTCTGCAAAAGATCTTCTACCTACACTATCCACCCTTCTTTGCACAAGACTCCTTTATGGATGCTGCATCATCCTACCATCGCTTGTGGTTGCCATTACATGGTGCTTATACCCTTCTTTTTTGAACTCTGCTTTTTTCACTTTCAGTGCCTTATTATCACACCACAGGCCATCAGCCTTCATCACTGCCATTTCAGCAACAACCTTGCAATCATATCTCACAAAACCAAACCTTGATCCCATTACTTTTCATCTTTTTGACGGGATGAAAACATCCTTAACTACATTAAACTTGTTAAACAAAGTAAATAGACTCTTTGGAGTCATTGAGTTTGGAATCTGATCCACAAAGATAGTAAACAAGCTATTGTCCACTGATCTATTGCCTTGGTTAGCCACTCGTCTTCTTCTTAGCATTGGGTTCCAGCCTCCTACCCCATTTGGTTTATCAGAGCACCCTGAGTTGCTGAAAATGTTGCGAGGAGAGCCTCTAGAATGAATTGTCAACGACTCTTCTAAGTAAAGGTTACTAACATATTACTCGTGTTATGCACAAGATAAAATAATATATTATTTAATAAAAATATGATAATTATATTTAATCTTTTATATTATGTAAAATAAAAGTTAAATGAAAGCTAATTAATCAAGATTTTTTTAATTGTTTAAAATTAAGAAAATCAAAAAAATTAGTATGAGATATTGATTATAAAGCTTCTCACTAAAACTCATTTTGCTTATATAAATGTGAGTATATGATTCACTTTATTTAAGTGAAACAATTTACTTTTTCCTTCTTTTCTCGATGTGGGATTATAAAATAAATGTTAAATGAAAACTAGTCAATGAGGATTTTCTTAATTGTTTAAAAGTTAACAATTGTTTGGGTAGGACGTTTATTTCGAATCAAGCAATCTTAGCCGTTTAATCTTTAGTTAGGCTAATATTTAATTTATTTTGAATCAAACAAATTTAACCAATATATTTTTGATAAAACAGCTAAAATTGCAGTTAAACCAGTGGATCAGTCAAATCGAAAACAGTTCACCCTATCGGTTAGGTCAATGGACCAACCAATTTATAAAAAAATTAATTAATTAAAACTTTTAAATTTAATTTTAATTTTAAAATTTAAACTTTCTTGAACTGAAACATACACAACACTACAATATTAAATGGGAGCATAATGTTTATATAGTGAAACAACTCATTTTTTTCCTCATTTTCCTGATGTGGGATTGTAAAATAAAAGTTAATAGTTGTTTAGACGGGAAGTTCATTTCTAATCAAGCAATCTCAGTCGTTCAATTTTTAATAAGGTCAATCTTAGTTTATTTCAAATCAAACAAATCTAAACAATATATTTTAATACACAACTAAAATCATAGTTAAACCAGTGAATCAGTCAAACCGAAAACAATTCAGCCTAATCGGCTAAGTCAAAAGACCAACAAAAAAATTAATTAATTAAAACCTTTAAATTCTATTTTAAAATTTAAACTATCTTGAACTGAAACATGCATAATACTATAACATTAAATGAGACTATAAATGTTAGGTTTTTATTCTTGGCAATCCCGTTTGACAAAACTCATTTCAGTTGTATTTTCATTCGCTCTTTTATTTCAGTAAGGCCATGAGTTCTTAGATTTGAATCCAACCTGAATTGTGCCTTGCAGAGATGTTTGTGGTGTTAATTCTTTCATGTTTGCGGTGTTAATTCTTTCATGTTTGCCACTTCGCTGACTATGTTAGAGATCGAGCTGCCTGATCAGCTCGCAGGGGTCCAGGGGCAACACCCCTTGGCGGGTCCGGGGCAGTGCCACGGCGGGGTTGAAGGGTAGCACCCCCGAAGCAAAATGAAAAAATGCATTTGAAGTTCTTTGGTTGCTCGAGCGAAGGAGCAGGCGCTCGAGCGAAGAATCCTTGGTCCCAGAAGTTGCGTTCAACTGTAAAAATATTGAGAAGTTGCATTCCTCGCTCGAGCGAGACTTTGGTGGCTCGAGCGAAGACACTTGGAAAAACACGCGTTTTAGTCTCCTCGCTCGAGCGAGAGATCCTTCACTCCAGCGACCATCGCGGACCTGTTTTCTATAAATATGTTTTTCAATCAAATTTTAGGGTTACGCTTCCAGATCTTTTTCTTGGATATTAGGGTTTATATCTGGGGCTATTTTGCTAGTTTTCTTTGATATTTGATTGAGTATTCAACTCATGGTTTAAGAAGTATACATCAAAGGATTGTTTGTTTATTCAATACAAAAGAGTGTTGTTCTTCGATGGATTTTGTGGAATTCGGGTCTGAAGCTTTGGTGGATTCCGGAGTGGCTCATCGTCGTGATTCAACATCGACGTTATGGATTCAACGTTGGGCAAAACAATTCCGAGGTAAAGACGGGGTTGAAAGAGGCACATTGGGGTCGGTCCGATTCGGGCGTGGATTCGCTAGGTAATTGAGGGTACACTTGTGTAATTCCTTTATGTTCTTTTAGTGGATTGTTTTGTGGCTGTTGTCCGTGATTTTTTTTTATCACAATTGTAGGCGCTCCAATGGTGGTTTTTTCACGTAAAATCATTGTGTCGATTTGTTTTGATTGTTTGATTGAGATTGTTATTTTCTGCTTAAAATTGATACATAATCACAAATCAACATCTAGGAGATTTCTAGATTTTTCAATAAGATTCACTTTATATAAGTGAAACAACTCACTTTTTATTTCTTTTCTCGATGTGGGATTGTAATTATTTTAAAGTTAAATATTATGAGAGTTTTAAAATTTGATACAAAATTATTTTTAAAATCAAAACGTCGATGTGGGATTGTATAATAAAAGTTAAATGGAAGCTAACCAATGGAGATTTTCTTAATTATTTAAAATTAAGAAAATAAAAAAAAATTGGTATTGATTGTTTCTCACTAAAAATCTTCTTTTGCTTATGTAAATGGGAGTATAAGATTCACTTTATATAAGTGAAACAATTCACTTTTTCATTCTTTTTTCGATGTGATATTGTAAAGTAAAATTCATTTTTTTCTTCTTTTCACGATGTGGGATTGTAAAATAAAAGTTAAATGGAAGCTAATTAATGAAAATTTTCTTAATTGTTTAAAATTAAGAAATTTCAATAATTTATATAAATTAGAGCATAAGATTTACTTTTTGTAAATGAAACAATTCAATTTTTCCTTTTTTTTTCTTTCTCAAAAATAAAAGGTAAATAGAAGCTAGCCAATGTGAATTTTCTTAATTGTTTAAAATTAAGAAAATTCAATAATTTTAAAATGAGGGTTTGGACCTTCTAGAATGTTTCTCCCCTTAAAACTCCCTTTATAAGATTCATTTTATATAAGTAAAACAACTCACTTTTTCTTTCTTTTTCCGATGTGGGATTGCAACACTTTATATAAGTGAAACAACTCACTTTTTCTTTCTTTTCTCGATGTGGGATAGTAATTATTTTAAAATTAAATATTATGAGAGTTTCAAAATCTCATACAAATTATTTTTAAAATCAACACTATGCGGGATTATAAAATAAAAGTTAAATGGAAGTTAGCCAATGAGAATTTTCTTAATTATTTAAAATTAAGAAAATCAAAAAAATGAGTATGAGATATTAATCATAGGGCTTCCCACTAAAAATCTCATTTTATTTATATAAATGGAAGTATAAAATTCACTGTGTAAGTGAAACAATTCACTTTTTTTTTTCTTTTTCTGATGTGGGATTGTAAAATAAAAATTAAATGGAAGCTAGCGAACGAGAAATAGAGAGACATAATTTAGGTTGGTGAATTTATCATACTCGATCATTTTGTAAACTCATATGCATATTAAAAAAAAATTATATTCATTCTAAAGTCATGTTAATGTGATTTTAATGTATTTATCTTTAATAAAAATATATGATCTATTTATAAAATTATATATATTATTTATTTTAAAAAATTAAATATAATAAAATTACGTGATTGTAAATGATAGTCTCGCTCAAAGTAAATCGAATTTTAATTTGTTCAGAATGTTGCTAATAAAATCTGAAAATAAATCAAAGTTAATCAACTGACCTCTTCTCCTCTCTGGCATGTGCCTTGTTACATTGTCATCCATGTGGTCATAATTGTGGAATTAACTTGCATCATTGCATCATTGCATTTTGAGCAAAATATTGTTTTAAAAATATAATTAATTATAGTCACGCAAGCAAGATGGACCCAATTTGGGAAGATGGGTGATGGCCTCCAAATTTCAAAACTATTTTATTCTAATAATAATAACATTAATTATTAAAAAAAGCTTTTAAATTATATAAGTTGACCTCCTATTAGAGAGACATATTTGCACCGTACAGTTTGGTGAACCATCAACCTAAACTAACATAAAAGCTTCCAACCTAAATTATCCTAACCTAAACAATTCACTTTGTCTTTCTTTTTTTGATGTGGGATTATCAAATAAAAGTTAGCCAATTGAGATTTTCTTAATTGTTTAAAATTAAGAAAATCAAAAAAATTAATATGAGATATTAAAACTGTCACAAAGCTGCTCACTAAATTGATGAGAGTCTAAGATTATCTTTATATGAGTAAAAAAAATTCAATTTTTTTTTTCCCGATGTGGGATTATCAAATCAAAGTAATTATTTAAAATTAGAAAATCAAGAAAATTTGAATGAAGATTTGGAGCTCCTAGAAGATTTCTCACTAAAATGTCCATTTTCCTTATATAATATATATAGAGACACTACAATAAATCAGCTTTTTAGGGACAAATTTATTCCGTCCGTAAAAATGTAATATTTGTTGAAAAAACTTTAGCCAACTAATTTTCTCCATCGTGAAATTTGTCGCAAATGGCTCGTTATGAAAAGCCAAAAAATGACTTTTAGAGACAAAATTTTGCATTTGTCACTCTAAATAAACTTTTAAAGACAAAATTATGTGGTTGCAAAATGTTTTGATTTTGAGACCACCAAAATTTGTCTCTAAAAGTCTAATTACAGTCCAAGGCAAAAGAAGAAGTTATGGAGACGAAAAATTAATTTTTGAGACAACACAAATTGGTCTCTAAAAGTCTTAGTTTCTGGGACAAATGAAAATAGTGGCTAAAAGTTTTAGTTTTGCAGGCAATTAAAAGTGGTCTGTAAAAGTTATAACTTTCTTGAGACAACTAAAATTGATCTCTAAAATTTGATAATATATATATATATATATATATTTTTGACTTTTTGATTTTGTAACAATTACTCTAAAAATACTAGTTTGATCATCAACTTATATTCCTTTCTTGATTTCTCAACAACCAAACAGAAAATAATCAACAACCAAACAGAAAATATCAAACATATCTACAAACCATCTGTTCATCTCCAAATTAAAATTCAACAACACCAAAAAATCAACAAAGAATGCTAGCAACTTAGCAAGAGTATATTTATTAGGCTGTATCAAGAAATCACGCATATGTGAAAACATGTCAATGGCCTCACAAAAAATCCCATTCTTAGAATCCCATTATCAGAATAACCAGCTATCAGAGAATTCCAAGAAACAGAATCTCTATAAATCATCTCATAGAGTAATATCCAAGTAGGTAGCTTTCACAGTGCACTTGTGTTCCCATTCCTGCCAATCAAAGAAGAAAAGAAGTCACATTTACTTATTTAGGATTAATACTTGGTGAAGCTACAAACTCTAGTTCTCAATCTGAAGAGCACAAAAAAATTCTCATTTACTACTTGCAACATCTATAGAAAAAACACTAATATTTACACTGTCAGTCACCAGAGATCATCAAGGTATCACATCCGAAGAAGCCATTGCAGAGCAATATCATTTCTATGTTGTGTTCACTTAATTTCAATTTATTTTTCTCTTTTCCTTTTACTTGTTAAAGGGAGGGGAGGTCTTTACAAGCCCTTATAATTTTTACTTCTTGGCACAATAAATTAACTGCCTTGACAACAAGAAAAATACGTGAAAAAGCATGTAACTCAAACCTCAAAAAAGGCTAAATTCTATATGTCATAAACCAAAATCAAAAAGCAAAACCATCATATATGTAATTGAACTCTTACTAGGAAAATAAAGGAACCTGATCTATATCCTCGCAGACAGCAAGCTTTTCATGACCATATGGGTAACTGTTTCACACAATTAAATCATTATCAAAACGAAACTGAAAAATGTCTATAACATCAAAAGTTGGAATAGAAATAAGCTTGAGCAGAAGTTTACAGCAAGCCAAAACTAGAGTACAACTTCTTACGATCATCTCGAGTAAGTTCAGTGCCAATGCTGTAACACAAAAATGACACAAAAAGAATATGATTCTAAGATGAACCAAAAGACCACCATTATTAAAATAACCGAAATCTAAGGGCACAAAATTTCAAACAGTGACACCACCTGTTTATGGTAATATTAACAGCTATTCTGTCAACCTCAAAGGCAATGAGGTTAGACATGATCTCTGCAGTGGCTCCACCAAGTTTCTATTTGAAAATTTTGCATTAGAGTTAAGTAAAAGAAAAAGGAAATAGAATCTTCTTACAATATAAGAATGAAACAAACATCTGCACAATGGGCAGTTAACCCTAACCTGACAGAACCTGTAGAAATCCTCAAGATATGCCTTGTAAAGAGTATTCCTCATTATTTCAATGTTAATGTCATCCAAGTCCTAAAGATGACACAATTAAGTAGAATGAAGAAAAAGCATGATGTTGAATAGTGGATCTCTAAAATAAATCTACCACAATGTAGTCAAATAAAAATATAAGTTACATAGATGTTAACAAAGTGAATACAGACAAAAGAAATATCAACCATCATTGTTCCTATTATTCATAGTATATATGAAGACCCATATATGCACCACTAATATGACAAATAAAAATTTTAACCGTAAGTCAAATAGAAAGAGGAAATGTTCTTTTCCTCTATTTTTTTTTTTTTTTTAACTCGGTTCAGTAGAAAAACCAACTGCAAATCCACATGTATGGGACATTGTGTCCATATGTCCATCTACAGTTTTATATCATTCATCAG
Source organism: Camellia japonica (assembly GCA_030407325.1). Lineage (NCBI taxonomy): Eukaryota > Viridiplantae > Streptophyta > Magnoliopsida > Ericales > Theaceae > Camellia > Camellia japonica. Next base: position 8,001,270 of record JAPPVO010000016.1, read on the forward strand.
CAAATACATGATTGCAAGAAATTTCCTCTCCAAAAACACAAGATTAAATGTATGTATTTCTTGGTGTCAGAAAAACACATCTCATACAAAATGTCCTCTTACACAGAAGAAAACAAACATAAGTAGCAGTCACTAGTGAGTACCTCAGATGTGATACACTCAGAGAAGTACAGAGCCAAAGGCGTGTCAACAAGCACCAGTTTATATAGCTCCCACATATTCTGAGCAACTGCCAGGATATCAATACTGAGGAAACAAATTAAGAAAAACATTGCCATGTTATTAGTAGTCAAAACAAAACTACAAACCTACATCAAGTAAACATTACCTGTCAAACATACCCAAGGGGTGGCATTTCTCTAACAAGTGAATCAAAATAAATTTAACAATGCAATCAATCGAATTGGCATTTACATTTCCAAATAACACAAATATAATCAAATCAAACAAATCAGGATTATATCAGACCATATCATCAAAGCAAAAGAAACATCAGAACAAGCATCAATATAGGGATTCTACGAATTCTTCATACACAGCTTTTCCGAATACAAAGGTCAACTCAAAAAGCTACTTCCTACTTCCTTACACAAACACCCAAATTATTTTTGTCCCTAAAAATTTGTCTCCAAAATCTTAATTTCTTGTAGTGATGATACTTTTAAATTAAAATTGATTGATTTATCATATCTAGCATTGAAAAAACAAATAAACAGAAAGGAGAATAAAGTAATAATGATGTTGCAAATAGAGAATCCTCATCAGAGTTCACCAAGAAAACGAGCAATTCTAACCATATGTTGGAACCTGCCCACTAGCAACACCAGGCAAACTTTAGCACCATCAATGCTAAGAATATCTCTTTTATGTGCTTGTGTGACTCAACTTGTTAAAAATAGAAAGTGAATTCCCATTGTGTGCAAGTAGAAGATAAGAGTTGTACAACCCAAAAAAGACAATTGAATTCAATATTTGATCCCAAAAACTATATTGGTGGTGAAATTTTTTAACAATGTCCATTCAAAATAGGGTGTGGAAGAGTCGAAGAGAGCATGAGAAAATGTTGTAGACCCTGTTTTCTTGAAAAGGAACAAACCATTTTATCAAGTGTTTTATCATATTTATGTGGATGTCACAATTCTTTCATAGAGTTGTCAATCTACTCAAACTCCATAGATTTTTAGAACTTCCTTATCTTATTACTATTTAAAAAGAGACGAAATCCATGGACAGATTTGGCTGGATTTGAAATCCATATGTCATGTGATCAACCAAGTGGGGCGCAAGGATTGTAAGATCAGATTTCAAATCTACTTTATTTGAAATCCTTAAGTTAAAAAATAGAGCCTTAAACTATTTAACAAAGATTAAAAATGTACTCATATAATCATCAATTCATACAGATTCTACAAAATTCTAATCAAATTCAGAATAAAATAAAATAAAAAAGCACAAAACAACAAAATTTATAAGAGCAACAAAATCATATGTTCGAAATTTTCAAACCTAAGGAATCCAATTCTTCAAGCAATAGCAAACAATAACTTAATCAAAAAAAAAAAAGAAAAAGGAGAGAGATAGAGATAGAGATAGAATAGACATACCGACTTACAGAGACAAATCTCCTTAGCTTTTTCTATAACCCTAGCAGCAATCTTCTTCAGATCCGCTTCGACGTAGGGCAAAACATCAGCAGCCCCTGCAATTCAGAAGAAGAAAAAAAAAATCAAAACAATCAATTCACTACATGAATCTATATATATAGAGGATTGAATGGAGATAATACCATTGGGGATGAAATTGTTGCCGAGATCAGAAGCAATCAACGAGATCCGTAGAGAAGAACCATTGCATTTGCGAGAGAAGAAGAAATTAGGTATTTGAGAGAGTGAGAGTGAGTGTGAGAGTGAGAGTGATCGATCTACCATAATTTCTATCAAGCTATCTGTCCCGGATATTGAGTTCAAAAATGACTATATAAAATAAAATAATGTATGATTGGGATTTATTAGCGACCAACTAAAATTGTAGGCAGAAGTGGCTAATCTTTTTACAATTAAATAGTTTTGTCTAAAAAATAGAATAATATGATTAAATATATATATATATATATATATATATTTTTAAATTCCTTCATTTTTTCTTTAAAAGTATAATTTTTATAGAAGAATTATTTTTGTTCCTAAAAATTTGTCTTTAAAATCTTAATTTCTTGTAGTGAGATAGATAGATAGATAAATTAGCTAGTTGATTGAACAATATTCTGAAATAATTATTAAGTATTTGTGTAATATATAACACTAATTTACATAATATTTTTCATATATATAATAAAACTAATTTTACATAATATTTTTTGTATATATAGCTACTAATTTGTAATAAATTTTATATCTTAAATCTTTATCACACTCATGTTTACTTTAATATTTCATTAGAGATTAAAAATATATATATATGTATTAACTATAGTAACACCGAGCAAATTCGAAAATGGATTATAAATTTTAAAATTTAATCCACAATTGGTGGATGAATCAATACGAACCGAGACAGATTAGTCAATTTTAACAAATTTAGTGATATTTTATACAATTCTATTTAAAAGGGCCTATCATTTGACTGTGAATTCTATATGGAAATTTGTTCATATATCTTTTACTTATTTATTAAGAAAGTAATACAAATACAATAAGATTGCTTTTTGAATAGTATTAATCATATAGAATGTTGTGAGGAGAGCCTCTAGAACCAATAGTCATCGACTCTTCTAAGTAAAGGTTATAGGTTCAATTTTTGTGGAGGTTGAATTAAGAGGTAAATAATTATTGTTTTGCAAAGATAATGAGGCTAATTCTTATAAATGCTAATCTAATAACTAACTATTGAGAATCTTTAAACTCATTTTCATTGATTTCAAAACTGTAGAGTACACTTGTTTATATACTGTAAGCAAAATATCTAAACTATACAAAATATCTAATCCTAACTAACTTTCTGTAAACATATGTAACTATATACCAAACTATCTAACCACCACAACTAATTCCATTGTAGCATGCCATCGGAACACTACTCTTACAGGTCTATGATGGAGAAGCTATAACAGACAAAGGCTGTAGCTCAGGTGATGATGATGAAAGCTATGTGCTGTGAGATGGTGATGATGAGACAACTTCTTCAACCCCCCTCAAGCTAATAGGGCAAGGAAGCACTAACAGCTTGTCACGAAGATAATGAAATCTGGAAGGAGACAGTGGTTTAGTAAAAATATCAGCCACCTGATCAATGGTAGGAATATATTTCAGTTCAATCTATTTGGCAACCACTTTTTCTCGAATAAAATGACAATCAATTTTGATATGTTTTGATCAAGAATGAAAAACAGGGTTGGATGCTAAAGCCATAGTAGATAAACTATCACACCAGAGAACAGGAATAGCAGAAGAGGAAACACATAAATCCTTGAGCAGCTGCTGAATCCAAGTGAGCTCAGTTGTGGCATGAGCTAAGGCTCTATACTCAGCTTCAATGGATGACCTAGAGACAATTGCTTGCTTCTTAGCTGACCAGGAAATCAAGTTTGAACCAAGATATACACAATAGCCAGAGGTAGATTTTCGATCAAAACTATCATTGGCCCAATTAGAATATGAAAAAGCAGAAAGATCAAAAAGACTAGCTATGAAAGAGAGACCATGAGACAAAGTCCCTTTCATATATCGAAGAAGCCTCTTAACTACTTAAAAATGAGCATTAGTGGGAAGATGCACAAACTGACAAGCCTGATTAACAACATAGGAGAGATCAGGTCTGGTGATAGTCAAATATTGCACCACCTACTAAACTTCTATACAGAGAGGGCTGAGCAAATGGCAGAGAATCAGCTGCAGAACATACTGATTTAACAACCATAGGAGAAGAGCATGGTTTGCAGTCTTGCAAACTTGCTTTGTGCAATAATGCAGCTGCATACTTGGCTTGAGATAAGAAGTAACCATGCTCATGAGAATGAACTGAAATTCCCTGAAAATAGGACAGAGAACCAAGCTCTTTCATAGAAAAGACCTTGTGCATTTGCTGAAGAAGTTGAGCAATGAGAGTATAATCATTAACAGTTAGTAAGATGTCATCAACATATACCAAGAGTATGGTGAGACTTGTAGAAGTTTTTCTAATAAAAAGAGAAGTATTAGATAGATTGTTTGTGAACTCCTGAGAAAGCAAGAAGGCAGAAAAAGTAGAGTACCAAGCCCTAGAGGCTTGCTTGAGACCATATAAAGCCTTCTTGAGTTTACAAACATTAGTAGAAGATTGCACAAATCCTGGAGGCTGCAACATATAGACTTCTTCCTGAAGAATGCCATGAAGAAATGCATTTAAAATATCAAGTTGTTTGATAGGCCATTAAGACTGAAGAGCAATACTTAAGAAGATTCTAACTGTGGGTTGCGTAGCCATTGGACTAAAAGTCTCATGAAAATCAATTCCTTCTTGTTGCAAAAACCCCTTTGCCACCAATCTAGCTTTATAACAAGCAATTGTACCATTGGAATCTCTTTTCATGCGAAAAACCCATTTACACCCAATGGCACTCTTATGAGGAGGAAGGTCAACAAGGTCCCAAGTGCCTTGTTGTTGAAGAGCCTGATATTCTTCCTTCATAGCTTGAAGCCACACAGGAGATTGAAGAGCAGCTTGAATAGAGGTAGGTTCAATGTCAAAAAGAGAGATAGTAGCAGAAAGACACTGAGGAATTTTGTGTTTGGATCTAGTGATCATGGGATGTGTGTTAGAGATAGAAGAAGGAAAAGAAAGATGAGGTAAGTCAATGGTAATAAAAGAAATAGGAATAGGCTGAGCAAGAGAAGCAGGAGCAGGAGAAGAAGAAGAAGGCTCAGAAGGAGCAGTAGGTGGAACAGAAGAAGAAGAAGGCTGATCAGGAAGCACAGATGAAGAACTGAATGAAGAAGGCCAGAAAAAGGATGTAAGAGTAGACAAATATGAAGATGAAGGAGAAGAAACTAAGGGCTGCTATTGAGAGAAAGGAAAACATGATTCATTAAAGACTACATGCCTAGAAATGTAGACTTTTCTAGAAAGATGATCAAGACATCTATAACCCTTAATAGTAGGATGATACCCTAAGAAAACACAAGAAATGGATTTTGGTGACAGCTTGTGAGGAGTATAAGGCTTTAACCAAGGAAAACATTGGCAACCAACACTTTAAAAAATGAAAAATCAGGTAAGGTATGAAACAACATTTCAAAAGGAGTCTTGTGATGTAAAACACTAGAGAACATTCTGTTAATGAGAAAGGTAGCTGTGGCAATGGCATCAAACCAAAAATTAATTAGGAGTGATGAAGCAATGTGATTGTAGTTTCAGTAATATGTTTGTATTTGCGTTCAGCTATGCCATTTTGAGCCTGAGTATATGGACAACTACTTTGATGAACAATGCCATGAGAAGACAACAAAGTATCAACTCTTTTATTAACAAATTCAATACCACAATCAGTTCTAAGTATTTTAAGAGAAGCCTGAAACTGAGTGTCAACATAGGCTTTGAATACAAGCAATTTGTCATACACCTCACTCTTGTAATTCAAAGGATACACCGAAGTGAATCTACTGTAATCATCCACAAACAAACATAGAAACGAAATGGGGCATTAGCCACTGTAAAAAGACCCCATACATCACTATGAACTCAGGCAAAAGGACAATTAACAGAAGAATTAGACAATTTGAAAGGAAGCTTATGAGCTTTAAACACATTACAATCAAGGCAAGACAAGTCCTTATTCAAAGAAAGTTTATTTGGTAAAAAGGCAGCCATATGTTGAAGCTTGAAAGAAGATGGATGGCCTAATCTATGATGCCAAAGCAGATCAAACACAGGAGCTATAGTGCTAGACTGAAAAACTTGGGGAGAGAATTGCTCAAATGATGATGGAATGAATTGGTAGAGACCATTGACATTAACACCTCTATGTAGAACCTTGTTCATGTATTTGTCCTGAATGACAAAAGTATTAGCCTGAAAAATAACAAGACAATTGTGGTCTTTGGTAAGTTGATGCACAGATAAAAGATTTGAAGAAATGGTAGGCACATGAAGAAGATTTGAGAGATGAAAAGAATAATGTGGAGTAGGCAAGAGATCCTTACCTATCTGATTGATTGGTAAAGAGGAACCATTACCAACTTTAACCTATTCTTGACCTTGATAAGGCTGAAATTGTTGAAGATTAGTCAAGTTATTTGTCAGATGGTTGGTGGCAGCAGAGTCAACACACCAAGGAGGTATGGAAAGATCAGAAGAAGGCTAAGGCACTGAAGCAGTGTAGGCCTTTGACTGAGACAGAGAGGACTGAGAGGAGTTGCTGCCAGAGGAAGGTTGAAAAGTAGGATCCAAACGATGCCAACATTCAAAAGCAGTATGACTTAGACCTCCACAAATCTGACATCCAGAGTTAGAAGAAAAGGTGCCTTTGGATCTATTATTATTGTATCTATTATTGGATCTGCCTCCTTGAAAATTATTATATCTGCCTCCTTTGGAACCACGATATAAACCTCTGCCTCTTGCAGAATGAAAGCCTTGATTAGAAGAACTTGAAGAATCATAAGACTGAGAGGAAGATGAAGATCCTCGTGAGGCAGAGTAGGCAACATGAAGATTAGTGCCAGTGGAATGTTTAAGTTTTTGTTCAATATGAATGGCCTCTGAACATAACAAGGAACACAAATTTTCCATTTTGACAAGCTCAGATCGAGTACGAATAGAGGTTTTAAAAGAATCATATTCCTCTGGCAGACCATTTAAGGTTAGAAAAACCAGATCCTCATCATCAACTTTTGCAGAAGCTAAAGCCAGCAGAGCTGCTAGATCTTTGACTTGAGATAGATATACCTCCATTGAAGATGATTTCTTACTGAGTGTTTGGAGTTTGGTTTTCAGTTAATGAATATGAGAACGTGAAACAGAAGTAAACTGCTTCTCTAAAAATTGCCATACCTGATCATTGTGAGTCAAATGAAGAACACAAGAATAAATTGATGAAGATAGAGTTGCAGTCAGACAAGTGAGCAAATGTGCATCAATCAGTTGCAATTTTGCATAACTTGGATTTGGAATGGTTTTTCCAGATGCATCAATGAGTTCTGGAGATGGACATGGATTTGATCCATTTACATGATCAAGAAATCCAGATGCTCTAAGCACATTTGTCAGCTACGACTTCCATATGAGAAAATTGTTGGATTCGAGCTTCATTGTGATGAGAGAATTAAAATTTGAAATCAGTAAATTGAGATTTGGTGGTCGAGAAGAATATGCCATTGAAAGGCTATGGATCTTGCTCACGAGAGCTCAAAGCTCTGATACCATATTGAGAATCTTTAAACTCATTTTCATTGATTTCAAAACTGTAGAGTACACTTGTTTATATACTGTAAACAAAATATCTAAACTATACAAAATATCTAATCCTAACTAACTCTCTGTAACCATATGTAACTATATAACAATCTATCTAACCACCATAACTAATTCCATTGTAGCATGCCATCGGAACACTACTCTTACAGGTCTGTGATGGAGAAGCTATAATAGATAAAAGCAGTACCTCAGGTGATGATGATGAAAGCTGTGTGCTGTGAGATGGTGATAATGAGATAACTTCTTCACTAACAAATAATAATTGAATTTTACTGTAAAAAAAAAAAAAAAAAAAAAAAAAAAAAAAAAAAAAAAAAAAAAAACTAGAACTGTTAGATTTTTATAATTGACAATCCCATTTGACAAAACGCCTTTCAGTTGTAATTTTATTAGCTCTTGTTAGGTTTTTATTCTTGGCAATCCCGTTTGACAAAACTCCTTTCAGTTGTATTTGTTTTCGCACTTTTATTTCAGTGAGGCTATGAGTTTATTAGATACGAATCCAACTCGAATCGAGCCTTGCAGAGAAGTTTGTGATGTTAATGCTTTCAAGATTGCCACTTCGTTGATTATGACGGGGGTTGAGCTACCCGGTCAGCTCACGCCCGAAGCAAAATGCAAAATTGCATTCAAAGTTGGCTGTCCGCCCTTGCTCGCTCGAGCGAAGAATTCCTCGCTCGAGCGAAGGACTGCGTCTGGCAAAAACCTGAAAGAAATAAATGTGCGCTCGAGCGAAGACTATGTGGCTCGAGCGAAGATTACATTTGCATAAAAACCTGAAAGTTTTCATTGGTCGCTCGAGCGAAGGGTTCGTGGCTCGAGCGAAGGCACTAGTGGAAATCACGCGAGTTAAGGTTCTCGCTCGAGCGAGAGAAGCTTCGCTCGAGCGAGTTTCAAAATCCGGATTTCTATAAGGAATTGGTTTTCTTCCAAAACTAGGATTACTTTGAATTTCTATAAGTAGTTGGTTTTCTCCCAAAGCTTTACTTAATCCTCCAGATCTTTTTTTTGGATATTAAGGTTTATATCTGGGGATATTTTGCTAGTTTTCTTTGATGTTTTGATTGAGTATTCAACTCATGGTTTAAAGAGTATACATCAAAGGATTATTTGTTTGTTCTACACAAAAGAGAGAGTTGTTCTGCGGTGGATTCTGAAGAATTCGAGCCTGAAGCTTTGGTGGATTCTGAAGTGGCTCATCGTCAAGACAATTCCGAGGTGAAGACGGGGTTGGAAGAGGCACATAGGGGTTGGTTCAAGTCGGGCGTGGATTCGCTAGGTAATTGAGAGTATACCTGTGTAATTCCTTTATATCTTCTTAGTGGATTGTTTTGTGGTTGTTGCCCGTGGTTTTTTTTTATCACAATTGGAGGTGTCCAATTGTGGTTTTTCCACGTGAAATCGTTGTGTCAATTTGTCTTGATTGTTTGATTGGGATTGTTATATACTGCTTAAAATTGATACATAATCACAAATCAACATCTAGGAGATTTCTAGATTTTTCAATTGGTATTAGAGCGGGTCGCTCTATTTTTTTTTTGTTTTTCAAATCTATTAGAGCAAGATCTTGTTTGATTTGTGATAATGGATTCAATTCGTGAGGGAAATTCTATGGTTCGACCACCCCTACTTGACGGATCCAATTATTCGTTTTGGAAAGTTCGGATGAGATCGTTTTTAAAATCTATTGATGAAAAAGTTTGGTAATCTGTCATGTATGGGTGGACTAAACCAACGATTACCGTTGATGGAGTAACTTTCCCAAAACCAATTGATAAGTGGGACACAATTGATTACCAAAATAGTAGCTGAAATAGTAAAGCTATCAATTCTCTTTTTTGCGCTGTTACACCTGAAGAGTTTAGTCGTATCTGTAATTGTGAAGTCGCAAAAGAGGCTTGGGATATCTTACAAACTATTCATGAGGGCACTCCTTCTGTGAAACGCTCAAAACTTCAAAGGCTCACATCTAGTTTCGAAAACTTTTCAATGAAAGATAGTGAGACCTTTGATGAATTTTATACGAAGCTAAGTGACATTGTAAATTCCAGCTTCAATTTAGGTGAAAAAATACCAGAATCGAAAGTTGTGCTAAAAATTTTGAGATCATTACCCGATCGGTTCCAACCAAAAGTTACGGCTATTGAGGAGGCTCAAGATGTTGACAACCTCAAGCTGGATCACTTGGTTGGAAATCTCCAAATTATGAGGCACATAGGAATTTCAAAAAGAAACAAAAAGATACTATTGCTTTTAGTAGTGCTCATAAAGTTGGAGAGGATTCTGATGAGGATTGTGAGATAGATTCCAAGATTACGGCTGCTTTTGTTAAACAATTTTAAAATTTTTTTTTGAAAAAGAATCCTAATCTTTTGGAATCTACTCATACTCATAAATCTAAAGGCAAAGATAAACTCAAAATTAATTCTATAGCCAAGAAGGAGAAAGGAAAGATACAAAGGAACTCTGAAAGAGTCCAATGCTATGAATGCCAAGGATTTGGCCACTTTGCTTCAGAATGCCCCACTCGTTTGAAGAAGAAGAAAGCCCCGCCATCACGTAGGATGATGAATCAGAATCTGATGAAGATGAAAGTGACAACGAAGATCAAAGCGAAGAGGGACGTAAACAATTCCTTACTTTCATGGCGGCTTCTGAAACTGAAGGACGAACAGAGTATCCGAAGAGCCTGGTTGAGAATGCCACTGATGATGAATCCTCGGGAAGTGATGATGAAGAGCTTGAGCAAGCTTATGAAAAGTTGTATAAGGAATCTCTTAAGTTATCCAAATTGAATGACAAACTCACTATGAAACTTACAGCATGTGAAAGTGAGAATGTCAAACTAAAGGAGGAGATTTCCGAGGCTAGGATTGATGCAATCAAGATAGCTAATGATCAACAAGCTCTTTGTGCAAAACTCTTGACTTGTGAGACAGAGAGGAACGAGCTACAACAAATCTATGCAACATATGAAGAAAAAATTCAAATTCTCAAGATGTCTCAAGTTGCTTTGGAAGAACTAATGATCAAGAAAGAGGAAGAACTCAAGTGTGCTATGGCTACCATTGGTCTTTGGAACAAAGGATCAAAGACTTTGGAGGATATCATTGGGTCTCAACAAATGTGTTGTGACAAGAGTGGCATTGGCTTTGGTGATAACAAAGAGCAAAAACAGAGTGCATCTACATCTCATGATACAAGAACTCAAGGAAATGGAGAACAAAAAATTCAACATAAGGATGGACTTCTCAAACTTCCTAGGATTGGTAAGGTAAAAGAAAAGAAGGTACACCCTGTTTTTATTTGTCATCATTGTGGTATGCATGGTCATATTCGCCCTTATTGTTATAAGTTGCATGGAAGAGTGTCTCAAAGAGATGGAAGAAATTCCAACATCTTGTGGGGTAAGAGACACTTCATTGGTGGTAATGAGGTTAAGGGTCATATTAGACCTCGTTATTTTGATTTGCTTGAGACCAAATGTGAACAGAGGTTTTGTTTGTCTAGACCTAGGAATAGGAAGTTGGACACCAAGTCTAGACGGGTTCCTATTGAAGGGAAAGGGAACTGCAACGTCAAGACACCACCCAATAACGGCAATTCTCACAATTTTTTTCATACTAAAGCGGTTTAGGTGAGAAAACTTGATTTGTGTTGATTTGTTTATTCTTTTTAGTTTTTGGGTTTCTGTGTGTTTTTTTTCCCTCTTTTTGGGTCATTTAATGTGTGCCTGTTCGTTTTCTGTATTACTTTGTTTTAAAGAAAAAAAAAATCCAAAAAGATTTTCTTAGTATGGTTTTGCATGCTTGAAATTTTTAAGTGGTCCTTGGTGCATATTGGAATTAATAAGAATATCCATTACATGTTAATATGTGTGTGCTTTCTGTGGTCATTACTCATTTAGGAGTGTGTGTTTTTTGATTAGTATGTCTCATTCTGTACACACTCTTGGATTAGCAAATATCGGAGTTTTCCGCCTTAGTGATCATTTTTTTTCTATGGACTTCTGGCATTGTATCTTTTGTTTTTCTAGAGGAATTGACCTATACTAGCATATCATGGGTGATGTTGAGTCTCTTAACCACCTTCCATCTTTTTGCATCTCCACGGCTTTCCCCTCTATTCTTTGTAGTCCAGCCATGAGGAAAAAGCTACCTCAGAGTCACCAACCAGGCCATCCTTATTATATCCATGCTTCTCTGGTTCGGTTTCCATACTCTTGAGCGTGTCAGCCGCCAATGAATGTGCAAAAGAAAGAAAAAAATGTGCAAAAGAAAAGAAAAAGATGTGAAAGAAAAAAAAAAAAGGATTCATTGATTGAGGGGGAGCCTCCGCCTTTACTCACCAAATACCCTTGATTCCTAGTGGTTTGACTTTCCTTAGTTGTGCTTAGATTCTCTTGTCAGAGGTCCAGCTATCAGATCACTACTAGGATTTGAATCTCGTGTTTGTCGAACTCCAAGAGTCACACACACACACTTTTCTCATGGGATCTATGCTTTTCACATAATGTATCACTTTCTTTTATGAGGAATTTTCTAAAGGCTGTGCACATTGTGTTTTCAAGTAATTGTGCTTCTTGGATAGTCTTGTGTGTTTTAAGGTACAAATCTGAAATTCTCTACTTGTTTCACCATACTATTTTTTGTCATTTTTCTTCTTGTTTATTGTTTTTAGTGAGGGGGAGTTTGGTTTATCATTGCAAGAGTTTGTTAGCATGAACACTTTGTTTTGTTTGGTATGGGAGATTGGCATTAGTTGGTTTGCATGTTACTATGCACTGTTTGCTTATTATTTCCTTCTTGCATGCTCCTGATATTTACATCATCATATCATTGCTTGTGTGGTTTTTGATCTTGCTTTAGTTGATTGAGCTTCCTTTGTCAATTCATGACAAAAAGGGGGAGATTGTTAAAATTGATACATAATCACAAATCAACATCTAGGAGATTTCTAGATTTTTCAATTGGTATCAGGCACACATTAAATGATAGCACACATTAAATGACCCAAAAAGAGGAAAAAAAAACACACAGAAACCCAAAAACTAAAAAGAATAAACAAATCAACACAAATCAAGTTTTCTCACCCAAACCGCTTTAATATGAAAAAAATTGTTGTTCATGTTTTCATGCACATGTGTCGTAATGTGATTTCATCCATTCCTTTGTCGGTTGCATGTGTCTTAGTTTTCATGTTTTTATGCTACATGTTCTTAAAATCTCCAATTTCCATCTATTCATTTTTTTTTATCTCATGCTTCAAGATAATCTAGTCATATGTTTATTGTTTTTTTTACTCTTGTGGGACTAATAGTTGTTTTGGAGATTGTGACTTTAATAGTTGTTTTGCAGATCTTGACCGTTGTGGCTTTAATAGTTGTTTTGCAGATCTTGACCGTCAGAAAGAAGTTTGGTTTTGTTGGCTGTAATGGGTTGGAGTGTTTAGGATTTTATTTGTTAGGTGTGTTTTGTCACGGCATTGCCAAAGGGGGAGATTGTTAGGTTTTTATTCTTGGCAATCCCGTTTGACAAAACTCCTTTCAGTTGTATTTATTTTCGCACTTTCATTTCAGTGAGGCTATGAGTTTATTAGATGCGAATCCAATCCGAATCGAGCCTTGCAGAGAAGTTTGTGATGTTAATGCTTTCAAGATTGCCACTTCGCTGATTATGACGGGGGTCGAGCTGCCCGGTCAGCTCACGCCTGAAGCAAAATGCAAAATTGCTTTCAAAGTTGGCTGTCCGCAAGAAGGACTGCTTCTGGCAAAAACCTGAAAGAGCTCTTTTGTTTTAGTAAGATTGTGAGTGTTTAGATGCGAATCTAACCCGAATTGTGCTTATGCAGAGGAGTTTGTGATCTTGAGACTTTCATATTTGCCACTTCACTGACTATGTAGAGGAATGGCATCATCCAATACTTTTGCAGAGCGCCTGAACTTCTAGGAAGTAAGTTTTACCGCTCGAGCGGTAAAGTGTTGCACTTGAGTGGTCGGCCTATATGTTTTGTGTGCTCGAGTGGTCTTCGTGATTCAATTTACTATAAAGTGCGCAGTTTGTGGTTTTTAACATTCAAGCCATTTAGAATCTTAGAGAGAAAGAAAAGATAAAATATTTTTTATCGGAGACTATTTTATATGAGTTTTCTCGATGTATAGAATGTGATCGATTGATTAACAAATTACAAATTGTCAAACATCATTAACGAATTACAGATTGTCAAACATCAAGGATTGTTCTTATTATTTTGTTCACAAAAGAGAGAGGTGTTCTTCGGTAAATTATAAGGAATTTGGGCCTGAAGTTTTGGTGAAGTTCGAAGTAGCTCATCGTCGTGGATTCGACTTCAGTGTTGTGGATTCAATGTTAGACAAGACAATTTCGTGGTGAAGATGGTGGTGGAAGAAACGCATCGAGGTCGATTCAATTTAGGCATGAATTTGTTAGGTAATTGAGGGTACATGTGTGTAATTTCTTTTTATCTTCATAGTGGATTGTTTTATGATTTTGATCCATTATTTTTCATTACGATTGAAGGCACTCTATTTATAGTTTTTTTTACGTTAATTGTTGTGCGGATTTGTCTTAAATATTTGATTGAGATTATTATTATTGTTTTAAATTGAAACCTAATTAGGACTCAACATCTTGAAGACTTTAGATTTTTCAAGAACATATATAAAGAAGAGAGAGAGAGAGAGAGAGAGAGAGAGAGAGAATTAAACACATGAAATAAGGAGAATTTACATGGTTCGGTGAAGCCATCTGTTTGAGCAATCCCACGAATAATAGTTTTTAATATCAATAAAAAATGAATGCTCAAAGACATGAATCCCACATATATGAAATTTGTACCATTAGACAAAAAGACATAAATCCTACACATTAATTAATGTGGAGAAAACTGTTTACAAATAACATTATTCATACAAAAATAGCAGAAGTTAATCCTCACAGAAATCGAAACCTATCTTACATAATAATTCATAGGGCAAATTACATTAACGGTCATTATAGTTTAAGATTAATATCACTTTGATCTATGACTTTTTAATTATAATATATTTGATCATAAATTTTGAATCTCATTCTAAATAATAAAAATTAAAGATATTATTGCTCAATTTCAAGAACAAAGTCTTCATTTTGATAAAATATAAACTAATTTGACCAAAATAAATTTTAAAAAATTATTTTAAATTTAAAAAATTATTTCTACGCATCAAAGATAAAATTATATTAAAAATGATAAATCTTTTATATTTTTATATTTTTATTTTTTTACCAAATTAATTTTTAGTATATGTTTGGATGATGATCATATAATAAGTGGTTGTTTTTATTGATATTGTTTGAATGTTATCATGTAATAGTTGATTGTATTTGTTGTTAATGGATATTTTTTGATAGTTATCATGTAATGGATGATTATTAGATTTTTAATGTATAATCGATATGTTTAATATATGAAATATTTTAGTTTTGGATTTTTTTGATTTTATGGATTCGTTTAATAATGACATTAAAGTTATCGCCATGTTTGACTTTTGAAAAAATAAAAACTAATTTAACGAAAATAAATATTGAAAAAAAAATTTAAAAAAATTTATTTCTACCCTCTCAAAAAATAAAATTATATAAAAATGATGTGTTTTTATTTGTTTTTCACCAATTTAAGTTTTAGTTTCTTAGAAAAACTTTTGATAATAAATTTTGAAAACCAAACCAAACAGAATTTTATAAAAAAAAAAAAAAAAAAGTTCCAACATTATTCATTAAAAAAAAAAAGTCATTATATTTCAAACAATATATAAGTTATGTTGTATGACAACTTTGCCCTTAAAACGGCGTAACAATATTTTAAATTATTTTTATTTGAAACGAGATTCAAAATTTAGGATCAAATGTATTATAATTAAAAATTTACGAACCAAAATTATATAAATCCTAAACTATAAGAACTATTAGTATAATCCACTTAAATATTTTTATTTTTTTAAAAAGATATGCCCTTAGACATATTCTAGCTGGTAACACAATTCTCGGTGAAACTAGCAAGTAAGGGTGACTTATTGATGTATTGTGTAAGAATTTATTCTCGATTCTCATTTAATAAAGATTCTTTTTACCGATTAAAAAAAACAGGGTGACTTATTAAGTTGACCTGATTTAGATAATAAAACAACATATTATAAGGTAAAATATTGATCGTCATCCGCATTATTTATTTAAAGATATTATAAAGGAGGAATTGAAACACTGACATGCCAAAAGTGATAAAGCCAGTACAGAAAACTACGAATGACCAGGTTCTGTAGAATATGGAGGATATGATGATATTGAACTTCCTTTTTCCCACTCTTCTTTCGTGCTCTTCTTTCTCTGGCTTCTGAATTCAACATGTCGTCAAAAAAATAAACGACATAATCAGTAAGAGAAATACCTGGTTTCACAGGATAAATACGAGCCACAGTGAGTTTGAACAACGTCTGGAGGACAAAGAAAGGAAGCTGGTTCTCGAGTAGCAGCAGGTCATTTCGGCGGAAGATGGGCATCAGATGTATGTCGAAAATAGGATCGTTGCGCATGTTGAGCTCCTTATGGTAAGACTTGTAGAGAAGTTCAAGTATGAAACAACCATCAATCACCAACATCTCTACGTTCAACTCCTCAACTTTTTGCGCATATCATTTCTTGGCACTTTCTAATAACTCTCTCATTTTTTGTACACATTCCTCCAGGGGCGTGGATTTTTTGCCGTCTTCCTCTGATTTACCCTCCTTCTTGGGCAATATTTTTCGACCAAAGAGGGAATTTGCATAACTCAGTTTGATGCCCTGCACGATCGAATTCTTAATTTGTTCATTGTTGCTGTGAAGAGGCCCAATAGAGACGAAATGAGGGGTATATGCACTTTCTTTCTGCTTACGAAGCTGCTTGGGCACCTTGTAAATGCAAGCTGGAGAAGATTTGGATTCAGACTTGTGTGCAGCTTCAGCCTTTTTTTTTTTTTTTTAAAATGTCCTTTGCAAGCCTCTCAAGTGCTTGCTTACTGATATGGTAATCATCCCTCACACTGGTTCCAGTTGGGACGGAAACTAAGCTTTTGTTATCCGGCATCGTATTATCTTCTTATATTTATTGATCTTTTGGGTAGTTCTTTAGGTGAAAAATGATTTAGGATTTCTGGGTTTGAGATTGAGGCTGGCAATAAAGACCCTCCCTACTGCCACCTTTTTGTATTGATCATCATCTTTATTCGTTTCTTTAATCAACAAAAATTTTTCCTTAAGTTTTACGCCGTTATTGGCATATAACACCACATTGCTTGAAATTTGTGATCAATTTTTATTCTACTTTCTTAAAAAGACGTACTTTTTTTTTTTAACAGCAAAAAACAGCCATTTATTGATAATAATTGCCATACATATGAATTACATCAAATAAAGGAAGAGAAAGTGCAAAAAGCATCAAAGCATAACCGCACGATCCCAACAAGGTTGGCACTGCAAGGAATGCCCAATCATTCGCTAACACACCTCAAAGTTGATGAGAAAATAACCACAAGACACACAGAAAAAAAACCAAAACAGTCCACCAAAAACACAGGAAATTGATTCATCACACAGCCAAAGTTTTTATTTTTTATATATATATATATATATATTTTTTATTGATTACTTGATATCCAGTCCATTGAATCTACTAATTTGAAAGATCAATCCTATCATCCACTTGCGATGGTTCTAATTAAAGTTAAGACAAAATCATTTATGAATTAAATTCAAGAAATTATTTATCCCTAAGAAATTTTAAAGCTGAGACAAAGGATTATGTTCCCAAACTCAAACTTTAACTATAATGCCAATCCTTGGGCTTATCGTACACCCAAAGTTAGGGACATATTTGAATAGGGAGAAACTACTTTCACACTTTATAAAGTTATCATTAAATTTAAAAAATAAGTCTAACTTTTGAATTAAAGCAACACTAATTACTCTTTAAAAAAAATCCAAAATAACAAAGATAAAAAAAAAAGAAAAAGGAACCTCATTTATTTTTTTCCAACACAATATGCCAGGACCTCATACCATGTCAGTTGTAAGTATAGACGATGAAATAAACTGTAATTAAGGCCTTGTTTGGGAATATATTATTTTAGTAATTTTTTTGGCTTTTTAGCTAAAATATGAGGTAAAAAAAATATAGTATGTTTTGGGATAATTTTTTGACTTTTTACGAAAAGATGTGCAAAAAGTAAAGAGAAAATGAAATTTTTGACTTTTTGGTATAGTTGGTTGATTTTTTGATTTTTTTAGTAACTTTTTGACTTGTAGGCTAAAATAGTCACTTGCCAAACAAGGCCTAAGTAATATTTTGGACAACCAAGGATTACCTAATGGAGGTAGTTTGGTATTTGGGGATGTATTCTCTCTAAATCTTGGATTCAACTCTCAGTAGATGCTATTAACTTATTGGGGCCATGGTCCATGTACGAGATTAATCAAGGTATATATAAACTAACTTGGACACCTGATGATAAATAAAATATATAAAAAAAGGTAGCATTTTGGATCAGAAGTCGATAAAGAATGAATGAACATATAGAAAAATAGTACAATAAAAATACTGCTAAAAATTGCTTTTTTTCCAAGGAAAGAAATTAGGAAGTCAGAAAAAGTTACTCAAAAGTAAGGATGTAATCGGTTCGGTACGATCGGTATTTAAATAAAAAAATTTACCAAATTGATAATGTTAGTTTTGTTATTTTGAGTACCGATATAGATAGATTCTCTCATCAAACTGTACCAAACCGTACCAATTGAAATTAATCGATTTGGTCCGGTTTAATCAATTTAAAACCTTTCAAATTGAGCAACTTTTTATTATAGTCACTAATCTATGTAAAAATATTAGATTGGCTATTTGTCCACCACTTCAAGCATATCCAATCCATCTATTTAATAAATATTTTCTAATTCTTATAGGCCTATAAGTTTGGTGGGTGTTGTGTATAAAATCTTGGCTAAGGTACTGTCAAAAAGATTGTAAAAGGTGCTACCAGATGTTATTAGTGAAGCACAAACTGCCTTTTTGGGTGGTAGAAATATTTTTGATGGGGTCATGATAGCTAATAGGGTGGTGGATTGGCGGACGAAGTCTAAAATGAAAGGTGTTATACTCAAACTTGACTTTCAAAAAGCTTATGATTCGATTAACTGGAAGTATTTATTTTCCATGATGGCAAATCTCGGGCTTGGGGAAAAATGATTGGGTTGGATGAGAGCTTGTGTTACCACAGCAAGAATTTCAATATTAGTTAATGGTTCACCAACTGAAGAGTTTAGCCCACAAAAAGGGTTAAGGCAAGGTGACCCCTTTCCCCATTTTTGTTTAATATAGCAGTAGAGGGCTTGAATTTATTGTTGGAAAGGGCAAAGGATTTGGGTTTAGTCAAAGAAGCAACTATTGGGTCAGCATAATTGAAACTCTCTCATCTCCAGTTTGCCGATGACACTATTCTTTTTTGTGAAGTAGAGTGGGAAGAGATTGTTAATGTCAAAAGAATTCTTAGATGCTTTGAGATTATGTCAGGCCTTAAGATAAAATTTCACAAAAGTGTGGTGTGCAGAGTTGGGATTAGTGATGAAACTGCACAAATCTATGCCTCTAAATTGCACTGTCTCTGCAAGAAGCTGCCTCTTCAGTACTTGGGCCTACCACTTGGTGCTAATCCAAGAAGAAAGAAGACTTGGCAGCCTATGGTGGAGAAGGTGAAGGCCAAATTAGCTCTATGGAAGAGGAAGTTGCTGTCATTGCTGGTAGGCTAACTTTGATTAAATCTGCCATTGATAGTCTCTCTGGCTATTATATTTCTATTTTCAAATTGTCGAAAGGAGTAGTAATGGAAATTGATAAGTTGAGGGCAACATTTCTGTGGGGTAGTTCAGAAATCAAAAGAAAGATTCATTTGGTAAATTGGAAGGAAGTAACATTGAGCAAAGAACAAGGAGGGTTAGGCATAAGAAGGGTAGGGGATATTAATGACTTCATGTTAGTTAAGTAGTGGTGGAGGTATGGGATGAAAGATGAATTGTTATGGAAAAAAGTAATCATCAGCAAGTATGGGGTAGCGGGTGGTAGATGGTTA
Source organism: Camellia japonica (assembly GCA_030407325.1). Classification (NCBI taxonomy): domain Eukaryota; kingdom Viridiplantae; phylum Streptophyta; class Magnoliopsida; order Ericales; family Theaceae; genus Camellia; species Camellia japonica. The sequence goes on from JAPPVO010000016.1 coordinate 8,020,872, forward strand.
CTTGTAATGGAAGGGTTGGGAAATAAATCTACTGTTTGGAGTGATATCCTGAGTGTGTCAAGGACTAATGTTGAATTATTCAATTTTTTTTCAATCTAATTGTAAGATTGTGATTGGAAATGGGTGTAGGATTGACTTCTAGCATGATAGGTGGTTCTTGAATTTACAATTAAAGGTGGAGTTTCCCAGGTTGTTTAGATTATCTGTGGAAACAGAAGGGAATTTGATATCTTTCATGCAAAGAAGGGACAACTCAGGGAGCTGGAAGTTATTGTTCAGAAGACCACTTTTTGCTTGGAAGGAAGAGGAGGTTCGAAGGCTACAAGTGTTGAGAAGAGATGTTCCCAGACTTAATGAGGAGTTGCAAGACTCAGTTAGGTGGACTGCTTCCTCTACAGGTTAGGCCTCGTTTGGGAAGGCTCTGTTTTAGCCAAAAAGTCAAAAAGTTACTAAATTAGCCAAAAAGCCAACAACCCATACCAAAAAGTCAACAATTACGGCTTCTCTCTACTTTTTGCACAGCTTTTCGTAATTAGCCAAAAAGTCATCCCAAACATACAAGTTTTTTTTAGCTACCTTTTTAGCCAAATAGCCAAAAAGTTACTAAATTAGCCTGTTCCCAAACGAGGCCTTAGTTTACTGTGGTATCATTGAGGAAATGGTATGAGTTGCTTCAGGGCCCAAGATTGGCAGTTCCTAAGCTGATATAAAAAGGTGCAGCTCCACCAAAAGCTCAGTTCTTAAGCTAGTTGGCATGGAGGGGGAGGGTTAAAACAATTGGTCTTTTATAGAGATTTGGGGCCTTAAGAGTAATATTCTTGAGAATTTGTGCCCATTTTGTAAACTGGAAACAGAGTTTGTGGATCATATTTTTTTGCAGTGCTCTGAGATTTGGAAGGTTTGATCATCTATGATGCAGTGGTGGGGATTCTTTTGGGTCACACCTGCTGCAAATGATGAAGTGATGTTATGATGGCTGGGAACAAAGTTAAAAGAAGTTAGCTATGAAGATTTGGAAGCTTGTTCCTATTGCATTATTGTGGTCAGCATGGAGGTTACGAAATGAATGTGTATTTAATGGGAGACAGCCAAATATGGATGAGCTTGGTGAAATTGTGAAAGTGAGGGTTGGGCTGTGGGTTAAGTCTGGTTTGCCTGAGATCCTTATTTAGTGCATGATATTGTGGATAACCTTAATTAGGTGATCTTCTGCTGTTGATGCTGCTGATTGATGGGTGTTTTGCGTGTTATGGTGCTGTTCTCTGTCGTTGGTGGAGCTTAACGGATTGCTTGGTTGGGTATGTAGTGGAGATTAGATGGTGTGTGCTACGATTATGAGGTGCAGAGGTGTAGGTGCTGCTGCTGGAAGCTCACAGATTTGGTTTTATTGGCTTTGGTTTCGTAGCTTACTAATTAGTACTGCTACTGTATTGGTGCATTGTGGTTGTATTATTGTCCTTTTCTTTTGCTTTTTCTATCTTTGGTTGCTTTGATTGGTTTCTCTCCAATCTCGGGTCAAATGCTAGCATATGATTGTGTTTCCTTTGCGGTGTCAACCTAGTTGGGATCGTTGAGGTTAGCTATGATGCTATGTGCATTTCCATATTTTATTGATGTAATTTTGGCATGTATATTGCTTTTTTCATCAATAAAGTTTTAGTTTTGCTGATAAAAAATATATATATATATATATTTTCTAATTCTTAGATTAACAAAAATACAAACAAAAAAGAATAACGAGTAAGAGTTAAAATTATAAAAAATATATATATATATTTTAAAGGACCCAAAACCATTCTGTTGAGCCCATATTTGTTTATAAGTATGGTTTGACTCAATTGAAATTAAAATATATACAAAATGTCGGTGGTTCTTGAATAAGAAACACTACATACACATATAAAATGTTAGTGGCCCAAAATAGGGCCCTTAATTTTATTTTATTTATTTTCTTTCTTTATTAGATTTTAGTGGAATAAATGAATTTTTTCTAATTTTTTTTAACTTTTCTTGTTTATCAGATTTTAGTGAAATAAACAATTAATACAATCACAATCACATTCATATACAACATATTCAATAAACAACAATGCAACCACACTCAACCATAGTCATAAACAACATATTCAATAAACAATAATTAATTCAATACATATCCAATACATTTTAATTGAATAAAGTTTTTCTAATTTTGGTAACCTTTTTTTTTTTTTTTGTATGAATATATTTTGATATTTATTTTAGTATCCATCGACGATAGTGAAACGAAATAAAGTGATTTTTTTTTTTTTTTTTTTGGTTGTGAATATAGGCTTCCACTTTTTGTTTCACCTTAGACCCCTAAAAACTTAGGGCGGCCTTGGGTAACTTATTGACTTAAGTTGATCTACATCACAAAACAATATAGGAACATATGAATTATCAACAATTAAGGCAATATGACTGTGTTATAGTCATGCTAGCCTTATTGATAAATTATTCATTTCAACCAAAATTAGCTCAGCGAAATTTAATTCTGGAGATACCGAAAGTGATAAAGCCAGCGCAGAGAGCTAAGAATGTCCATCTAAGATCATAGATCTAAATATCGGCCGATACGGTACGTACCGGCCGATTCGTACCGGAAAATCGAACCACCGATTCGGATATGGGCCGGTATAGAGGTGAGAATGAAATTCGCAGCCGTAACGTCCGAGTCCCGGTATGTGGCGGCCTGAATCCGATACATACGGCGATACAGTCCGATACAAGTTGGTTGTCGCCGGTACGGATGAAAATCAGCACAGAAAACCTGCAAGATCTAAACTTCTTTGGGCTGTGGAGTTCACTTCAATCTTCAAGCTTCTTCAGAGAAGGTTTGTCCCTGAGTTGCAGGATATAATTTGTGCTTATGCTCTGTTTTTGGTGAGTTGTTGTGCTGTGCTCTGTTTTTGGCAAACCTGCTGCTATGCTTTGTTGTGCTAAATGTTTAGGTTTTTTTTTTCCCCCTTCTATATATTTGTTTATACACATACACCACCATTGTTTATATATATATATATATATATATATTTTGTTGAGTAGAGCAAGGGAAAAAAAAATAAAAAAAAAATATTCAAATCAAATCTGTCAAAAGCTTGGATTACCGGAAAGATTTGTTATTGGGGTTTTTTTTTTTTATTATTATTTGTGTCTTGCTTTGGTGTAATTGCTTAAGATTTAGATTTTTTTTAAAAAAAAAAGGTTTATTCTAATCAGATTTTTATTTTTATTTTAAATGTATTATTGTTACTAACTAAATTAGAATTACAATATTTGTCAATTGAAAACTATTATTGTAGATAATTGAAAGTTATAATTGAGACTAAAATAAATACATATCATTTAGTTGAAAATGAGTTAAAAGTGCTCTACATATCAAAATTTTGATTAAAATGTGACAAATTAAGGCTAAAAGAGTAAAAAAATGCATAAAATTGAGTTTTAGAGAGATTGCCAATGATTTTTAAAATTTCACGGCCGCGACACCCGATTCCCGATACGTACTGGCCGATACTACCAATACCGATACTCCGCAATATCGATACCGTTACGTTACCTGATACCGCGATTTAGAACTATCACTACAAGAATTTGCACCTTTAGCGACCACTTTCTGCGACCAATATAAAAGTTGGTAGCTAAAAGTTATCTTTTGGTGACCAAATATTAATTAGTCGCGAATGATCATTATTTTTGGCGACCATATATGAGTTGGTCGCAGAAGGTCATATTTTGGCGACCAAAAAATGAGTTGGTCGCAGAAAGTGGTATGGTTTTGGCGACCAACTACAAATTTGGTCGCGAAAGGTCACATTTTGGCGACCAAGAAAAAAAGTTGGTCGTGGAAGATCAAAAATAAGTTGGTTGTGGAATTGGCGACCAAAAGTTTTGTAACGCCCTCAAAATAAACCCATTATATATATCATTGACATGCAATATTAAAAGAAAACAATTCATTATCTCATTCATCAGAGTATTACTAAATAAAAACATTACATGTAACATCAGATTAAATGCCCTACGGGCTTACATCTTTCCAAGCCAACACTTGGACACAAGGATATGAGTTCTAACTCAAATACAAATAAAGCCCTAGGCTTGAATGTTTACATGTACTATCAAATAAAACAAATAACTAAAGATAGTCTTCAAAATCCAAATCCTTCCAAGCTAAGTCCTTGGAGGTAGCTTATCACCTGGACCTGAAAATGATGTCTCATATAGGGTGAGCCACAGCCCAGTAGAAATGTACTAAACCAAATATAAGCATTGAATAAAGCAATAGCATTCAATAGATGGTTAACCAAGGTAATCAATTATATCATTATCAGTCTCCATGACCCTAATGTCTATGACACATTTCACTTTCCATTATTATCAATATGGCTCAGAACCTGGCCAAACTTACAACAGTGAACTATAAATATCATATTCACATTACTTCCAATATCAACCAAACAAATGAGACTCAGGCTCATATCAAAACACTTCATACTTCCCGTTTGATACACATTTTAGTGCTGTATCAATAACATGTAAAAACACTTCGATATCAATAAGTACACATAATAGTGATGCTAATGGAGTCCATCCCCTATCTCCTCCCAAACAAAATCCGGTTTAGAGGTCCATCCCCTATCTTCTCCTAAACCGTGGAGTACATCCCCTATCTCCTCCCACACAATATGCAAATGCAATGCTCAATCAATACACGTATTTTCTGTATTAATTCAATAGTCAAAATTAATGACTTAACCAATGTGATTAGTTTCAGTTATCCCTAATCCACATGCAATGTCTACAACAATCACGACTATCCTCCACCGATAGCCCAAAACAGTTATTTCTAGACTGGAAATAAATATATCAACAATTTAATAGGCGAGTGATTTAAATTATCCAACTACACCATTAAATCAATAATTCCTCAATTCTCCTTAAATTAATTATACAAATTAATTCATTAAAACAACTAGGGTTTTTCCCAAAATTACCAAAATACCCCAACATATCAAAATACCAAAAACTTAGAACAAAACTTATAAGATGGAGTAGGAAATTCCTACCTCGAAGAAAATAACCCAAATGGAGAAGACGGAGATGATGACCCAACTCCAAAGTGCTCCAAACTGCTAACCGCTCAGATTAAAACGAAGCTCTAGGCTCACTCTATCTTTTTAATAAAGACTCTAGGGCAGAAATACACTCTAAGTAGATCAAACCTAAGAGAGAAGGTGTGTAGAGGGAGAGAGAAGTCGTACCTAGGGTTCTGGAATTAAAAAGAGGGTGAAAAGATGTTTTAAAAACCGCTGCTGCCTATTTAAACCCGACAGGCTCGCTCGAGCGAAGGATTGGTCGCTCGAGCGACCAGACAAGAAGTCTCGCTCGAGCGAAGAAAGTCTCGCCGAGCCAAGAATGCAATGCTTCAGGTTTGCAACCCAGAAGCACGCTCGAGTGACAATGCTCGCTCGAGCGAAGGACTCGAAACTCGCTCGAGCGAAGGAAATCTCGCTCGAGCTAACAAATACAGCTCTCAGGTCTATACTAGATGCAGTCGCTCGCTCGAGCGAAGAAACCTTGGCTCGAGCGAAGGACCAAAACAAGAGCTTGCTCGAGCGACCAACTCCTCGCTCGAGCGACGGTCTAGAAATCTGGACAGCAACACTTGGTTTCTAACCCAACCCACCTGTAACAAACCTACCCAATACATCCAATAACTCATGAATAAGGAATTTAGAGGACAGCAACAACAATACTATAACAACAGGATCTACGAAACATAAGTCCGAATACAACAACCGAATGGGAAAAGACCGGGGTCGCTGTAAGTTTGGTCGCGAAAAACTTATTTTTAGCGACAAAAAATATTTTAGTCACCGTATATTGAGTTTTGGCTACTAAAACAATGTAGTCGCCGAATTGAAAAGAAAAAATTATTTTTTATCTTTTGGTGACCAAAATTTTGGTCACCAAAAAACTTCTTTTTAGCGACTAAAAATATTTTAGTCGCCGTATATTGAGTTTTGCTACTAAAACTATTTAGTCGCCGAATGGAAAATAAAAAATTATTTTTTATGTTTGGCAACCAAAATTTTGGTCGTCAAAAACTTATTTTTAGCAACTAAAAATATTTTAATTGTCGTATATTGAGTTTTGGCTACTAAAACTATTTAGTTGCCGAATGGAAAATAAAAAATTATTTTTTATCTTTGGCGACCAAAATTTTGGTCGCCAAAAACTTATTTTCAGCGGCAAAAAAAAAAAAAATAGTCGTCGTATATTTATTTTTTCCGACCAAAAAAACGTTAGTCGCCAAATTAATATTTTTTGCCGACTAATATTTTAGTTGCCGTTAATTAAGCTTCGGCTACAACAAAATTTTAGTCACCAATTATTAACATTTTCCGACCAAAAACTACTTTTGTCGCCAAAGGTGTGAAAATTTTAGAGGGAAACCATTTAATATTGTCCCCGCCTGTTCTCTGTTTAAACAAATCAGATTGTTCTCTCTCTCGCACAAATTCTCCTTCACCCCACCTCACTGTTGGTGCCTCTCTCTCTCTCTCTCTCTCTCTCTCTCTCTCTCTCTCCTAAACACCCACTGCACCAGCTGGGCTCATCCTCCTTCTCCTCCATTGGTGCCTCCGCCGGATCCGAAAGATCGTCGAGATTTGAATCAAATTTGAGTCATCGTCTCGATTCTTGATCTCTCTCAACCTTCTCTCTACCACACCCCTCAAAACAAGCCAAAGCCTAACCTAACCGCTCAATCTCGACACTCGATTGAAGTCCTCTCACCTCCTCTCGAGTCCCAAATCGCCGTGAAATCGACCAAACGCGCTTGCATTGTTGGAGTCGCGCTCAATTGCTACTTCAAACAGATCTCTCAGATGCCTAGTTGGTCCAAAAAATAGCTTAGAAAACATGAACCAGCTTAGATTACCCAAAGTTGTAGGAATGGGCCAAGTGCTTTGGATTTTTTCAAAAGTGTTTTCGAAAATCTTCATCTTCTTCATCTTCATCATCAGCTAGGGTTTCCTGGTTTTCGAGCTCTTCGAAGATGTCAATGGCGTCGCAAGAGCATCTGGACAAGATGCAGCTTCGCCAGAACTACTGTAACCTCTGGCACATCGATCTGTCTTTCACTCATCTCTCTTTCTCACCACCCATCTCCTCTACCACCTTCACCACTACTGTAAATGTCATTCCACTACCACCACTGCTACCACTGTTGCCACTCCACCTCTACAACTACCATTATTACCACCATCGTCACCACTCCACTACCACCACCACTACTATTGCCACTACTACTACCATTACCTCTCCTCCACCACCACCGCCACTCCATCTCCTCTACCACTACCACAACTTCACCACTAATTTCCTTCACCATCACCACCACCACCACCATCACCTCTTATCTACCACCTTCATTACTGCTGCCGCTCCCTCTCTTCCACCATAGAAAATTAGTTCCTGATTCTTGGTAACCAAAAAAAATGGGCCGCAGAAAAATGTTTTTAATTGACCACAAAAAATTAACTTTATTTTAATGGAAAATATTTTTCATTAAAATATTACCCCAATTTCTACCAAATAAAAATAATAATAATTTTTTTCATTAAAATAAAAATGAAACAAATAAATTTTCAACCTTAGTAACTAAAAATAAAAAATAAAAAAAAATGAATTTTTTTTAAAAAAAAATCATTAACTACAAAAAAAAAAAAAACAAAAAAAATTAATAAAACCACGTCATATCGCCTCTCCTCTTCTTTTCTTCTTTTCTTTTCGTTTCCCCCTCTTTCTATCCAAATTCCCCCCTTCCTTTCCCCCCCTTTGTTTCTCACCAACTCAAAAAAAATCCCCAATTTCATCTCTCTCTCTCTCTCTCTCTCTCTCTCTCTCTCTCTCTCTCTCACGTCTGCAAGCAGTGGCAGTGGCAGCAGCAGCAAGGGGGGATGATGGCGAGCAGCGAGCGACGACGGTGAGCAGCGAGTGACGACAGCTAGCAGCGGCAGCGGTGGTGCGGCGTCTCAGATACCTTTGTCGATTCAACCCGTCCCTCCGATTGAGCTATTAGGGTTTTGCCCCAAAACGAAAACCCAGCAACGCCGACTGAGCTAAACCTCTCTCTTTTTCTCTCTCTCTCTCTCTCTCTCTCTCACACACACACACACACACACACACACACACACACACATACACAACACACACACATTTCAATCCAACATATATGTATATGCACATAAGTAATTGAGGCTTAGTTATGAACATTTGTGTTAATGCAGAGCCTAGAAAGCTTGAGAAAATTGCATAATAGTAGATGAATTTTTATTTTTCTGTTTGTTGATTGACTTTGTACTTTCTTTTTTTCCCCAGAATTATTATTGCTTTTGGTGATGGAGCACGGGTCGTTCCAGGACAATTCTTCAGTAACAATTTCATTTTTTTTTTGTTCCTACTTAGTTTTTGGGTATTTCTGTGACCATGTAGATTTATTTGTGTTTAATTTCTTCATTTAATTGGGTTGTTGATGAGGTTCTGTTTGTTAATTTCTTAGCTCATGTAAATATTATTATGCAGTCCAAGAGTGACTTTCTCTGGCTACAGCATTCCTCATCCTGCAGACGCTCGAGTAAACTTAAGAAGGTGTATACTTAAGAAATCTAAGGTATGAAAATGTATACTTAATTGAGTGTAGTTTAAGTGAGTTCTATATATTATTTTTAAGTGAGTTTTGTATGAAAATGAGTTTAAGTGAGTTCTGTATGAAAATGTATATTTCTTAAAGATCTTTAAGAAATATTATTTTTCAATCATCTAAGAAGGGTCCTTTTTCGATTCAATTGCATTGGACTATTTTGAGTTTCAATATGTTCTCTGGCTAAGTGTACAACCATAGTGGAATTGCATAGAATGAAGGCAATGTCTCCCTGGCTTCATTATGTGTAGTTTGTGTGTTTATATATTTAATGTCGTAACATATAATTCGATTGAAGAGTGTTTCTTAGATTTTTAGACTGTATCTTGTTTGTATATTTTGTGATTCCTACTTTTGTTGTGTTGCAGTAAATGCTATTGGATAATGTTGACCTAGGAATAAATGTTTCAGCAGGGTCATTTAACAATTATGTAATGAACATTGCAGATTGCATGCCCCGAATTGAGGGTATTGGCCATTGGTTGGGTGCCAAACATAACAGATGTGTGGGACAAGAAATTACTCCCAACAGGGTCCTTTTGTCAACTAAGAGAGATGAGGATCGAGGGATGTGACAAACTGGTGAATGTGATTCCGTTCAATATGCTCCCACGATTGCAGAATTTAACAGAACTCTTTGTACAATACTGTCCAATGGTGGAAGAGATATTATCGGAGAAAGAGGAAGAAAAAGTAGATGCAGAAGCCAAAGAAAATATCATATTGTTCCCTCAACTAAAGACTCTAGAACTTGGATCTCTGGAGAATCTCGAAAGTTTCTATACCTCTAGACTAGCAGCACAACACTTCTTCAAACACCCGGTATGAATGTCCTTACCCTTTTTAGTTAACCTTGGAAATAGAAAAACACATAATAATATATGTGCACATAAACATATGCATTTATACAAATAAAAGTATGATTATCGTTTTCATTCAAATCCTATATTTGACACCACACCATATCCATCTTGCTCTTGCTCATAGTTATGCATCCTTTAAAGATTTAGCAAACAAGTAGATTCAGCTATATTGTTTTAGGAATGTAAACTGCAATTACACAACAGATGTTTTGCAACATATGCAGCTCTACATCAAAATCCATGAAAATCCCCTCTGTATATCTATAAAAAGAAATCCTTTTGCTGAATGAAGTGACCAATTTTTCTCCTGTAGTTAAATTTTTTTAGTGTTTTTGGGAGGAATTCAACTGGTGCGTACATTTACAAAATTTAGTGTTAAATCATAAAATTTACATGCTAGATTGATGGAGAATGTGAGGTAGTATAAAGCAGTTGTAGTCAATGGTATGGACTGTGGAAAGAGTGGGTTAAATGACTTTCTTTGGTGAGAGAGTAGTTGGGGTTGCAATTGTAGGTGATATGATGATTTGAGTGGGTCCTTTTTTTTTGGTGCGCGCGCACATGATTGATGTTTTTGTTTATAAATTCCCAGTCCTTGAGCTTGTAAAACTAGGCATTAACCTATAATTACTCAGATGAAAGGGCAGAGAATCATGGGCTATATTGTCCATCTAAACTCATAATATCAAAGTACCGTAGAACCAATCATTATGTCAATTATTTATTTATTATTATTTGCAGTATAGAAGTATCTAAAATATATGTTTTTAAAGAAAATGAAAATTTCTAAATAAAATTCACTAAGGTAAAAAAAAAAAAAAAAATCAATTGTAACTAGAGCTTCTCTCTCTTTCCCCTTCATAATGAGATTCACAAATGGCATTTTGATGTTACTCCTTATGAAAAAAATAAAAGAAATGGGCAATACACTATTAAAGCAACATTGGTAAATGGATAAATTATAGGGGTTGTTACATTCTAGTGATGTCAGAAAAAAAAAAATATATATATATATAAATTAATGAAAAAGTTTACAAATTTAATTACCATTACTATTTATAAAGTTTCTCATTGATTTGTAATTACTTTTTTGACAGTCCCCTAATGTGAGATTTCCCCTAAATTATAATAAAACCCTTTGAAGTTTAAATTTAATACATATCTGCCCTCTACCTTGCACAAATTACGTTGCAACCCCTGTAAGTGTCTAATTTGTGACTTGAGTTAACATAAAATTTAAAATTACCTTAGGGGTATCACACTCTAAAATAAAATTACCTAGTTATCCCAATCTAATAGCAGAATCTTCTTTCCCAACCCACTCTCTGATCGTCATCTTTCATGGAAAATTATTAGTTACTCTCGGAGTATCACCTATCCATATTCCTTCACTAATTATCATTTGCCATGGCCTCTCATGTGCCTCAATCACACAATACTAAATCATAATACTACACCTTCTCCACCAATCATAATATAATGGCGCACCACATGGCCGTACTCCGGGAGTACCCAATAATCACCCATCATTCATACCGTCCACCATAACCAACCGAAACTTGTCCCATTTGTGTCACTGCCACCAAATCCATCACCACCACACCACACCATCCATGTTTGTCACTACAACAATCATTGACCAAATCCTCACTACAATACCAATGTCTATCTCCACCACATCCACCAATGTCCACCCAAATCATGCCGACGTTATCAAACTTGCCATGTTCTTTGGGAATGAAAATGCCTACCAGTGTCCAAGGACATCAAGAGTATTACGGACCAAACCTGGTAATCTTATTTTGTGTAGTTGAAAGGTTAAGACCTTTGTCCTGGTTTGTAATTTGCTATATACTGAGTAAAATCCTCTTGGGGACTCGTTTAAGAATAAAAAGAGGAATCATGTAAATACCATCAAATAAGGTTGCAAGAGAGAGAGAGACTTGATGAAGATTTTATATGAATAGGTGATGATTGTGAGAAGATGGTGAAGAAGAGATGAGAAAGAAATTGATTGTGGAAATAGGGATTGCTATGCTCGATTTTAAAGGCAGAAGGTTGTAATGTGGGGTTTTAGGGGTAAACATGGCATTTTCAAAATAATAATTGATGACATAAGCAAAATATGTTAGTTGACTCAATGGTCAATTAACAGAGCGGGAGTTTTGTAATGTGACTATAAATCTTTGGGAGGGGATGTAATTTGTAGAACCACAAGGGTACTAATGTATTAGAGAGAAACCTCAGGGGGTGTCAATGTAATTTACCGTTGCTAACATTCAGCATTTTAACACTGTAGCAATGTCAAAATTTGGCTCTGGCTATCCATTTTAGCATTTTAGCATTAGAGATGCTCTTAGTTATGGGACCATCAGTTAAAAAAAACCATAATAAAGGTGCCTTTTATTTACAAAATGGCCTCTGTCGTGTCATTCTTGTCCAGATGAATTCTGGAAAAGTTTTAGGAGTATCTGGGAGTGATATCTGGGAGTTTCTAAATATTGGTTTAACAATAATGTAATAAACCTTGTAGGTTGAATTGCCTGTTTTGGAGGATCTGTTCATAAACAGAGTACGAAACATAACAAAAATATGGGATAAATTGCACTCAAGATAGTCGTTTTGTTTATTGAAGCGCATGATGATCGAGGATTGTGAAAAACTGGTGAATGTTGTTCCGTCTTATATGCTTCCACAGTTACGAAATCTGGAAGTACTCAATGTTTATAGTTGTCTAAAGATGTTAGCGATAGTCTCAGAGGAAGAGGGAAAAGAAAAAGATGTTGATGAAAATACCATCTTGTTCCCTAAACTAACTACTTTGAATCTTAAAAGTTTGGACAACCTCAAAACTTTCTACACACAACCCTTCCTCAACTACCAGGTATGAACTGAATGTCCTTCAACTCTTTTTTATAGTTGTGCTATGTTTTATGATAGACCAATCCTATTATTCCACCTGATGACTCATACAATACCCATTACAGATTAATGGAAAATTATTAAATAATCCCAAATTATCTCATACTTATCAACTAAAGTCTCAACAAAATGTCATTTGTCAAAACTTAGAGTAGACTTTTTCCTCACCGTTTCCAATTTTATGCTTAGCAAAGCTCATACATTTTTTTTCTTCCTATAATAGAAAATAATTTTATCCACAATCATACTAAAAAATATTGCCTATAATCTTTATTTGTTATCCTATTTTCACACTTCAAGTCACAGGGTGAATAAATCTCATGAGAACATAAATTGATGCAATGACTTTTTAATTGAGGTTCCACTCGGTGATCCACAACAAACATTTTATCATATTGTTTAAGTTAACGAAAATGAATTACTTACCCAAACAAAATTAAAAAATTATTAATGAAAAGACACTGTTTAGTGTTGGCCCCAAGTCTTCAAAATCAGGAGGGGAACTTGATCTTTGGTTTCTATTAAGTATTAATTAGCTAGATGTAACTGCCTCTAAACAATGTGATAAAAAATGTAAACACCCGCCGTTTGAATTCCGCTTCAATTTTCCCTTTCAGTATGGTTAGACACTCTCGTATGCCAATATGTATAGTTTATATTTGCTAGTTGAGAAGTCCATTGCATATTATTGTGAACTGTTATTTTATTTAATTATTTTTGACTTGTTCTTCTTTGAATTACATTTAAGTCCGTTAAAAAAACTAAACAATGAAATACCAAAGTAGTAATGCTATAGACATAAGAATGCTGTTGTTTTATTTACAATTTGATAATGATAGTTATTTAATTTGCTAATGTGACCTTTACTTTTCATGGACATTTTTCATTATTTGTCCAATTTTACCTAACATTATTTCTTTTTTTCATCGGTACAGATGGATGAACTCGTGCACAAAGCTAAATTGTACAGGACAAATTGGCACTTTTTGTATTTTTGGAAGGATTATATATTTTTGTATAGATGTATATGGAAAATATTAGGGTAGACTAGTAGTTATATTTTTGGATACACTAGTAGTTATATTTTTAGATGGGTGTGTATGGAAAATATTTGGTAGACTACTAGTTATATTTTTGGGTTGATGCACATGGATAAAAATTTAAAACATAATAATAAGTACTTGTTATGTTTTAAATTTTTATGCTGGATGAAATATGTAGTTTGGAATTACTTGTGGATGAAAACTTATAATAGTTGTTGACTTTAATTAAACAGGTTCATAAATGTATTTTGTTGAATGTTCATGATTCAATTTATTTGTTGGTTTGAATGACTTTTTCAAATTACAGATTATATTGAATAAATTGCATGGATTATTATAAATTACAGGTTTATTTTGTTGGATGTTGGCGACCAAATTTTGGTTTTGTTTTTCTAGTTTTGGCGACCAATTGATTAGTTGGGAAAGATAAGTTATATTTTTGCCGACTAAATAAAGTAGTCGGTGTATTACCAAGCACATTTGGCGACTAAATAATTAGTCGTTAAAATTATTAATTTTGGCAACTAAAGGATTTGGTCGCGAATAGGTCTATTGCCAACTAAAGTTTTAGTTGCGCAAACATTTCTTTTGGCGACAAACATGTGTGGTCGTGGAATGTGACAATTGGCGATCAAACAATTTGGTTGTGGAATGTGACAATTGGCAACTAATTATTTTGGCCATGGAATGTGACAATTGGCGACCAAAATTTTTGGTCGTAGAATGTCGGAATTGGCGACCAAAATTTTTTGGTCGTGGAATGTCACAATTGGCGACCAAACTTTTTGGTCGTAGAATGTGACAATTGGCGACTAAGATATTTGGTCGGGAAAATATCACTTTTTGCGACCAAAGTGTTTTAGCGACAAAATGGATTAGTCGCAGTAATGACATATTTAGCGACCAAAAATTTAGTCGGCAAATCCAACTTTTCCCGACCAACCAAAATTTTGGTCGCGAATTACTTTTGCCGACCCTCAATTGGCGACCAAAATAGCGACCAAAAAAATTGGTCGCGGATAACTTTTGCAGACTAAAAATGGGCTTTTAGCGACCAATTTTTTGGTCGGCAAATGTGTTATTTCTTGTAGTGTATGTCTGAGATGCGCCATAGCATTTGGCCAACAACGCTTGCTGTAGTCAGCTGTAGCTGTGGTTGTTTCAGTAAAACAAAACTCCCCGAGAACAATTTCTTTGCAGAGATTGTTGAAGAGATCGGAGGCATCTTCATTGGCACCTAAATAGTTACGGCTGATTTCGGCCTTTTCAAGCACTTGGACATCTTTGGGAGTGTTTATGAGTGTATCCATTAGGATTGCATATGATGTGAAGTAACTAGGAACACCAGGGTAACACTGCTCATAAGCAATGAGGTTTCTCAAGAATGGCTCGGTTGAGTCATAAAGGTCCAAAGTTGGGATTTTATATTGAGCTCTATGAAAAGGACCTTAGGCCCCGTTTGTTTGGGGTTATAGGGAGGGGATTGGGTTTGATAGTGAGGTGGGACTACTATATGGGGTGTTTGTTTTAAGAGATGGGGAGGGGACTCCTAATCCCTTGGTATTAGTAAAGGCCTTGGAAGGGGGATTGTGAAGGAGAAGGTAGAGATGGTATTAGAAAAATAGTGAGAGGATTAGAAATTTTTTTTTTTTTTTATATTGGGAATTTTTTAAAATATTAATGTTTAATTTTTTATATATTTTTATTTGTTTTATTATTTTATATAAAAATAATTTAACAATTCCTACACTAACAACTATCATAAAAACAAACACAATTTTACTTAATCCCCTCACTAACAATCCCCTCACTATGAATCCCCTCCATTCTACCTCTGAAAACAAACGGGGCCTTAAGGTTTAGAAAACCCGACTTTGTTACCCTCTTCAAACATGACTCTTTCATATTCAAGATCTGATGCACAAGGCATGACCACGTTAGGACCACCAGGTCCTGGTTTTGCATCGTGATGACGATAGTGGTTGTGTAGAATATCGAGGATATGATCATAGTCGTTGTTCTTTGTCGTTGTGTTGTTGTTATTCCATTGTTTTCTGATTTCCACATGCTATGAAATCAGCAATGCTAGGTATTATGAAATTTTTTTCATGAAAATAATCATGAAAGTTTTGTGATCCTTGGATTACACTTAAAATAAAGCACCACACACTAATCAAAGTAATCCAAGGATCATAAATTTTTCATGATCATTTTCATGACAAAATTTTCATGATCCTTAACTTTTCCCCTACGAAATAATGAAACGACATACTTATGAAGAGTATGATTTCGAGGTGTACCTGCTGTACGAGCCACGGTGAGGTCAAACAACTCATTGAGGACGAAGAAAGGAAGTTGGTTTTCGAGCAGTAGCAAGTCGTGTTGGACGTAGATGGGCATTAGGATGTTGCCAAAAATAGGATCGTTTCTGTTATCGCTCTCCTTGTTATTTGTAAATTTGTAGAGAAGTTCAAGTATGAAACAACCATCAATCACCAACATCTCTACATCCAGCACATCCTCAACGTCTTCCGCATAGCATTTCTTTGCTTTGTCTAATGACTCTCCCGTTTTCCTTACACATTCCAGCAATATCACCATGGATATTTTAAGCTTATCTTCTTCCGATGATCCACCACCCTCCTCCTTGGAAGACATTTGACCAAAAAGGGTATTCACGTAACTCTTTTTGACGTTCTCCATGGATGAGTTGAGAATGTGTTGGTTCTTGCTGTGAAGAGGCCCAATAGAGACGAAGCGAGGGGTATACGCACTTAGGGCTGCAAATGAACCGAGCTGTTCATGAACAAGCTCGGCTCGGCTCGTTAAGGGCTCGGCTCGGCTCGGCTCAGCTCGTTTAGTAAACGAGCCGAGCTTGAGCTCGCATAAGCTCGGCTCGTTAAGCTCGGCTCGTTTATCTTTATTTAAATTATATAATAAATATATTATTTATATATAAATATAAATAAAAATAATAATATAAATACATTTTTTATATATTAAATAATATAAATAATATTTTTTATTTAAATATTTATATTTAAATAATATTAAAAAAAATTTATCGAGCCGAGCCGAGCTTGAGTTTTATTAAAATTAACGAGCCGAGCTGAGTCGAGCTCGAGCCCAGTTCCTTATCGAGCCGAGCTCGAGTTCAATAAACGAGCTCGATAAGTAAACGAGCCGAGCTCGAGCTCAGCAAAGCTCGGCTCGGCTCGGTTCGTTTGCAGCCCTATACGCACTTTCTTTCCGCTTACGAATCTCCTTGGGCACCCTGTAGATACAAAAGGAAGAAGATTTGGATTCAGTCTTACAAATGTGCATTGTAAGACTTTGAAGAGCTTCATCATAGATATCCCACTCATTGTTTTCACTCTTTTTAGTTGGGACTGGTAAAGAAGTTTTGTTGATGGAAGACGTGAAGAAAGTATATATATCTTCTTATATAACTATCTTAGGTTGTGATTTTGCTGAAAATGGTTTGGGAACATGTTTATATATTGATCATCTTTATTCCTTTCTTTAACCATTAAAAGCTTTGAACCGAGAGGGTTGGTTTAGGGAGAGTACAACTTGGGATCTACCGCGTCTTCTCCCTTTAGGTCTCAGCCTCAGGTTATTAATTTTCATTAAGAGCAATTCATTCCTTAGAGCTACGCTTGCGAACTCTATCCGAGATTTGCCTAATCCAAATAGAGGTGACGCTTTACATAAGTCTCAAGATTAGCCAAAATAAGCATAAACTGATCAGGACACCCGATCATGAAAAAAAAAAAAAAACCATTAAAAGTTTTGCCTTTAGCTTTAAGCCATTATTGGCATTCTCACATTGCTTGAAATTTGTGATCAAAATTTGATACCACTTTGTTAGAAAGTGGGACTATTGATTCACACAAAAGCTTAGTCTAATTTTTTATTTTTTTTTATATATTTTTAGCAGCATACCCAAAACCATAGCAAAACATTGAAATTTTAGAAATTTTTTAATAATTCATCATTGTTGAAAAATTACTAACAAAAATATCAAAATTTGAGAAAACCCCAAAATAAGAAATAAGACCTAAAAATTTTGGACCAGACTAACAACAATTTGATCGTAAATGAATATAAGGAAAAAATGGAAAATTAGTTGAAAAATTGATTAGACCGCAAAAAATTGATTTTGGTTCAACCAAAAAATGAGGAACTTCGAAAAGTTATTTGAAAATAAGGCCTTATTTGGCACCTTATGATTGTAGTTTAAAAGTTAAGAAATCACTAAAAAAATTAAAAAAACCTACCATTTTGTCCTACAATTTGAAATCACGTGGTGTGTGATAAAAGCCTACTATCCCATGATTTTAGTCTAAAAATCTAATAGTACTGATAAGGATTTTTCGAAATAAAAAAATGGTCAAGTCCCACAATGTATCGTTATATTTTTCCCAACAACCCACTGACTCCCACGGCCAAATGGAAGACTGTTGCATCAACGCATCATTTCACTTGGCAAAAGGTCAGGTGAGTACAAATTTACCTATTTGTTTTATTTTATATATTATTTCATTTTATGTTTTTTCATAAAAACCTAAAAAATTATTCTCAAACATATTAGTTTTTTTTTTTTTTTTTTTTTTTAACTCATATTTTAGTTAAAAAAATCAAAAAATTACTTATATGCAGTGCTTGGTTTAGTCATACAATTTTAAGGAGTTATTAAATGGCTATTTCTTATCCTCCAATTTAATTATCAATATTTGTGAATGGTGAGCCATTTAAAATGTACAATTTTTTTAAAATTTTTTTTATTATAGAATGATGATTGTTCTATTTCAGTGAATCAAACATTGTATTAATCTGGTATGGGTCACAATCAGAACGAATTTCGTAGTCACATTTTATTTTTTGATAATGTTTGGAGAGCTTATATATATATATATATATATATATTTCATAACCTTATTGTTTATTTGAAGATGAAACAAGGCCTAGTCTACTTGGGGCACACACTCATTGATTGATTTGCTAGATGGTTTATTCTAAAGAAATATTTCAAACAAGCAATTTCTCCGTAATCTTGTCAAATACTTGACAATTATCCAGAAATATAGAATTTCAAAAAAAATTCCTAATAATAATTCATGCAGTTTCACGACAATACTTTACAGCAATCTATAAATATTTTAAAGCAATATTTAAAAATCAAGCATTAATTGCTCCATAAAAGATCTCAAATGTAATTCTAAAGTAAGATCACAAACTCAAGTAATTCCTGTACAATCTTTTCAAGAACGCCATTGTTAATCTAAAGTACGATTTGAAACTTGAGCAATTCTCACACAAAAACAATTTAGGAAACTATCAATAGGTCTTAATAGTTATATTTAATTCCCATCAAATCATATTGAAAATAAGTTCTAATAAAATCATCACTATAAAAGTAATTTTTTATGACATTTTTTGCATATGTCACTAAAAATTAACAATTAATAATTTTTTTTTGTTAACAATTTTTACAAATTGTCCCTAAAACTTACAATTAATGATGTTTTTCTATGACAAAATTTTTAAACTGTCGCTAATAGTTAAAAATTAGTGACTTTTTTTTGTGAAGATTTGTTTAAATTGTTGCTAAAGCTTATAATTAATGATATTTTTTGTGACAATTTTCAAACTGTCATTGAAAATTAACAATTAGTGACGTCTTTTAATAATATTTGATGAACAATATATTTAATTATTATAGGATACTAACAATAAATCAACTTATTAAGAACTACACGTAAGTCCTCCAAGAATTTAATGGTTATTCTACGCCAGATTTCAAACTATGACAATTCCTCGACAATCATTTTAAGCACTCTACCGTTATTCTATATTAGGATTTTAAGCACGAGCAACTCTTACTCAAATAATTCTTCCACAATCTTTTCAAGCACTCAACAATTAAATGCTTATTGATCTCTCCACGTTATGATTACTAATACCTATCGATTAAATAAATTACTGACAATTAAATTTAATCAACTTTTTAATATTTCCTTGACACCTTCCACTTAACTTATTTGATATGTCGGATACAAAATTCACCTGTAGGGTTTGACATAATCAAGGGGGTATTATCAATCCCTAAATCGAAACGTGAATTGTGTCAATAATTAATATCCACCATACAAATAAAGTGATCACCCAACTCATTAAGCTTATTGACCAACACTAAATACACGTAATTATTAATTATTTTCCGATTAAGAGCATAAGCACTCATAATAACTATGGGAAGTAAATTGTCTCATTTAATCAGTGCCTGAACAATTATCCAAAGACGGTCTTGCTCATTACACACAAAGCATACTAGCACAATAAGTTAAAGCTTCACTGTTTCCTGTAGTCAAGACAGACCTATTCAAACACAATGCTACAGTCGTACCGGATAGTGTGTCCAAATCCATTTTAGACTGTGAACCACTTATATTCTACAAGAACTAATGATCTAACCTTTCGTGTGTAAGCCGTACTCTATACACCAGATCACATACTTCGTGAAAGACACACATGCAGAACATTAGACAAATAATATAATGTAAATATTACACATAATGATTCTCATTAAAACTGGAATAATTGATATTATTAAAGCCAAATACTAATCACATTACAGAAAAACATGACTTTCAATATATTTTTCTAACAATTCCTACACAACATTTTGAAGTTTACCATTCTGAAACATTAATTCAAACTCAAGTAATTCCTCCAGAGTCTTTTTCAAGCACTATTTTAAGAATATTTGTATAAGAATATCACTCAGTTTGGTTTTGATTTCAGACTCGACAATTATTTGATCTTGGATTCCAGACTCAAGCAATTCCTAGACAATCTTTTCTAGGATTGACATTTATTTTGAAGCAAGATTTCAAACTTTTTATGGCAATTCCTGAATAATCATTTCAAGCACTCGATGATTATGATGTAGGATTTCAAGCTCAATTGATTCCTTCATGGTCTTTCCAAGAACCCGATAGATATTCTCAAGCAAGATAATCAAACAAGATTTCAAACTCAGCAATTCACCTATAATTTTTCAAGTAGTTGATTACTATTTTGAAGCAATACGCCGAACATGACCAATTCATACACAATCTTTCCAAGCACTCCGGCTCTAACTTTTTCAGAGCCCAAAGAGAACTTTAAACACGGGGCCTTTCATACATATTAAAAAAAATAATAATAATTAGGTGCCTTTTTTTATTTTGTTGGAATTTGATAGTACTCGTAAAAAGGTTACTTCCAATATATATATATATATATATAATATATATAAATATTTGATAGTACCCTGTCCCTGTAGAGCTGTCCCTCTCTGCTTTGGCCCAACTGGTTGAACTGATATGCATTGGTGGATTGAGATGGCCTTGTGTGTGTGTGTGTGTGTGTGTGTGTCTGTGTCTTTTTTTTTTTTTTTTTATGTTTGTTTTTTTGGAGTGTGGCTGCAGGTTAGAACCTGCTTGGTAGTTGGTTTGAATATGCTTTGGTAGTTGTTGGTGTGAGGTCTGCCAGGGTGTGTTGCGAGCTGTAGCTCTTGTTCTTTTCTTTTCTGCCTTCTGTTAGCTGCTCCAGTGTTGATCTTGTTGGAATCGGGGATCCCGCCCAAGACCTTGTAGAAATTATACCAAACAGAAAAACACACCCACACTCAAGGAGACACCATATTTAACGTGGTTCGGCCTCAATGCATATGCCCACGGGAGAGTAGCCGGTTATCACTATAATAATGGAGAAATTACAGAAAGATTACAATAGAGGAGGAGCTCACACTCTCCTCACTCACCCACTCACCCGTCTCCCTCTTGCTCACATCGAGAGAGACGGTCTCTCCGCCTGATATCTCTCACTCTCTTTAGTTGCTCTTCTCTCTCTCTTAAACTCTCCCCCCTTCTCCCCCAGCCTCCATTTATACACTGAAGATGGAGCAAGCTGGAGGTCTTGGCTAACACATGGCCAGCCTATTCTTCACACCTTTAGTGAGTTGGATGCTACCCCACCATGTGGCTGCTACCCTATGATCACAAGGAGCACATGGAGAAGGAATCACCCCTCACATGGGGTGATATCCAACAAATCACCCCCTCAACCCATGTGAGGTGATCCATTGCACACATTGCTGCTAATCTTGTTACGTCCAAATTTCAGCATAGTCTGCATCTCCTCACTAAGACGCTTGCATCCCTTGAAACTAGAGATAATACACCAGAGATACAAGAAGAGGAGGGAATCTTACATCCTCAACTCAACTCACACCACTCTTTGATTTGGAGAGAGCCTCTGCTCCTATCTCCCACAAATCTCTTCTACGCTTCCTGGCTTGGATGCCTTCACTTGCTATGCTTGAACTTGCGTAACCAAGATATCCGACACCCCCCGATTGGATGTCCTGCACCCCCTGCTGGGATGCCCTTGACTGTCATGCATTACCTCGCAGGACCAGTCATTGGAGCAATAGAAAACTCGTTGTTTTCCATCAACGTCCTCTGTCTTCTTTGCTCGGAGCTTTTCCTCTGAACTATCAGCCTTTGCCCTCTGCACTTCTGAACAACCTCCTAGCGTTTCCACATACACTGTTGTCTGTGCTTTTGCAATCCCTGATTTGTTGTCCAGTAGATTGATGGTTGACAGTAGCTCCATCTGTCAAAGCATCGTTAGCTATGCAATTCCTTGCATAGTGCTCGTACCCATGGCTTCTGGTCTCCCTGCGTCGAGCTCGCCTGAGAGATCCGCATCAACTCTATCCTCTGCTGCCATGAAACTCAAGAAACCACCATAGAGAAAAAAAACTTGCCACTCCTTGGCGCGCACTCTTGCATTTTATCCGTCTCAATTTCTCTATCTGGAAGTTCCTGTGAACTTTCAACAACCCGCTGCTGCATACTCCTCTTGCGCCTCTGTACAACACTCTACCGTACCCTTGCACTGCTGCACGTCTGCATTTGTGCTTCTGCGCTTAGTATGCTCCTCTACAACTATTGTTCTACACGTCCACATACCACCAGTACCTACTCGTATACAGTAGCTCCAACAGCCACATCATTTCCCTGAGCTTGAACTGGTTGCCAAATCATCTATAAGTCAATGAATGGTCTTCTCTTTTAATTGAACCAGATCTTCTGATCAACTCCGGAGATAATCATCTCTGCAATCCTCTGATCACCCCTGACCAATTCTGATCTCCTTTGATTTGCCATTTGATCAAGCCTGATCTCCTTTGGTCTCCAATGATCTATCTCGATCCGTATCTGGTTGTCCAATCTGGTTAGAATCTGCCCATTCTAACCTCTTTAGTGAATCCGCAGCGTTCCACAATATTCGACAACCTTCCTTCGACTATTTAAGATGACAAACTCCCATGTTTTGACAATCTTTAAAAAACCGTTCAGATTTTCACTATTCTGACCTCGTAGTTGTATCCGGAACGACCCGTTTAGCTAGGACCAACCTTCGCTGCACTTCCGGGGACCTCACTGAAAAAACATCCCTGAAAGTTAGGCCACACCACAATTTTCTGAAAATTCTGGGCCAAATTGAAATTTTCAGAAGTTCAGGAAATATTCCGTGTTCCAACAGAATATTCCGTCCACTGCACTTGACGCTGTCTGCCACTTTAATCTTCTTACCTTTTACAGAAACTCCAATTCCAAAATCTGACCGTACGGATGTGTCCGGAATACTCCAAATAGTTGGAAAGTACTATTGGATCGCCAGAAACGGACTCCGAATGGCTTAGATCAAGCCAAAACATTTTGTACGCCTCAAATCTGCAGCTACACTTTAGCCGCGAAGCACTGGATCACTCCTCCTGCGGCTACACCTTAGCCGCATCGCACTGGATCCCTTCTCTGTGTGCTGACATGGCAGATGACGTGGCACGACCGTGCTGACGTGCCGCTGACTGGACCGCCATATGTTGATGACGTGGACGCCACGTGTCTCTGACTAGATGGCCACGTGGCGCTGACATGGAGGCCAGGTGTTACGGACATGTGCTGCGTGGCTGCTGACATGGCTGCTGACGCGGCGCCATATGGCTTGCGCGTGGCGTACACGCGCTCCTCCACTCACTTTCTTCCTTCCGCAGCGCGTGGGGCGCGTGCATGAGAGTGAGATGACGCGCCAGCTCCGCTTCGCGTCGCGTCGCGTGGGGTGTGTGATGAGACTGGGCCTCACGCGCCGTCTTCAGTGGGTGCGTGAGGGTGCGTCCTTGATCCTCTGGGGCTTTGCTTTATATGTTTGGACTCCTCTCGTCGAGCCCTTGCTCCTGGTATGCTCAAAATTGGATTTTGGGCAATCTGATTTCTGGGCAGTTTCGAACAACACACTGTTTTTGTTTCGAAACGTCACCGACGAGGCTCTGATACCACTTGTTGGAATCGGGGATCCCGCCCAAGACCTTGTAGAAATTATACCAAGCAGAAAAAACACATCCACACTCAAAGAGACACCATATTTAACGTTGTTCGGCCTCAATGCCTACGTCCACGGGAGAGTAGCCGGTTATCACTATAATAATGGAGAAATTACAGAAAGATTAGAATAGAAGAGGAGCTCACACTCTCCTCACTCACCTACTCACCCGTCTCCATCGCTCACACCGAGAGAGAGGTCTCTCCGCCTCATATCTCTCACTCTCTTTAGTTGCTCTTTCTCTCTCTCTTAAACTCTCCCCCCTCAGCCTCCATTTATACACTGAAGATGGAACAAGCTGGAGGTCTTGGCTAACACATGGCCAGCCCATTCTTCACACCTTTAGTGAGTTAGATGCTACCCCACCATGTGGCTGCCACCCTATGATCACAAGGAGCACATGGAGAAGGAATCACCCCTCACATGGGGTGATATCCAACAGATCTGCTCTCTGCTGTCTTCTGAGTTTGGTTGGTTTCCTGCTCCAGCATACTCTCAACTGGTTAGTGCTATTTTCTGCTCCAGCATACTCTCAGCTGGTTTTTCTGGTGTGTTCTTTTGTGGCTCAAGAGGGGTGAGGGTTGAATTGTTATGTTATGGTTTGCTTTGCCCACAGTGTGGGTGAACTCTGGTTTTCTGCTATGAATTTTTTGGGGCCACATTGATCTTGGTGCCTAGCTGTGTTGTTTGGTCTTGGTGACTATCAAGAGGGGTGAGGGTTGATTTGTTATGTTAAGGTCTGCCATGTTTGTTTTTTCTTTTGCTATGTTTGTTGGTTTCTCACCAACTTGGTGGTTGGAGCTTGAGCTTGCTTCAAGCTCCTCTTCACTGATGTACTTTTTCACACCTTGTTATGCTTCATCAAATAAAGTTTTCTTTTGCCGATCAAAAAAAAAAAAAAAAAATACGTAAATATAAATTAAAGATTACAATAAAGAAAATGACCAAAATGATCTAAATTGAAATATCAAACAAAAAGTAAACAAACTGTAACAAAAATCACTTAAACATCATCCTTTTAGCATTTTTAACGATAAAATTACTAATCTAGTTCGCATAATCCAACTTATAAGCTAAATCATTTTCGATGGATAAAATTGCTAATTCATTTAATTTTTCATTTGATATAGTTAAGTAAAGGTAACATTTAATCAATTTTAATTTGAAAATAATAATTACAAATAATATAATCAATCATATTCTATATATAATCCATACATTTGGAATATAACCATTCAATAATTTCAAATAAAAATTCACCACATCAATAAATATTTTAGTTTCTTCCTATAAAAAACAATCATCTAGTAGTTTTATATTATAACTGAATTTTGTTGAGACTTTTTAAATTCTAGTGAGATTTATTTTTTATAAGCCAATATAATAATTAACAAAAATTTGAGACATTTTTTAGTCAATTTTCCGGGACTAAAGTGGCGGCTTTACCGCTTGTGCGCAAAGCCGGCCCTGCTCGCAATCAAGATTTCGGACTCAAGTACTTCGTTCACAATCTTTTCAAATACTCTTCTTAGGCAAGGAATTTCTCACTATCTTTTTTTTTACTTTCTCACAATCTTTTCAAGCATTCAGTAGTTATTCTAAAGTTAAACACTACAATAAATAAGAGTTTTAAGTACCAAATTTTTGTCTCTAAAATTAAAAATTTGGTTATAAAAAATATTTAGAAATCAATTTCTGTATTCTCAAAAGGTCAGAAAAAGGACTCTAAGTGACTATTTTTAAAATATCACTAAGGAAAGGATAAAATAATTTGTTCAAAAAAATGGGTTTTTTTATTTTTTTTGTAGACAAAATTTTAGTCCAAAAAATATAATAATGCATCACTAAATGTCTAATTTTATCGCTAAAATTACAATAATGACATTTTTGACCAAAAAAAAAATATTTTGTCCCTAAAGTGATTTTATTCCTAAACATTAATTTGTTGTATATTGATATTTCAAACTTAATTAATTGATCCACAATATTTTCAAGTACTCAAGTCCGAAGTTAAAGCAAAGTGAAGAAGTTGAGCAAATTTGCAACATTTATATTTAGAGTAATGATATACCAATAAATTTAATTATACGCAATTTAATTGTATACATACTAATATGACTGCATTGGGACTTACCATTTTGAAAGAGTTTCCAGCCAAATGACAAAGTAATCACTTTTTATTTTTATTTTTTTTATTTATTTATCAGCAAAAGCAACAATTTTATTGATAAACATACAAACATATTACATTAATAAATGAAACAGATGAGTGCAAAGAGCATTATAGCGGAACATCTCAATCCCAATTAGGTTGGTACTGTTGGAGAATATTTTCAGTAAAATTAATTAATAGCGAATAATAAAAAAAATAAAACAAACTTACAATTTTTCGAAGATCAAACTATTGAATGAAGTTGTGATTGAGGCCAATGTATGGACACTGCGTCTTTAAGACAGAATAACGCCCTCTCCACTGGTGCTCAAGATTAATAGGCGTCCTGTCTCCAGGATACAACAATCACCACACACAGAATTTGCACTAACTCTATGTGTATAGCGAACCAGAATATGTGCTTTATACTCTCTCAAACTTAAACTCTAAAAATAAAAATATAATGCAAAATGAACAAAGGAGTAGGAAACTAGAAGTCTGAATTTTTCTTTTTCTAATTTTTCCCCCCCTCAACCTGGATGGAGGATTGCCTTAATATAGGCAATGGAAAACCCTTTCGGAAGAGACATGGCTGTTGGAAATTTGAATATGAAATTCAAATCTTTGAGCCGTTGCAAAAGTTCGAAAATGAATTTCAAAATTATTTGTTTCCCAGCAACCAATTGAAAATACTTTCAAATAATTTTGTTCCAAGAAGATAGTAATGGGCCAACCCCACCCAACTCACACTTTGGGTGTTCTTTGAGCCCATGCCCAAGGTTGCATTTAGGAACTTATATCTTCACCAAATTTTTTCTAACTTTCCTATGTGGGACAAGAACAATTAACACCATTTTGAGGAATGACTTAATGTTCATGAACCTCACTTTGGAGTCAATTTCCCATTCACCTATAAATGGTTTTGACTTACTAATTTCATAATCTTGTTCACCACACGGAAACGAACACATTGCTACTCGGACCCTCTAAACCGACTTATGGGTCCTAAAAAATTATTGGCATAAAGTTTCCGAAAAATCAGCATTGCAACAATTTTTTCCAACAATTCTCCACATGAATGAGATTGACGAAAATGACATGCAACAATATGCAACCTGAGCAAGTACAAAACTGAAAACATCCTGCATAGGATAGGTAGCTTTTGGCCTTGAACCTTCCCTTGTGAGAAACTATCGGGTTTACTGGCTGATTAGTGAACATGATGTCTTGAACTGTTTTGCCGTTAGTGTAAACCAAGTCACCAGCTTTCACACAGTTTTGTTTTCATACACAACTTGGTTCTTTCGGTTGTGCCCGTTTTGGCCCTGGGCAATACCTGGTTTTCATGAGTGCTCTAGAGAATGTAGCCTTAGCATTCTCATAGTATCGGCCCAGTTCACACTTATATAGGTGATGCTCATTAAGAGTATTCTGCTATACCTCACTTGGTTTTCCAAGATATGAACTTCATTAAAAATAAAAACTTATCCTAATTCTCGCTGCAGACATCACTTGTTATCATAGAAATGGGTAGGAGATTTACCTCCTTAGTGATGTTCAGGAATTATACTTAATTCAGTTATCCCTTTGAACCTAGATCTTAGGATCTCCAGTCAGCTAGGTTGGGTTGCCATTAAGTCAATTCTTAACTGGTATAGGCTTTAATCCCATTCCCTTCGATGATCTCATAACTTGCTCTATGGTCAAACCTTTTGTTAACGGATCCACAATATTATCTCTTGACCTTATATATTCAATGGAAATAATTCCACTTGAGAGCAGTTGCTTAACGGTATTATGTCTACGACGTATATGACGAGACTTACCGTTATACACATTATTTTGTGCCCTAGCCATAGCTGTTTGGCTATCGCAATGGATTCAAATTGGGGGCACAGGTTTGGGCCACATTGGAATATCTTCCAGGAAATGTCGAAGCTATTCTGCTTCTTCTCCTGCTTTATCTAATGCAATAAACTCGGATTCCATTGTGGACCTGGCAATGCACGTCTGTTTGGATGATTTCCAAGAGACTACTGCACTTCCCAAGGTAAAGACATAGCCACTAGTAGACTTAGAGTCTTTAGTGTCGGATATCCAATTAGCGTCACTGTACCCTTCTAGTTCTACTGGATATCTTGTATAGTTCGATCCATAATTACAAGTATATCTTAGATATCTAAGCCTTCTAATTATGGCTGTCCAATGATCTTTCCCTGGATTACTCGTGTACCTACTCAATTTACTGACAACATATGCTATATCAGGACGTGTGCAATTCATGAGATACATTAAACTTCCAATTATTCAGGAGTACTCTAACTGTGATACACATTCACCCATGCTCTTTATTAAATGAAGACTAGCATCTACAGGGGTTTTTGAAAGACGATCATCATGTTTATTAAATTTCTCAAGAATTTTTTCCACATAATGACCTTGAGACAGAGTATATCCATCAGATGTTCTAGTAATTTTAATTCCTAAAATTACATCTGCTACTCCCAAGTCTTTCATGTCAAACCTAGTGTTCAACATTCTCTTGGTAGTTTTTATAATTTCATTATTACTACCAATAATAAGCATATCATCTACATATAGGCAAACAATGACATATCCCTTTTCTGTGTCTTTCACATAAACACATTTGTCACATTCATTTATTTTGAATCCATTTGACATCATAATATTGTCAAATTTTTCATGTCATTGTTTTGGAGCTTGCTTTAAACCATAAAGAGATTTTACAAGCTTGCACACTTTCTTTTCTTGCCCTGGAACTACAAAACCTTCTGGTTGTTCTATGTAGATTTCTTCATTAAGATCTCCATTTAAAAATGCACTCTTAACATCCATTTGATGTATTTCAAGATTGTACAAAGCCACTATAGCAATTAACATTATAATGGATGTTATTCTTGTTACAGGCGAATAAGTGTCAAAATAATCTATTCCCTCCGTTTGCCTATAACCTTTAACTACAAGTCTTGTCTTGTATTTCTTAATTGATCCATCAGGTTTCATTTTTCTCTTGAATATCCATTTATATCCAAGAGGCTTACATCTTGGTGGAAGATCTACCAATTCCTAAGTATGATTCTATAAGATGGAATCAATTTCACTATTAATAGCTTCTTTCCATAAAGGAGCTTCTGGCATGGACATGGTTTCCTTAAATGTTTGAGGCTTATTTTCCAGTAGATACGTCAAGAAGTCAGGACCGAAGAATTTACTAGTCCTAGCTCTCTTACTACGTCTAGGTTCTTTCTCATTTGTTCCTTCTTGATTATCCTTAATCTGTCCTTGACTATGATCAAATGTACTTTCATAAGAACGTTTAAGAGAATTTGACTCTTGTATTGATTTACAAGGAAATATATGTTCAAAGAAAGATGCATTTCTTGACTCGATTATAGTATTAACATGCACGTCTAGATTATCACTTTTGTATACTAAAAATCGATAAGCACTACTATGATGTGCATATCCTATGAATATGCAATCAATAGTTTTGGCTCCTATTTTGACCCTTTTAGGATCAGGAATGGCCACCTTAGCTAAACACCCCCACACTTTAAGATATTTGTAAGAAGGATCTCGACCTTTCCACAATTCATATGGAGTTTTAAGAATCTTCTTGTGAGGTATTTTATTCAAAATGTAATTTGCAGAAAGAATTGCTTCCCCCTACAAGTTCTAGGGTAAACCTGAGCTAATCAACATGGCGTTCATCATTTCTTTCAATGTACAATTTTTTTGCTCAGCAACTCCATTTTGCTGTGGTGCATAAGGCGCAGTAGTTTGATGAATGATTCCAAGTTGTGAACATAATGTTCCAAAAGGAGCATCATATTCACCACCTCAATCACTTCTTAATGCCTTAATCTTCCTGCCAAGTTGATTTTCAACCTCAGATTTATATTCAATGAATTTTTCTAAGGCTTCATGTAGACCGCCCAAACTCTCTCCGTGCGCCCCCCCTTTCGGAGAGGGCGCGAATTGGGTTCATGCTGCTACAGTTCGGACTCCTATCACGGTTCTGTATCTAGTCTCACAAAGTGCAATGTAAGACTGATAAATCACCAAAGAGTCCAAATTCGGCAAATCGTTTTGGAAAATCGATTTTAATCAAGAAGTGCCAAACATGGCCTGTTTTGCCAGATTACAGAGTCGCCACCTAAATATTTTGTTTTGGAAAATTTAGGAAACCCTAACTCGTGCCAAAGGCCACGTGTCCGTCATCACCAAAGTTGCCTCGGCTCGGGAACTGGGGTACGAGAGGGGAAGGTCATGAAATGAGCACCCCCGCTCGCCCGATCAAAGGATCGGCCTCTACTAACATGATATGTTGTTTCATAAACACATGTGTTCTTATTCCGGTTATTAGTCTAACGTTACTATGTGATGCGCACAACACACAAGTATAGACTAAATCGCTCAAATTGGAACAAAACAATTCATGTTTGTTTTTCAAAAATGGTTTGGAATTGCTACCCTCAAGTAGGCTAAAGCGTGGATTTCCCACCCTCAAGTGGGCTTAAAACTCACAATCATCGAATTGCTCCAATTCAGGCAATCAAGCCTCCACCCACAGGCATTCATGCAATTAATCACTTAAGCAAATAGCCTCATGGCAAGCATGCTATCATGGCAACACTCACACACATGCAAGTATGCTAAAGCGTAAACACTTACAATGTACTCCAAGCCAAAACAAAAGCTAGTTAGAAATATGCATGATCCTAGCTATGCTAATAATGCCTAATGCAACACATGTAAAAATGCAACTAAATAGGCTCGGCTATCTAAGATGGCATATGAAAGCAACAATTTGATACATGTATTCAAAGAGGTATTGAAATACAATGCAGTTTGAATGATGTGCTGAGCCCGGTGCATGCAATACAAATGAATGATGCAAACATGCAAGCATAAGGTATGCTAAACGAAAAATGCCCTAAAACTAACCATCGAAAGCGGTTAAGTAAAAGGGAGAAAGAAGTGGGGTTGGAAGACATGCACACACACATGCACCCTTATTACAACATTATGCCCTCTCGACGGACGGTCCGAATGAATAATAGCTAAACTACACTAAGCTAAGCTAACTAACTAATCTAATTAAACTAATTAGACTAATTATTACAAACCAAATGAATAACTAGCAAACTACTTACTAATTATTCAACACTTAACTAATTAGCACACTAATTAATTAAATCACAAATTCAAGCTAATAAATAAATAAAGCTTTTAACTAAGCTGCCCCAGCTCTGTTTGAAGATGTGGAACATGCATGCACGCATTTGGTTTCTCACCCCGAAAAGCTCTCCGGTTGCTCTCTTGAGGCTCTGTTTGCATGGTGTCCTTGGGAATTTGCTGCTGGATCTTACCAAAACCATGTTGGGGAGTGCACCAGTGGCCTGCCAGCTATGAGAAGCTACTGCCGGCCACCTGCCGGCCAACAATGAAGGGGTGCCGGCCAACAATGAGGGGGTGCCAACCAGTGGTGTGCTGTGACACCAAACTGCAATAGAGCACAAAATAGAGGAAATGGAGTGTCTCCCTAGGAACATGTATGCACTAAGCCACTCCATATCACCTCAAAACATCAAGGGAGAGGCACCATTGGATCCAAAACCATCCATCAAGCATTTGGAATGCATGATGGCCAAAGATCCAATCTCGCACACATTTCAATAAATGTAATGCAAACAAGACTCTAAATCCACTACCTCATCATGGATGATCAAAGGCAATGGATACAAAGGGGATTGACTCACTTTCATCACTTCAAGTATGAAGTGGACCAATCCACCTTGTGTTCAACATAACGTCTGATTGAACACAATGCAATGCAAACAACATGCTAATCTTGACATGTTTTACTTGATTTGATTCTTGTTTACACATTTTACATTACCGAGCCATTCATTAACCGGTTAAGTCCAATGTGAAAAGTCCTCTAAGAAAAATGGCCTCAGCCACAAGCACCTTGAGCATGAAAGAAGCCTCATGCTTTTGGTTAGTAGAAACCCTCAAGAGAAGGCTAAAACCATTAGACATGAGAGCCTCAATTCCATGCTCAAGTCAACAAGGGGCTAAAGACCTCTTTCAAAGCAAACGAAAGAGTGAAGCATGGAGTAATATGGCATGTATTTCAGTACTAAAATGGCATACAAAATGACTTGAAACCATGCAAACAACCTATGTAATGCATGTTGAAAGGCTTAAGCATCAAAGCTAGTGAAGTGTATTATACTAGATGCATGCAAGACAATGCTCAAATGGCCAAATCAGCTCTGGACAGAGCTTAATCATGCCAAAATAATGGTCTAAACATGTTGGAATAGGAGCTCAAAATGCTAGAAGAACATGGACACATGTTGACCTATAAGCAAGGCATAATACACAACCCTCAAAAGCTATGAAGAAGTGAAGTATGTGAGAGTGTGACTACATTATATGCATTGAAATAACATGCCAAATGATGCCAAGCATGCAAATACCTCCAGCTTAGCATGGTAAAGACTTCGAAACTCAAAACTAGTCAAAGCCATTTACACTATAGCTACACAAAGCAAGCCTCATATGACCAAAACCACTCAAAACAGAGTTGAAGCATGCTAAAACATGAGTAAAGGCATGCCAGAGCATAGCCAAAATGAGCTAGAATAATAGGCTAAAGTGGCAAGCATGCGAAGCTAGGGAGCAAGGTTACACTACAAGTGTAAGAAGCATACAAGAGGTGACTTAACCAAGCCAAGACAGAGCTACATCATGCCAAAATATACCAAAAACATGCTTGAACTAAGCTAATGCAAGCTACAAAAGCATGCTACTTTGCAAGGCCACAAGTAGGATAACACTACAAGTGCAAGAAGCATGCAAAAGATGACCAAGTCAACCAAAAATAGAGCTATGGCAGGTCCAAATAGTCACAAAAACATGCTTAAACCAAGCCACAAAAGGATAGAAACACATGCTCATTTGGTGAGCCATCAACACATGCAAGCAAGACAAGAGGAGAGGGGACCACCCCCTCCTATTTAGGACCTTAAAACCACTTTTCCACCACAGAAATTCCTTTGGAATTCAGTGGTTAAAAGGCCAAAAAGAGATAGTTTGGAAGGCCTTAAAAGGTGGTACAAAAGCTTAGCAAATAAGCTACAACAAAGAGAGAAACACCTCTAACTCCAACAAGACCTTAAACAACCATTTTTAACACTTAAAAATAGAAGTTTTTATAGTTGAAAGCTAAGCCAAAAGAAGCATGCAAAGATGGCCAAACACTTGATCAAAACAAAGCTTAAAGGGAAAAGAGACTCACCCTTGAAGACAGCAGCAAAACAACAAGATATCAGCCAACTTTCTGAGCCAAAACCACTCAAAAGAGCTTCAACAAGGCCTTCAAGAACCTCATTCCTAAGGCTAAGGTGTTTGGCTAAGGATACTAGTGCAAATCTATGGAGAAAGTTCACTTTCAAGCACAAAATAGGCACAAAGTATAGAGAGAGAGGATTCTATAGAGAGAGAGAGAGAAATATATCTCAGCCAAAAATTTTGTAACCCTTTGCATGCAAGAGAAGGCCTCAATAAATAGGAGATACAAGAGCAATCCAAGCAAATCCAGCTATCCACGTGCAAGCAGATGGTCTATCCTGCAAACAGCTGGCTCAAAAATATCTAAAAAATATCTGTTGAAATAATGGTGGCTGGTAGGGCCTCATTGTTGGCTGGTAGGGCCTTACTGTTGGCTGGCAGGGCAAAGCCCATGGCCGACAGCCCTTACTCATGGCCGGCAGGCCATCATGAACAT
Source organism: Camellia japonica (assembly GCA_030407325.1). Lineage (NCBI taxonomy): Eukaryota > Viridiplantae > Streptophyta > Magnoliopsida > Ericales > Theaceae > Camellia > Camellia japonica. Next base: position 8,054,836 of record JAPPVO010000016.1, read on the forward strand.
CACAAAGCAAAGACCAACACATGGTCCAAAAATAAGACATAATGGAAATAGGGTTTAGAAGGATCAAACCTGGAGCATTCCATCGCGAAAGTCGAACACTCGACGAGCAAGCAAACTTGTTGCTGGATGTACTTGCAAGCACATCCAAGTCTTGAGGACGGTCAAAAATGGGGTGTCTATACTTTATCCTTGCTTCGTAATAAATATACATAGCAGTATCTCGTGCTATCATCAATAAAAGTGATGAAGTACTTCTTGCCCCCTCGTGTTTGAACAAATTTCAAATCACAAATATCACTATGAATTAAATCCAGTGGCTTAGTACTTCTTTCGACAGAATTAAATGGTGCCTTAGTCAATTTTGCCTCAACACACACTTCACATTTATGATTTGAGTTAATAGAAAAATTAGGTAGATAGTCCAAGTGAATTAATCTATGCAACGAGTCATAGTTAACATGTCCTAATCTACCATGCCATAAATGAGAAGACTCAAACAAATAAGTAGAAGATGTGGTGTTCTTATTAATACTAGGAATTACAGTCAGTACATTCATTTTGAATAACTCGTCACACAGGTATCCCTTCTCTACATAAACACCATCCTTACACAGAACGAATTTTTCAGAAACAAAAACCAATTTAAAACCATTCTTGCTTAACAATGATCCAGACACCAAGTTTTTTCGAATTTCTGGAACATGCAAAACATTGTTAAGCGTTAGCTCCTTGCCCGAAGTCATCTTGAGCACAATATTCCCTTGTCCTTCAACTTTTGCAGTAGAAGAGTTTCCCATGAAGAGCTGCTCGTCATCCTTAACTTGTTGATAGGTAGTAAACATTTTCTTGTCTGCACATACATGTCGTGTTGCCCCGGTGTCTACCCACCATTCCTTGGAGTTTGATCCCATTAGATTTACTTTAGACACAATCGCTGCAAGGTTCATCTCAATCACTCCATCAGACAAAGTCTCCAATTCAGTTATGTGTGCCTGTTCATACTTTGTCTTTTTGGAAGGACCTTGTTGATCTTTGCAATTCTGACAGTCTTTGGCTCGATGTCCTACCTTGTTGCACACAAAGCACTTTCCCTTGAACTTTATACGACCAATCTTAAAACTCTGACCAGCATTTTGTTTAGAGTTTTGCCTAGGACGCTATCTCTTTTTCTCCTTTTGTCCTTGCTCCAATATGTTAGCCTTTGCTTTGAAAATAAATCCTGGATTTCTTTTCTTTTCTACATCACGATTGTCTTCCTCAATCCGTAATCGGGCAATCAAGTCTTCTAACTTCATTTCCTTGCGTTTGTGCTTCAAGTAGTTAATGAATTCTTTCCAAGATGGTGGTAGTTTCTCAATGATAGCTGTCACTTGGAAAGATTCGCTCAAACTCATACCCTCTACGTGAATTTCATGTAAAATCAATTGAAGCTCTTGGACTTGACTAATTACGGTCTTCGAGTCCACTATCATGTATTCAAGAAAACGGCCAAACACATATTTCTTGATTCCCGCATCTTCCGTTTTGTACTTCTTGTCCAAGGATTCCCACAATTCTCTAGCCGTTTGTAATGGACTATACATGTTATACAACGTGTTGTCCAATCCATTCAATATATAATTTCGGCACAAAAAATCAGAATGCTTCCATGCCTCAACTACAGCAATTGCTTGCCGATCAGTTTCGTCCTCGCTCAAGGCGGGTGCATAGAGTTGAAAGATAAAATAGCATTTTCTGCTGCCATCTCTTAAACTCTGTCCCATTAAATTTTTTCGGCTTTTCATTGTGGTTAACCGGGATAGTGTTGGTGTCATGACCCGAACCCGCCCCTATGGATTAAGGTCATAACCGGCCAGTAATCAAGGGATTACCTACGGCCTTAAACCAAAATAAAAGATATTCCAATAGAGTTTAGGGGCCAAACGGAAGCAAGTTTAAAAATTTTGTCCAATGAGCTATGCTTACATGGCATATCAAAACATTTCACATATACTTAATAATAACTCACACTACATAACAGTAGTTAACATTTTGTATACCCAGGATCATTCAAACACACAGTTAGCTAAACCAAAAGCTTACACACATGACGGTCTACCATGACCGATAGAAATAGCAAAAGAAATACAAAAGATCATAAACAAAGCCTCTTGCGTGGGGCACCTGGGCTGACTTCACAAAACTCGGGTTCCTTTCTTAAGTTCCACTAAGGCTGGGGTTGAACGTCCCTTTGCTTACCTACATACATATAAATAAGAGTGAGCTAACGCCCAGTGAATAATATCAAAATAAAGAGGTTAATGAATGAGATTCGTTCATAAATGAATTATACTTATAATGTACACATTTGAACCACTATTCTCATTCACATCAGACTTACAAATCTCAACAAAGCAAAACGACCTCAGGTCCAACGCATCATATCCATATGCAAACGACCTCAGGTCCCATTCTTATATAAAACAATACGACCTCGGGTCCATCTATGTGAAACGACCTTTCGTCCAATTCAAACATATCAAATGACATATTCATACGGCCTTTGGCCCATCTTTGCATTCATGTCTAACGACCCTTGGCCTAATCATTCATGTCCAACAGCCTTTGGCCCAATCATTCGTGTCCGACGGCCTTTGGCCCAATCATTCGTGTCCGACGGCCTTTGGCCCAATCATTCGTGTCTGACGGCCTTTGGCCCAATCATTCGTATCCGACGGCCTTTGGCCCAATCATTCATGTATATCAAGCATATCAAACAGCCTTATACAAATTTAGGTATATAGAATACTCATTCATATTTCAAATCAACAAATCCATGAAGCTTATACAGAAGTAGCATTCAAAAAGTAACATACTTGAAAATATCTTTACTAAGATATTACTCACAGTGATCTGCCGGTGGATTTGCTCGCGTGCTCGACCCTACACATTTCATGGACATAATGGGTCACAAACGATTCAATCCGTTCTTAACTTATGCATTCCTTTTAGGCCTATTTATTATCTTCTTATTCCATTTACAATGTTCAATGCATGCCTAAGAGTGCTCGGAAATGGAAGAGAACGGAAAATGAAACACAAAACATCTTTACAAACTTTCTAAAATAGGGCTCCCCGCTCGAGCGAACCCCCTTTGGTTTGCAAAAGTGCTAGTTACTTCATATTCATGCTCGAGCACTAATTCGGACGCTCGAGCTGAGGGTCAAACATATATGACTGACGCTTGAGCGTGACTCTCCCCGCTCGAGCGGACATCAAAGTCTGCAAAAGTTATGGGAACTCACATTTCACGCTCGAGCGGCGTTTTCCCCGCTCGAGCGGCACGCCAAATTCTGGAATTTCCAGAACTGTTCTTGAAGCTCAAACTTGCATTTAAAACTTATGTTTCTTGCATATTATGACTCATACTTCACATGCAAACCTTCTAACATGATATAAATGCTAAATTACAACATTTTGAAGCTCAATTCCCATGGATCAATTTCATACTTATACCATTCTTGCCAAATTCATCTCCAAAATATGTAGTTGAGTCCATAGTCTCATTTTCATGGATGCATGTCTTAAATGATTTCCAATTCAACCCAATCAACATGTCTTATACACAAACATGAGGATTCATGACAAATTGCTACATGCATGCACACATTGATCTCAATTTCATCATGATTAGCATGCTTTACCTTCAAATATGCAACTATATGGCAAGTCATGGTAATTCTATGCATGCATGCTCAATCTAACTTCATATATAACTTAATTCACACTTTTGTTTACAATCTAGCTTCAAATTCTCAAAATTACAATCATAATTTGTGAATCAATGCTCAAATACTCACCTTGGAGTTCCAAGCTTCCAATTTCTAGCTAGTTCTTGGAGTTAAGCTTCCAAATTCACAACTTTGAGCCAAGATACACAATTCTCCCTCTTCCTCTCTCTAGAACCGGCCTCTCTCTCTCTCTCTCTCTAGAGTGTATAACCGGATTTTGAGTTCACCAAAATGAAGACTTAAGTGTAACAAGGCCCTTATATAGTCCCTCTCTTAATCCAATTTGATTATAGCTAACTAATAGTACTTAATTAATCGTTCTGAATCTAATTATTTTGATCCGAATAAATTTTCAATTAAATCTCACCATAGGCTCTAAAAATTACGCTAATCACAATGGCATAATCAATTTCGGGTTCTGTGGCCGATAGGGCCTTCAATTTAAATTCTAAAGCAGATAATCAAACAGATTTTCCTACGGTGAATAGATAGAAATTCAAAACCACATATATTCATATAAATGGCACTCAAAATCATATGAAACACATAATCACAATCATAATCAGGATTAGTTAGCATAACACAGACCAGGGTTATCACAGTCTTCCCCCCTTTAGGAAGTTTGGTCCTCTAAACTTATTTTACCTTTAGTCGAAAACAATTCGGAATACTTCTTATTCAACGGTTCCAATCCTTTTGATAGTCATTTACTCAGTCTCTAAATCAAGTGACACTCTGTCCTCAATCAATCAGAGGCTTACCTTTTCTGCCATACAAGGCTTTGCACGGTGCCATACCAAAACTAGAGTGTAAGCTGTTGTTGTAAGCAGAGTCTGCCAATGATGGATAGATTTTTCCAACTTCCCTAAAAATCTAACGCATACTTTTGGAGCATTTTTCCCAAAATCAAAAAAAGTTCTTTCTGATTATCCATTGATTTGAGGATGGAAAGCGACATTGAATTACAATTCAGCTCCCATTGCCTCTTGAAGGCTTGTCAGAATTCAGACACATTTTAGGATTCCTGTCTAAAACAATAGATACTGAGACCCCATGCAAACGAGTAATCTTATCGATGTAAACAGTGGCTAATCTATAAGCATCATATGAAAATTTTACATGGAGGAATGAGCAGACTTAGTAATTCTATACATAATAACCCAAACGGGACTTATACCCTGGGTGTTCAAGGCAGCCCACAATGAAATTCGTAGTCACATATTCCTATTTCCATTCTGAAATAGAGAGAGGTCGAAGTAGTCCCGTCTATATCTGATGTTCAACTTCGACTTGTTGACACCGAAAACTTTTAGACACAAATTCAACGATTTCCTCGTCATAGAAGTTCAATTCATTCTCCAATAATTCCACAATTCACAATCTAATTCGGTATTTAGTTCAGTGACTCATCACAGTTATCTAAGGTCAATTAAAAGCCTTCAGGAATATAAAGTGGATCCAGATACTGATTCCTGAATCAACAAAGGTAGCATCGAAGCAATTAACCATACAATGCACATAGTCCACACATCCCCATAACATTGATCGCAAAGTACGATAATACTTAAGCAGTCAATTTCTACATAATTCATATGTTCTCAATCATTCAACAGTTTACAGTTCACAATTCAGTTCAATGCCTGATTCCCTGTTCCATCAAGTCTTTCGACGTTATCTGATAGTCGTCAATGAACATAAAGTAATTCGTATATTAATCCCATGACATCAAAGGTAATATCGGAGGGGTCAATCACATGTTAAGCACAACTTACACATTCTCAAAGCCCCAATTACAGAATATAATGGCACTGAGCAGTTATTTACAAGGCATACTGAATTCACACACTTTCGAATAATCAAGGTTTTCTAATCCCATAGTGTTCATAATCGAAACAGTTCACGGTCAGCAGTTACCATAACATGATTTCCCAAAACCCGATAACACTGAAGCAACTATTCTCCCATACAAAACATATTCTGATCAGTCAAAGATAAATGTGCAGTACTGTTTATAATCAAATCAATCTGCTGTCATCGGTTTCCATAGCGTCAAATCGGTAAGAATTTAGTAACACATAAGCAGTCGTTCCTTAAGCATCCAATCACTGGATTTGCACATTTCTGTTCATTTATAACGTATGTCTCCAACAATTAAAGGTTGGTTCTTAATGGTGTTTATGGTTAGATTGGTCTGTAGATAGCCCAAATAAGGTCTTCTAAATAAGTCAAGTATACCAAACGGATTCAAGTTTTGGGTCTGTCAGTTTTCTTATCGAGAATAATCTGTTTATTTATTCACGAACAATTTGTAATCCCTCTTAACAAAATCAAATCAGATAGACGTTCTTATCAAATCAATCCAGGCAAAGGTCTTGTCAAAATAAATCAATGAGGGTTCTATCGGGCCAAATCAAACAACGTTCTATTAGATCAAACCAGATAAAAGTTTTCTCAAATGGGGTACATTTGGTTCTGTAAGGCATACTTCGTTTGCTTAGGTACATAGTTGATAGTTTCACAACTGTCCTAAGTTCATCAGTTTTCAAAGTCATATCAGAGTCATTCATCACAACTGTCCATATCAAAGTATTTCAGGTCATGTACAATATGGCATTGTTCACATAAGTTCAGGTGTAGTTGCATATGTATGCAGTTGTTTATATTAGGAGGTATGTATCACAATCAATACAGCAGTTCCAAAATAAGTTTTATATGCAAGTACATAGTGCACAGTAGCACATTAAACAAAGTTCCTCGATTGCACATAGCATAGGATTTGTTACGCAAAAGTTCTAAATCAGTCACAAAGCATAGGTCTATGAGTCAAGCTTAATATAGTCACATAGTCCAGTCAATTTTCTACTAATCAAAATACATGATCTCGCAATTTATAAAGTTCGTTATTTGGGGTGCTCAATTCAGTCACACAATCATAGAGTCATAATTCCAGTGGTTTAGTCATTGAAGACAGTAATATAACAAATCACCCTAAGCATAGGTTTAGATGTATATGTGCATGTACAGAGCCAATCAATATCCCAATATGTATTTCACAAATTTCCCAAATGAAGCATATACATTCAATGAATACGGTCTCGATCTTGTGGGTCTAACCAATCTAGATACACATGCAGTAGATATAAAAGAATATGCCGATCTGAATCAAATAATATCCCAAGCAAAGATGTACACATGTACTAATTCAGAATAAATCAACACACAAGCATTCGTTTATAAACAGTATAGATACATGGGATAACGGTCGTAGTATTTTGAGCGCTTTCTAGGATGAGTGTAATTACTCTATCCTAATTAGCAATTCCTACCATTGGTATGAATTTAGCTGAGGCAGAGGATTTATTCACATTTTGTTCAGTTCAGAGACAGTTCCTTACCATATGGTCCATTCCACCACACCTATAACAAGCCCTAGAAATTCGGTAACAAAATCCTCGGTGTTTCTTACCACATTCATTACATGTCGGTGCTATATTCCTTGTAGAGTTTGAAGTGCGCGATGATCCCGTATTTTGCTTTTTAAATAACCTCTTCTTTGAGAAAAAGCCTTGTCTCTTGCTTTTCCATTCAGAAGATCGATTCATGTTAGCTTCAATCATCAGTGTTCGGTCTAGCACGTCAACGTATTTTGTGACTTTCAACTCATTCACTTGGTGCTCTTGCACTGGTGGTGGCAAGGGTTCTTGTTGTAGCGGCAACTGATGTTGTTGTCTTAAGATTTCTGCCATTTCTTATACTATTCTTTCCAGTCTATCAAGTCGGGCTGTGAAAGAATCTGCCAACTCATATGCCCTTACTTTATCCATGATCTACACAAAACTGGAATGCCCAATACAGAAATAAACACAGATACACATAGGTACATTCGCACATAGGTACATCATTGTATTCTCATTTTACATATCGTCAAGACACAATTAATCACGTGTAGACAACCCATTTTTGACCGACCTTAAGACTTAGACGTCATCGATTGAGCGCTCGGTGATTGTGCATATTGTGCTCGTTCTGAGGTTGTGGAGTCTCGGTTGAGAGCCTTGCCTCCGGACTTCGGGACTCTTTTGTGCTTTGTCTCGGTTTGCGAACCAGGTCCTGTTTTCTCTGTTTTCTCTTCCCGAAGGGAGGGATAGGTCTCATAGACCATCTCTCAGTGGCTGTAGGCTACGTTTCCTGGTCGTAGGTCATTTTTCCCGTTTGGAGACCAATTTCCGATTTTTGGAGCTGTCGGCCGTGTGCCTCGGTTCGGGACCGCTTAACCAGCTCCGTTTGCTCCGGTTTTTGGCACACACACCTTGTTTCCTCTCCTTAGAGGGACACTGTGGCCCGGGAGACCACCTTTGTGGTCATACGCCACCTCTGGTGCTTAATAGTCAGTTTTCGGGGCACCCGGCTGCGCGTTTTGGCCCCCGAACCCTCGTTTTGCATCGGTGTGGGTTCATTTTTGGCATGGACCCTAGTTTCATTGTTAGGAAGGTGGTAGTAGGGTGGGAGACCACCTTTTCTTCTTGGAGACCACCTTTCCCCGGTCGGCCGGTTTTTCTTGACAGGTTGGTGGTCTCCCTCACTTTTGAGCCACATTTTCGGGTCTCCCATATCACCACTGTGTTGCATTCACCTGGGAGACCACTAATATGGGTAGGCTGACCACCTTTTCAACTTGACCCTTTTGACCCCTGGTCGGCCGACCACTTGAACTGGTCGGCCAGCCATCTCATTTTTTGTCTCCCTGAGTGCAATACAGCTGTGCCAGCTGAGAGGCATTTGCCCCATCCTCCGGGATTTAACCCTCTTGTTTAGGCTTCTTAAGGAAGCTTTGGCCCTTTTTGCTTAGCTTCTAAGAGAAGCTTGACCTTTTGTTGAGCTTCTTGAGGAAGCTTGACCCCTTTGGTCTAGCTTCCTCAAGAAGCTTGACCCTTTTGGTTTAGCTTCCTTTAGAAGCTTGGTCCCTTTGCTTGAAGCTTCTCTAAGATGCCTTGGACCTCTTCTTCTATAAGAGAGGCCCTCCTCTTCATTGGCCAAGGTTCAGAATTTTTGGCCTCAAGCATACATACACTTCCCTCCATATCTCTCTCCTTCAAGCTTCAAACTCCACTGTTCTTGCACCCATTGCACTACACCTCCAAGCACAGCACCTCCATTATCAACCTAAGCACCTTGGAGCTGATTTTCAGAGGTTGAAGAGTTCCTACCTTGGTCCAGAAGTTGCTGGAGGTCTTCTCTACAAGGGTAAGTCTTTTTTCCCTCTTTGTAGCATTATTTTGCTTCATATCTTAGCTCTATTTTCAAGCATTTTTGGGCCTCGTCATAAACTGAAAAAATTCTTTTTTTGAGCTCATATTCAAGTTTATTCAAGGCCATTTTTCTGTTGGGGGTCATCTACCCCCTTGCATGCTTCATTTCCTCATGTTTTGGGCTATGCATTAGAGCATTTGTGTTGGCCTTGGTTTGGCCTTTTAGCCACTGAAATCTAGTGGATTTTCAGTGGCTAACATGTGTTTTTGAGTCCTCAAAATCAGAGAGGGGTGACCCTCTCACCCCTTGTTTTGTTTACTAGCTTTATTGGCCTTACAAAGGAGCCCCTGTTTGCATGTTTTGAAGCCATGTTTCAGGCCATTATTTGTGAGTTTTATGACCCGCATAAGCTCTTTCCAGAGCCCTTTTGGCCATTTTGAATGTCTATTATGCATGTGTAGAGCAATCCTATTCAAGGCCTTTCAAAGGGGATTTTACTTGCATGCTTCCTAGCTTCATTTCAGGCCCTTTTCAGTGAGTTTTAGGGCCCTCATAACCTCTTTCCAGAGGTGGTTTTTCCATTTTGTATGTCTATCTTGCATGTGTAGAACAACCCTCTTATTGGCCTTTCAAAGGGACACATCATTCTTCCATGCATTGACTGAGTTTCAGTAGGTTTTTGGGCACTATTTGGCATGGTATACTTCTTTTTTTTGGCTGGTTTGGCAAGCTCTCATGTGCTTCGTATAGTTATAGTGCAAATCATGGTTCACTAGCTTATTTTGCGTGCTTTGTTGACCCTTAATTTTAGCACTTTTTGGACTTGCCTTAAACTGATTTTGTGCATATTTTGGACTGCCCTAGCTCTATTTTTGGGTCTCATGGTCAAATGATGCTTGTTTTGCATGCTTGTAGTTCAATACACTTGCCTAGTTTTGAGATTTGAGGTCTATTACATGCATATACTGAGGTGTTTTTATGATTTGGGGTCATTTTGCATCATATTTCAGAGCCTATGTGAATGCCATATCCTCATGTTTTCTCCTCTTTAAGTGTGCTTGAGAGTTGTGCATGAATGCCTTGTTTCGGACCATTGAATGAGCTTCATTTCCATGCACTTTGAACCATCATTTTGGGCCATTTTCCCACTATTTCAGACCTGCCTAGGGTCTGTTTGGGGTTGGTTTTTCCATTCGTGCATTGCTTTGTGTACCTCTAGTGTAACGCACTTCACTAGTTTCGGTATTCGGGCCATCTATCATGCATTGGGTAACATATTTGCATGATTCGGGACCATTGTACATCATGTTTCAGAGCAGGAAAATGTATGCTTGTATGCCATATTCCATCCTTTTCCATACTTAGTTAGAGTTGCATGTTGTGCCTTAGGATCGGTCCATTGCATTCGTGCATGTTTGCATGTATTTCGGTTGTCTCACTTTCATCATATGGCCACTGATTTTAGTGTGGCTAAGGTCCACTCATATTGGTGTAAGTCCATCTTGCATTTGTATATGCCATTTAGTTCATGTGCGCATGATAGTCTTCGTAAGTGCATTGTGTATGCCATGTTATGTCACGTGCATTGTGTATGCCATTTTAGCCCATAGCGTTGCGTATGCTAGGTTGCATGTTAGTCGCATTGTGTATGCCATCTCATCGCTTTGTGTTTGGAGTAGGGTTAGTCCAAACACGGGAAACGAGGGACGTTTCGTACTCCAAGTGACGAAACGTGTCTCAATTCCCGGTCGCCGACACTCCGGATTACCCATGATGGAGTTTAGGCCTTGTTATGTTTATATGTGCATTCATTTCACATTGAGTCGTGCAATTCGACTCCTCGGCCATCATGCATCAAGATGCGTGATTGGTGGCACGAGGATCGAGGTCTACACTCCCTAGAGCTTGTGCAATGACAGGGAGAGTGGTCATGCACACGTGTTGAAAATACTTGGCCAAGCCCCTTTCTTGCTCTCTGTTGCAGCAAATCGGAATCCAGCAGCAAAAACTAGTAAGCAGCCTTCGGAAGTTTTGTACAGTGTTCTAGGACCAATTGCAAAATAGAGGCGAATCGGGGCATCGCAAGGAATTTCCCGACAAAGCGACCCGAGCGCGCATGCATCTTTCATCATTCGGAACAAGAGCTGAGGCAGTCCATTTTATAGCTTGCATGCTAGTTTATTCACTTTCCTAGTTAATTTGTTAATTAATTAGGGTTTTGTAATATTTAATTAGGTAGAGTAGTTAATTATTTATTCGGACTGTATTATTTATTCGGACCCTCCGCGAGAGGGCGAACTTTGTAATAAGTGTGCGTGTGTGTGATGCATGTATTCCAACCCCACGTCTTTCTCCCTTTTATTTATCAGCTTATAATGGTTAGTTTTAGGGCATGTTTCAATTAGCATCTATATGTTCGCATGTTTGCATTCATTCATCTGTCTTGCATGCACCGGGCACGGCGCATCATACTAACTGCGTTGTATTTCAATTTCGAGTTGAATACTTGTTAGTTGTAGCATTTCACATGCCATCTTTAGAATAGCCGAGCCTATTTTAGTTGCATTCCTGCCTGTGTTGCATTAGGCATTTCAGCATAGTTAGGATCATGCATGGATTTCTAACATAGCTTCTGTTTTGGCTTGGAGTACTCGGTAAGTGCTTATGCTTTAGCATCCTTGCATGTGTGTGAGTGACTGCCATGATAGCATGCTTACCATGAGGCTATTTGCTTATGTGATATAACTGCCTGAATGCCTGTGGGTGAAGGTTGGATTATCTGAATTGGAATAATTCATTGATTGCGAGTTTTAAGCCCACTTGGGAGTGGCAAAATCATGTTTTCTTAAGCCCACCTGAGGGTGGCAAATCCACGTCTTAGCCTACTTGCGGGTAGCAGCTTCAAACCATTTTTCAAAACAAACATGAGATGTTTTGTTCCAATTCAGGCGACCCAGTCTATACTTGTATGCTGTGCGCATCACATATTAATTCTAGGCTAATAAACCGGAATAAGAGCACATAATGTTTTCAAAACTCGATATCATGGTTAGTAGATGCCGATCTTTGATCGGGCGAGCGGGGGTGCTCACGAAGTGACCTTCCCCAATCGTACCCAAGTTCCCGAGCCGAGGCAACTTTGGTGATGACGGACACGTGGCCTTAGGCAACGAGTCAGGGTTTCCTAAATTCCCCTAAAATAAATATTTAGGTGGCGTCTCTGTATCTGGCAAAGCAGTCTATATTTGGCACTTCTTTCAAAAAATCTGTTTTCAAAAATGATTTGCCGGATTTGGACTCTTTGATGATTCATCGGTCTTGCATTGCACTCTGCAAGATTAGATACAGGACCGTGACATTGAGTCCTGAACTGTAGTGAGCCCAATGAACAAAACGAGATTCCCTCCCAGGACGTTCGGGGACGTCTACAACATGCAAAACAGACGATTTCATACTTATCAGATATCGTGTGCTGAACACTTATTAAGTAATTATACACTTAGATCATATTCATATTCCACATAGACACCCATTCGCAAAATTGAATGCACATAAGCAACTTTTCATGATTCATACGTTCATACACGTGCATTATAACAAAACAAACCTGTTGTACACATTAGTGCAACAATTCATATCTCATATAATCACATGTTCTCAATGCTTACGTCATGTACTTATCAAATGAATGCATCTTAAGTCTTTTCTAGACGCTTTATGGCTCATTTGGACAAGTGTGTGAGTTATTAACGCGTGCTCTGATACCACTCTGTCATGACCCGAACCCGCCCCTATGGATTAAGGTCATAACCGGCCAGTAATCAAGGGATTACCTACGGCCTCAAACCAAAACAAAAGATATTCCAACAGAGTTTAGGGGCCAAACGGAAGCAAGCTTAAAAATTTTGTCCAATGAGCTATGCTTACATGGCATATCAAAACATTTCACATATAATTAATAATAACTCACACTACATAACAGTAGTTAACATCTTGTACACCTAGGATCATTCAAACACACAGTCAGCTAAACCAAAAGCTTACACACATGACTGTCTACCATGACCGATAGAAATAGCAAAAGAAATACAAAAGATCATAAACAAAGCCTCTTGCGTGAGGCACCTGGGCTGACTTCACAAAACTCGGGTTCCTTTCTTAAGTTCCACTAAGGCTGGGGTTGAACGTTCCTTTTCTCACCTACATACATATAAATAAGAGTGAGCTAACGCCCAGTGAATAATATCAAAATAAAGAGGTTAATGAATGAGATTCGTTCATAAATGAATCATACTTATAATGTACACATTTGAACCACTATTCTCATTCACATCAGACTTACAAATCTCAACAAAGCAAAATGACCTCGGATCCAATGCATCATATCCATATGCAAATGACCTCAGGTCCAATTCTTATATAAAACAATACGACCTCGGGTCCATCTATGCGAAACGACCTTTCATCCAATTCAAACATATCAAATGACATATTCATATGGCCTTTGGCCCATCTTTGCATTCATGTCTAACGACCCTTCGCCCAATCATTCATGTCCAACAGCCTTCGCCCGGTCGGAAATCATTCATGTCCGACGGCCTTTGGCCTAATCATTCGTGTCCGACGTCCTTTGGCCCAATCATTCGTGTCCGACGGCCTTTGGCCCAATCATTCGTGTCCGACAGCCTTTGGCCCAATCATTCGTGTCCGACGGCCTTTGGCCCAATCATTCGTATCCAACGGCCTTTGGCCCAATCATTCGTGTCCGACGGCCTTTGGCCCAATCATTCGTGTCTGACGGTCTTTGGCCCAATCATTCATATCCGACGGCCTTTGGCCCAATCATTCATGTATATCAAGCATATCAAACAGCCTTATACAAATTTAGGTATATAGAATACTCATTCATATTTCAAATCAACAAATCCATGAAGCTTATACAGAAGTAGCATTCGAAAAGTAACATACTTGAAAATATCGTTACTAAGATATTACTCACAGTGATCTGCCGGTGGATTTGCTCTCGTGCTCGACCCTACACATTTCATGGACATAATGGGTCACAAACGATTCAATCCATTCTTAACTTATGCATTCCTCTTAGGCCTATTTATTATCTTCGTATTCCATTTACAATGTTCAATGCATGCCTAAGAGTGCTCAGAAATGGAAGAGAACGGAAAATGAAACACAAAACATCTTTACAAACTTTCTGAAACAGGGCTCTCCGCTCGAGCGGACCCCCTTTGGTTTGCAAAAGTGCTGGTTACTTCATATTCACGCTCGAGTGCTAATTCGGACGCTCGAGCTGAGGGTCAAACATATATTACTGACGCTCGAGCATGACTCTCCCCGCTCGAGCGGACATCAAAGTCTGCAAAAGTTATGGGAACTCACATTTCACGCTCGAGCGGCGTTTTCCCGGCTCGAGCGGACATGCCAAATTCTGGAATTTCCAGAACTGTTCTTGAAGCTCAAACTTGCATTTAAACTTATGTTTCTTGCATATTATGACTCATACTTCACATGCAAACCTTCTAACATGATATAAATGCTAAATTACAACATTTTGAAGCTCAATTCCCATGGATCAATTTCATACTCATACCATTCTTGCCAAATTCATCTCCAAAATATGTAGTTGAGTCCATAGTCTCATTTTCATGGATGCATGTCTTAAATGACTTCCAATTCAACCCAATCAACATGTCTTATACACAAACATGAGGACTCATGACAAATTGCTACATGCATGCACACATTGATCTCAATTTCATCATGATTAGCATGCTTTACCTTCAAATATGCAACTATATGGCAAGTCATGGTAATTCTATGCATGCATGCTCAATCTAACTTCATATATAACTTAATTCACACTTTTGTTTACAATCTAGCTTCAAATTCTCAAAATTACAATCACAATTTGTGAATCAATGCTCAAATACCACCGGCCTCTCTCTCTCTCTCTAGAGTGTATAACCGGATTTTGAGTTCGCCAAAATGAAGAGTTAAGTGTAACAAGGCCCTTATATAGTCCCTCTCTTAATCCAATTTGATTATAGCTAACTAATAGCACTTAATTAATCGTTCTGAATCTAATTATTTTGATCCGAATAAATTTTCAATTAAATTTCACCGTAAGCTCTAAAAATTACGCTAATCATAATGGCGTAATCAATTTTGGGTTCTGTGGTCGATAGGGCCTTCAATTTAAATTCTAAAGCAGATAATCAAACAGATTTTCTTATGGTGAACAGATAGAAATTCAAAACCATATATATTCATATAAATGGCACTCAAAATCATATCAAACACATAATCACAATCATAATCAGGATTAATTAGCATAACACGGACCAGGGTTATCACAGGTGGGAAGTGAAGTAACCATAGGAGTAAGAACCACGACAGATGCAGATGTTGGGTTTGCATTTCCAGCACTGATTATAGTCTCAGTTGCCATTTAAACATTACCTTTACGATTCAACAAACAACAAAACCAAATAACTTCACAATAAGAAAGTAACTAAGATAAAAGAACCTCAAAATCCAGGAAATCAATAACTGATAAAATAAAAAAATAAAAAACGATGCAAACAACACCACAATATATATATATATATAGATATATATATATATATATATAAATAAAGTTATTATGTTTTGTTACACTTAACAAACAAACAGAGGCAGGTATGAACAAAATATAAAAACTACATATATATACCCAGCAACAGATTCAAGCAATATATTAATACATGAAATATAAGCTAAGAAACAACCTGAAGTGCAATATAAAGAAACCATAAAGTGTTTGATCTGGGCAAGCCACAAAGAAAGTGCACCAAACCAAATAAATAAATAATGGTGGTCCACAAATGATGTTTCACCAAAGAACAACATTTTTTTTATTTTTTTTTATTTTATATGCGTTTGAAAAGGAAATCGGACAAACAGATTCAAACAGACACAACTATAATAGATATGTATATCACAATGTTAATAAAAAAAAAATACAACCCAGAATATTTAACTGATAGATTAAACCAGGAAAAACAGAATTTACAGTATAAAGTTTTGTATTAAAATAGAACAGAAAAACAATTTAAAAACACACTATTCAGAACCAGCAGATTAAAATTGTATGTAGATAAAAAATAAATAAATACATTCTGAATTATACCAAAACATAAAAACAGAAAAAAAAAGACGCAATATAAACAGTTCTTGTATATATTGTATTTGAACAGTGCCGAAACATAGTATAGATAATTAATTTAACCGATACATAAATCTGAAGCGATTATTCTATCTTAAAATTGTTGGAGAATATTTTCGGTAAAATTAATTAATAGCGAATAAGAAAAAAAATAAAACAAACTTACAATTTTTCGCAGATCAAACTATTGAATGAAGTTGTGATTGAGGCCAGTGTATGGACACTGTGTCTTTAAGACAGAATAATGCCCTCTCCACTGGTGCTCGAGATTAATACGCGTCCTATCTCCAGGATACAACAATCACCACACACAGAATTTGCACTAACTCTATGTGTACAACGAACCAGAATATGTGCTTTATACTCTCTCAAACTTAAACTCTAAAAAATAAAAATATAATGCAAGATGAACAAAGGAGAAGGAAACTAGAAGTTTGAATTTTTCTTTTTCTATTTTTTTTGTCCCCCTCAACCTAGATGGAGGATTGCCTTAATATAGGCAATGGAAAACCCTTTCGGAAGAGACATGCCTGTTGGAAATTTGAATATGAAATTCAAATCTTTGAGCCGTTGCAAAAGTTTGAAAATGAATTTCAAAATTATTTGTTTCCCAGTAACCAATTGAAAATACTTTCAAATAATTTTGGCCCAAGAAGATAGTAATGGGCCAACCCAACCCAACCCAACTCACACTTTGGGTGTTCTTTGAGCCCATGCCCAAGGTTCCATTTAGGACCTTATATCTTCACCAAATTTTTTCTAACTTTCCTATGTGGGACAAGAACAATCAACACCATTTTGAGGAATGACTTAATGTTCATGAACCTCAATTTGGAGTCAATTTCCCATTCACCTATAAATGGTTTTGACTTGCTAATTTCATAATCTTGTTTACCACATGGCAACAAACACATTGCTACTCGGACTCTCCAAATCGACTTATGGGTCCTAAAAAATTATTAGCATATAGTTTCCGAAAAATCAACATTGCAACCATTTTTTCCAACAGGTACCAAGACACCCACCCAATCATATGCTACCATACCATCGAAAGTTGATGAGAGACCAATAACAAAGAAACATCCATAACCAAACAAAATACACAAGAAAACCACCCACAAGCCACCCAAATAAGCTAACATAGCAACCCACATATAGGAGTCCAACCCAGCCCTACAAAATATACCAGAATATAAACCCAATAGCCACCTAAATAAACAAAGTAATCACTTGTTACTTCCATTTTCATGAAAATTATGTACAATTGTTTTTAAGAATGTTATTTTTCTTATACTTGATGCTACTGACTTTTTTGGAAAAGAGAAAGTGATCTACAAACATAATAATTTTACCAAATGATTTTTAAATTATAAACTACTATAACTAATGTTTTCGTTTGCTACTAGTATCAGTGGCGGACCCAAGAATTTAATATAAGGGGCACCTATTAATTACAATCTCAAAATTTTTCTTCCCCAATCAATAACAATAACATAATAATAATTTTTGAAGCTAATGTTAAACATTAAAAATTAATATTCATTACAAATAGTTTTTAATTTTAAATTTTAAATTTTTACAATTGACCCCGACGAGTTTTCATCTTTTGAAATCTTTCCATAATAGTATCATTGTCAATGCTATCAAAAATATCTCTCTCAATGTAGACAACTAAGCTTTCATTCATCCATTCATCACCCATTCGGTTCCGCAACCGATTCTTCACAATATTTATAGCTGAAAATACCCTCTCAGCAGTAGCAGTTGCAACAAGTAAGATTAATGCTAAAGTCAAGAGCAAATACACCAATGGATATACTTTGTCTTTTCCAATCTCCACCATTTTCTTAGCAAGATTGGCAATTCCATTCTACATTGAGAACTCCCCACTAGATAGCATGTCGATAATATATGTGTCAAGTTGATCATTAAGTACCATGAGCTCCACTTAAGAAAATTCTTTGGGATAAAATTCATCAAGATGAATTAACTTTTTCCTGTCAAAACTAGGGAAAGAGTTAGATCGATTCAAACATGCCACACAAAGTAACAACTTAGTGTTTGACTCAGTGAAACGAGCATTTAGTTCTTGAATTTGCATATCCAAAACAGTGTAGAATAACTCAGCGCGATAGTGATGTAAGTTTGTAGTTTCTTGAGCATTGCGCATTTTTCTCCCTCGAGCTACAAACATATCTTCCATTTGGGGAACATCAATTTCATGCTTTTCACAAAAAGACAAAATATCATCAAGTAAAGATGTCCACCCACTCTCTCTCATCTTTTGGAACTGTACTTTAGAAATTTGAACTAAATTCATGGCATTAACAATATCTTGATCTTTCCTTTGTAGTGTTTACGATAACTCACTTGTAATAGCCAATATCATTTTCATCAAATGAAGGTTGAATACAAACTCAAATGATTGAATTGAGTCCAACAATACATTTGCTTCTGCTCGTTGTTTTGAATTTGAACCATCCTCCGAAATCATTTCAAGCACATCAATCACTGTTGAAAACATACTAGCCAAGCTGACTAAAGTACCACATTGTGAACCCTAATGTGTATCACCAGCACGTTTAAGATTAGTTTCTTGATTTAAGACTTGCCAACTAGATAACTCTCCAGTATTAAGTCCCTCAGCAACTTTTGCAACTTGCTTCTCCCTAACAATATCTTGACTTTTACATGATGCTCCAACAACATTCACTACATTAGAAACCAAAGTGAAAAGTAAAGCAATTTGATTATGATTCTTTGCCACGGCTACAAGAGCCAATTGTAATTGATGAGCAAAACAATGAACATAATATGCACAATGATTCTCTTTCAGTATAAGTGTTTTAAGACCATTGAACTCGCCTTGCATATTACTAGCCCCATTATATCCTTGACCCCGCAATCTGGAAATACTCAATCCAAGTCTAAAGAATAAATTTTCCACAGCTTGTTTGAGTGAGAGAGCATTCGTATTAGCAACATGCTCAATACCCAAAAGCCGCTCAATCACTTGGCATTTTTTGTCAACATATCGTATTACAACTACCATTTGCTCCTTGATTGATATGTCACGGACTTCATCAATCAAAATAGAAAAAAGTGCATCACCAATATCTCTAATAATCACATTGATAGTTTCAAATACGGCCACATTTACAATGTCTTTTTGAATATCAGGAGATGTTAACTTGAGATTTTATAGAGCATTGCTCAATGCAACCACTTTGACATCTTCATTATGATCCGCAAGAAACTTAAGAAGTTCAAGAAAATTTCCTTAGTTACTTGAATTTTCAAATTCATCATGCCTACGTAACGCAAGTCCTTGTCTTAGAAGAAATTTGACACAATCCACCGATGAATTCAAACGGGTTCGATACTCAATTCGAGCTACTTACCCAAAAAAAAAAAATTCGAGCTTGATCAGATTATTTGAAAAAAATCATTTGAATATGTTGGTTTTGGTTTGACAAGTCTTGACATTTACTCGAAGCTTGATTATGAGCACTATTAGGACCTCCAACATGAGTTTGAATTTTTTCTTTTTTCTTCAAATTTGAGAAACCCTTACCAAAAAAAGAATCACCACCAACTTAATCTCTAATATCGGGTTTGAAAATATAACAACATAAACAAAATGCTGCATCTTTTGCTACGCTATACTCCAACCAATTAGGAAATTCACTAAACCAAGCCTGATTAAATCGCCGAAGTTTTTGTCCAAATGATTTTTGTGGAAAATTATAATCACGAGGTTGACAAGGACCTTTTTGTAGATATGCCCTACGAATTTGGTCTCGATCATTAGCATTATAGTCCATAATTCGAGGCCGTAGTCCTGGATCTGCAGGAAGGTCTACTAAGTTGATTTCTATGCGACTTTGTGTAGACGCGCCCGAACGTCACGGGCTCCGCGCATGAATGGTGGCGCGAAATCCACTTTGTTCATTAGCTTACTACAGTTCGGACTCAATGTCACGGTTCTGAATCTAATCTTGCAAAGTGCAATGCAAGGTTGATAAATCACCAAAGAGTCCAAATCCGGCAAATCGTTTTGGAAAACTGATTTTAATAAAGAAGTGCCAAACATGGACTGCTTTGCGAGATATAGAGTCGCCACCTAAATATTTTATTTTGGCAGAATTTAGGAAACCCTGACTCGTGCCTAAGGCCACGTGTTCGTCATCACCAAAGTTGCCTCGGCTCGGGAACTTGGGTACGAGAGGGGAAGGTCATGCAATGAGCATCCTCGCTCGCCCGATCAAAAGATCGGCCTTTACTAAGCATAATATTTTGTTTTTGAAAGCACATGTGCTCTTATTCCGGTTATTTAACCTAGAATTACTATGTGATGCGCACAGCATACAAGTATAGACTAGATCGCCTAATTTGGAACAAAACATTGCATGTTCGTTTGTGAAAATGGTTTGAAGTTTGCTACTCGCAAGTAGGCTAAATTCAGGATTCAATGAATTGTTCCAATTCAAGTAATCCAACCTTCACCCACAGGCATTTAGGCAGTTAATCACATAAGCAGTTAGCCTCATGGCAAGCATGCTTTCATGGCAATCAATAACATACATGCAGTATGCTAAAGCGTAAACACTCACAGTGTACTCCGAGCCAAAACAGAGAACTAGTTAGAAATCATGCATGATCCTAGTTCATGTTAAGATGGCTAATGCAACACATGCGAAAATGCAACTAAGATAGGATCGGCTATCCTAAGAATGTCATGTGAAATGCAACTTGGTACATGTATTCAAATTGGAATTGAAATACAATGCAGTTAGTATGATGTGTCGAGCCCGGTACATGCAATATAGATGAATGGATGCACGCATGCAAGCATAAGGTATGCTAATCGAAATATGCCCTAAAACTAACCATCACAAGCAGTTAAGTAAAAGGGAGAAAGAAATAGGGGTTGGAAGACATGCATCACACACACGCACGCTTATTACAACAATACGCCCTCTCGATGGAGGGACCGAATAAGAAGCTAACTAGCTAATCTAAGCTAATTAAACTAATTATTACACAACGAATTAATTAACTAATCCTAGTTAACTAATTATTACAAAACAAATTGAAATAGCTAAACGCATTAACTATTAAAGTACAAACCAAAGCAAAACTAGCTAATCTAAGCATGGCAGCTAAGGAAAGAAATAAACAGGAGCTTCAGAAGGAGAAGAATGCATGCATGCCCAGTCGCCTCGTTCGGAAATCCAATGCGATGCCCCGATTTGCTTCTGTTTGCAATTGTCCTCAGAACACTGCACCAAGCTCCAAAAAGCTGAAACTCCACCTTGGGAACCTGTGGGAGGGTGGCCGACCACTTATTGGTGTCATCAGCCACTGGCCGACCACTTGTCTTTGTTGAAAGCCAGAAAAAGTGGTCGGCCAGCTAGTTTTTCTGGCTGGCCGACCAGTTGTTGCTGTTGAATTCCAATTTGCTGCAATAGAGAGCAAGAAAGGGCATGGCAATGTATTTGGAAGGTATGTGTGCACAGCCACCCTCCCTATCATTTCATAAGCTCAAGGGAGTATAGTTCTCGACCCTCGGGCCACCAATCGCGCATTTCAATGCGTGATGGCCGAGAGGCGAAGTTGCACAATTCAATATGAAAATGAATGCACACATAAACACATAAGGCCTAAAACTCTATCATGTATGATCAAGAGCATCGGCGACCGGGAATTGAGGCACGTTTCATCACTTTAAGTATGAAACGTCCCTCTTTTCCCGTGCTCGAATTAACACTTAATCCAAACAACAATGCAAAACAAGGCATACACAATGCGACTCAAGCATGCAAGTGTGCAATGCAACATGAACAACCTAACAAGGCTAATGACATGCACAATGCTAATGCATGTAACAACTAGCATTCATAATGCAAATAGACAACATAGCATACACAATGCGATATAACCTAAGCATACACAATGCAAAGTATAAGGCATACACAATGCGATGAACATGGCATACTCAATGCTATGAACTACATGGCATGCTCAATGCAAGGCAATCATAAGGTTCTAAACACAATGTAAAGCATGCATGCACGATGCAATGCAACAAGGGTAACCTAGCAATGTTAGGGACATGTATACTCAATGCAAGGAACAACTTGGCATGCATAATGCAAATAACCACATAGCATACACAATGCGAAGTAAGATAAGCATGCAAGCAACATGCAAGTGAACATGCTAAATGGACTTAAACCAAAAGGGGTTGACCTCAGTCATGCCCAAATCAGTGGCCAAAACACAAAAGCAAAGGCACCAAAAGCATATGTAAGCATGCATGCCAATTGGCTCACCAATTAGGCTTGAGAGCACAACTCTCAAGAGTGCTCAAAAAGGGACAAAAGTGGAAGTGTAGCAACACTAAGTCCACTGAAATTAAGTAAGAAATGATGCCAAATCATTCAAACAAAGCAAGTAAAGCATGCAAGAATCCTAAAGCATGAAAGCTAACAAAGAGGATTGCTCTAGAGACTTGCAATACATGGTACAAAGGCATGAACCAACCATGGACAGAGCTCAAGCAGGTCTTAACAAAGACCAAAACATGCTCAGATGAGGGCCCAAGTACCTAGGCATGCAAGCATACACACTAGGCCATAAGTAAGGCAACAATGCACAACACTCAAAGGCACTTAAAGAGTGAATGAAGTGGGAACATGGCAATGCTATATGCTCTGAAATGTCATGTTAAGTGATGACAAATCATGTACACAAGACAAATGAAGCATGCTACGGTGCTCAAAGCTTTAAGCAAGCAAGAGCACTTGTATTACAACTATGCAAAACATGAAGCATATGTGTAGACACCCCATTTTTGACCGACCTTAAGACTCGGACGTCATCGACTGAGTGCTCGGTGATGGTGCATATTGTGCTCGTTCTGAGGTTACAGAGTCTCGACTGAGAGCCTTGCCTTCGGACTTCGGGACTCTTTTGTGCTTTGTCTCGGTTTGCGAACCAGGTCCTGTTTTCCCTGTTTTCCCTTCCCGAAGGGAGGGAGAGGTCTCGTAGACCATCTCTCAATGGCCATAGGCTACGTTTGTGGTCGTAAGCCATTGTTCCCGTTTGGAGACCAGTTTCTAGTTTTCGGAGCCGTCGGCCGTGCGCCTCGGTTCGGGACCGCTTAACTTTCTCCGTTTGCTCTGGTTTTTGGCACACACCTTGTTTCCCTCCCTAGAGGGACACTGTGGCCCGGGAGACCACCTTCGTGGTTGCACGCCACTTTCGGTGCTTGATAGTCAGTTTCGGTGTACCCGGCTGCGCGTTTTGACCCCCGAACCCTCGTTTTGCATCGGTGTGGGTTCATTTTTGGCATGGAGCCTATTTTCGTTGTTAGGAAGGTGGTACAAGGGTGGGAGACCACCTTTTCTTCTTGGAGACCACCTTTCTCTTCGCCACTCGATTTTCTTGTTAGAGAGCTGGTCTCCCTCACTTTTGAGCCACATTTACTGGTCTCCCACCATACCACTGGCTTTGTTTTAGTGTGGAGACCAGCTTTCTCCTTGGAGACCACTTTTCTCTCTCCTCCAACCAATTTTCTTGTCGAGAAACTAGTCTCCCTCACTTTTGGGCCACAATTACTGGTCTCCCATATCACCACTGAGTTGTATTCACCTGGGAGACCACCAATATGGGCTGCCTGTAGACACCCCATTTTTGACCGTCCTCAAGACTTGGACGTCACCGTTTGAACACACGGTGATTATCCGTGTTTGTGTTCGTCTCGGGTTCCCGGAGGCCTTGGCAGCGCGCCTCGTCTCAGGACCTCCTGACTCGACTGCTTCGTGTTTGGTTTTGGCACCAAACACTTGTGTTTTTGTCTCGAAGGGAAGGGAATGGCTTGTTGGCCATCCCCACACACCACCGGCCCTTCCCTACCATCACCGGCCGCATATGTGTACCGCCGGCACTGTTTTGTTAAAATATTTGGCCGGTCGGCACTATATGTTGCCGACCGGCACTTTTTTGTGCCGATGATCCCTTTGGCTGGCCGACGTGCACCCTTTGAACCCCTGAGGCATGGTGCATGCCAGCTGTGCCAGCTAGAATGCACCATCACATTCCCCCGTGCATAAGTGTGACCACTTTGCACCTTTGAACCCTCTAAGCTTCTAGAAGCTTGAACCTTTGGCCAAGCTTCTTGGAGAAGCTTGGCCAGCTGTCTTAGCTTCCCCAAGAAGCCTAGACTCTTTTGCCCCCTTTGAACCTTTCTCTTTGCTTAGCCATTAAGTTATTTGGTTTGGTCTTGGCCTATATAAACACCATCTCTCTCCCTTTGAGAGGGGTTGGCCATTCTTGATCAAAAAATCAGAGCTTGTGTATCTATATATCTGTGTTATACTCTCTCTCTCTATATCTCTCTCTCTCTCATCCTTGTGTGTGTGTTTTAAGCCTAAATAGTGTGTTTTTACCTCACTTTTGCACCAATACACACACCATTACACCTTAGTTCGAGATTGAGGGACTTGGAGGGTTGTTTGTTGAGATTTTGGACTGATTTTGATCATTAGAAGAGGGCTGCACCACCTGTTCTTCAAGTGTTCTTCAAGGGTGAGCACTTTACTTTAGATTCCCCATTTTTGCAACAAGTTTTTACCTATCTTGCTTTGTGTTTTGAGCTTTGTATATAACTGAAAAAAGTCTTAGATTTTCTTGCTTTTGAACTTTCATTAAGGTCATTTTGTGGTTTGAGTGCAAACTCACCCTTTTAGGCCTTATTTTGGCCTATTTGGTGTCTTTACTTTGAGCCTTATTTGCCTTGTTCTTTTGGGTCCTTTCACCACTGAAAACCAGTGGGTTTTTAGTGGTAAAGAAGGTGGTTTGAAGTCTTGTATAGGGGAGGGACACCCCTCTCCCCTTTGTCCCTCTTTTGCCTTTGTCTTTGGCTTAAAAGGGAACATGCATGCTTGCTTGTTTTGGCGCCATTTCAGAGTTTTTTTGGATGTTTTGGAGCATGTTACATCTCTGTCTAATGGTGGTTTTGTGGTCCTTAGCATGCTTTGTATACTTGCTTTGTAATCCTCCATTTTGCCTAGAAATGTGTCATGGGTTTAGCCTTGTATATCCTCATGTTTTGGCTTGACTTATTGAAGTTTTTGGCCATGATTTGTCTTGTTTTAGGTCTGTTGGCCATTGGTTTTACCATTTTTGGCATGCTTAATGTAGTTGTTTTGTATTGTTGCTTGTAAGCCTTGAGGATGTGATCCATGTATATGCATTGGTTAGGTTATTTAGATGATTTGAAATCATTTAATATGTTATTTCAGTCCCTATACCATGTTTATATGTCCCCATTTGTCATGCCTTTCATGCTTTGAAACATTGGTCTTTTATGCCTAGGAATGGACATTGTGCATGCTTGCATATTTAAGGCATTTGGGACTACCATGTCAAAGGTGTGTGTTTTTTTCGCATGCTAGAAATCTGTTTTTGGTGGCCTAATACATGCTATGAATAGTCATGTTGGTGGTAGTGAAAAGCCCCTTGTTTATGCCTTGGTTTTGGGCCCATTTGCTTGCATGTTTGCATGAGTATTGGTCCATCATTTTGGGCATTTTTTGCCACTGTTTTGGGGAGGTTTGAGGTCTGTCCCATTATAGTTTAAGGCTACTATTGCTTGCTTGAAACATGTTTGTTGCATGCTTGATTAGCAAAGCCTTGTTATATGCTAGTTCTTTTACAAGAATTGTCCATGTTTACGTTATACCGTACATCTTGCATGCCTAGTATTGCACACTTGCCATAACATGTTGCATTGCATTTGGTATGTCTTGCACTTTATGTCATATTGCATCATTGAGCCATGTTATATACATGCATTCCATGTCTTGGTTTGGGGTGTCAAACCAAGTGTAAGGGTTGGGAGGAGTTCACACTACAAGTGGTGCAACTTGTCTCAACTCTTGGCCACTAAGGCCCTTGATCTATACATGATAGGGTCTTGGTCTCATTTGTGTGTTGCATGCATATTGACATTAAAATGCAATCTTGGTTCCTTAGGCTATCATGCACCAAGTTGCATAATTGATGGCCCAAGAACCAAGGGTCATGCATCCTTGAGTCCCATGCATGATAGGAAGCATTGGCCATGCTTACATATGCTCAAAATCCCATACCATGCACTGCCTGTCTGCTGTTGCTGTCAAAACTGTCTTCTGCAGGAATTTTCTGCCGACCGGCAGTATAGAGTGCCGACCGGCACTATATGGGTGGCCGATAACCTCCTAAGCAGCCGATGGAAATTTTATCTGGCCGGTGGGCACTTCCTCCAGCCGGTGGTGTACAGAAGCATGCAAGGAAGGTGTTCTGAGACTTTGGCAATTTTTGGAGAGACAGGGCAGTAAGAACAGAGGCAGCAGTGGTATGGTGCGGGTTTTCCGGGCAAGTTGGATCGAGCATGCATCATTCGCGCATCCCGAGGCAGGGCTGAGACCCCTTTCTTTTTATATTGGATTTAATTTGATAATTAGAAATTTTGTAATAATTTATTTATTTATTGTTTGGACTGTAATATTTATTGGTCCCTCCGAGCGAGGGCAAATCTGTAATAAGGGTGGTGTGTGTGTGTATGCATTCCAACCCCCACTTCTTTCTTCCCTTTTATTTACCTGCTTACGATGGTAGATTAGGGCATATTTAAATTAGCATACAGTATGATAGCATGCGTGCATCCATACATTTATCTTACATGCACCGGGCTCGGCGCATCATTCTAACTGCATTGTATTTCAATTTCCAAATTGAATACGTGTTAGTTGTAGCATTTCACATGTCATCGTAGATTAGCCGAGCCTATCCTAATCACATTTTGCTTGTGTTGCATTAGCCACTTAGCATGAACTAGGACATGCATGTTTGCTAACTAGTTTATTATTTTTGGCACGGAGTACGATGTAAGTATTTTCGCTTTAGCATATCGCATGCGTGTGAATGTTGCCATGACAGTATGCTTACCATGTGGCTAAGTGCTTATATGAGATAAACTGTTTGAATGCCTGTGGGTGAAGGTTGGATTGTTTGAGTTGGAAAAAACTCGTTGAAATTCGTGTTTTAGCCTACTTGCGAGTAGCAAATTCTAAAGCGCTTTTCAAAAAACAAACAGATATGCAATGCTTGTTTCCAAATTAGGCAATCTAGTCTATACTTGTTTGCTGTGCGCATAACATAGTAATTCTAGGCTAATAATCGGACAAGAACACATAACGTTTTCAAAACGGATATCATGGTTAGTAGAGGCCGGTCTTGACCGGGCGAGGGGGTGCTCACATAGTGACCTTCCCCAATCGTACCCAAGTTCCCGAGCCGAGGCAACTTTGGTGATGACGGACACGTGGCCTTTGGCATCGAGTCAGGGTTTCCTAAATTTCCCATTTAAAAAATATTTAGGTGGCGACTCTGTATCTGGCAAAGCAGTCCATGTTTGGCACTTCTTTCAAAAAATCTGTTTTCAAAATCGATTTGCCGGATTTGGACTCTTTGGTTCAAGATTAAGAACCGTGACATTTGAGCCCTTGAACTGTAGTGACCCCAATATGAACGGAACGGGACTTAACCCTCCCGGGGCGTTTGGGGACGTCTACAGTTTCTGGCGACTCTGCTGGGGAGTTTAGAGAGCTTGACTCGAACTTGTGATATCCCATTTTGATTTCATTTATGTGTCTCTTTGCATTGCATGTGCATTGGTGCGCCTAGGACACCGTGTTTGCCATCTGCCATTTCTGAACGGTTTGCCGGAGGCTTGTCTTGTCAAGGCATGACCATAAGGCTGACCGGTTATGGGCTCTGACAGCATGGGAACACAAACCCCGGTTTTACCGGGGCACCCTTTTTGACCATTCGACCTAGTGCATATTCGGAATCCGTAGTGACCGTTCCAGACTAGGACAGGTTGCTTACCCGATATAGGTTGTTTGAAACCGCTGCGTGCGTAGTGAAACCCTAGCTCCTGACAAAATAGGACAGGGAAACCCTACCCCAACATAGGGGTGTATTGGCTCTCATTTACTTGCTATGTGCTTTTAAAGTGTATCTCTACAGGAATGCGCATATCAGTTTGCAAGTTTTGGTATCCGGCCTGAAGGCACCAGTAATAGTATTTTGGGGAATCAGTTATCTATGGGTACCGGATTCAGACATGGGGGCAATGATTCGGAAGCAGTGATCAGTATTTGAGGAACAGTGTATCCAGTTCACCAGCAGTGTGTTATGATATCCAACCGTGTGTTGTATGTTTATTTTATGCCGTTGTATTGTCCGATTGTCTATTTATTTATATGCTTTATTTATTTATTTTTTACTAGGTAGCTGAGCACAATTGCTTCTGACCCAGTAGATACTCCCCAAGCACTCTGGACTAGAGGTCGTCGACTCCATCGATCTGAGGATCTGATAGACGGACAACCAGTGTACTACTCTCTACCCCCGGTTGCTAGACGGAGGTCAGTCAGGCAGAGGACATCAGTACAGCAGTCAGTTCAGAGGACCTTATCTACCCCACCTGTGTTCAGTAGGGATCAGGATTCCGTGTCACCAACAGAGAGAGAATATATACCGGTAACTCAACCACAGCAGAATAGTATGGCTAGTTTGGAGTAGATGGTGCGCCACCTCCAAGAAAGCATGAAAATGATGCAGCAAGATGCTGTCCGACAGGCAGAATTTGCCAGGCAACAGGCCACAGTTGTGAAGGAACAGGCAGAGACAATTGCCAGGCTAGAGCAGCAAACCGAGCCTCTGCTTCGCAACAAGTTCCTCCCCCACCAGGAGTCCCGAATCTCGGAGAGACGACCAATGCTCAGAATGATACAGAACTTCCTACAGGACCACCCCCACCTCCGATCCTACCTCAAATCCAACCTCAGCTATCAAAAACACCTACCAACCTACCGGACTCTCCCTTTGAGTTCGAAACGGATCCTACCGCACTGAAGTTGAGCAAGCTTGAAAAGCTGTTCAAAGATC